>JAGFNQ010007895.1:0-49814 GCA_024364735.1 Boesenbergia rotunda
ACTTGGTTCACATCATCTTATACCACTTGGTCAGGACACGGTCTATGTGTGTCAGTCCCCACTAGGCTGACTACGTCACACCTAGCCCAAGTAATGTCTTTCTCGTCCAACGGATTCTAATTACTCTCATGTTTCTGAAGATTCATACTCGGAACATGTGATGCTCTGGCCAGAGGCTTCGAGTAACAATCCGACGATAGCCCTTGGTATACATCTCCTCGCAAGGAGTGGTGAATCCTTTGTAGGCTGTTCAAACATCTTCGGGCACTTCGGCTTATAACCCAATCATCCTGGGTCCACACCTCCTTGGAGATGTTGCTTAAGATGTTAAAGTATAAGTCTTCATGACCAAGATGACTTGAACACCGCAAGTCAAAGGAACATCCAACTTAAGCTGCAGTAAGAACTTCATTGACATATCTATATGTAGATTACCATATGAAGTTTTACAGCTAGTCACTCCAATGAACTAGTTCCCTTAACTAGCATTCATGTTTATCTCCGGACATCCCAATGTCACCAGCCAGTGAGAATCAGCTGATTAGAGAATAACCCATGCTAGTCTCAACAGAATTGATAGTGTCCGTATTTATCAATTCATCGACTAGGGACAATTTCAATACTTCACAATTGCACATGTAGAGATAATCACTAGTTGTGAATTCATCACAAATTCTCTCATGCTGTGAATTGTATAGCGGACATTCAGTAAATGAGTTTAAGATCTCAATCAAATACACGAACATGTATACTCAAATAGTGAATATTCATTTATTAAAGTAAATGATTACAATCATAAGGCGATTGCCTTAGGACACTTCTCTCATATTACTAACAAACTCCCACTTGGCCTAATGCCAATCGCTACGGTATCCAATACCACAGGCTCTAACATGACCCTCAAACTTGCTTTGAGGCAAGGCCTTAGTTAAAGGATCCGCTAAATTCCTTTCAGTGGGAATTTTCTCAATTTGTATATCATTCCTACTTATAATCTCTCTGATCAGATGATAGCGGCGAAGCACGTGTTTGGATCGCTGATGAGACCTTGGTTCCTTTGCTTATGCAATAGCTCCATTGTTGTCACAGTAAACCGGTATTGCTTCATCAATGGTTGGAACCACACCAAGTTCCGAGACAAACTTCTTGATCCAGACTGCTTCTTTTGCTGCTTCCGAAGCCGCAATATATTCTGCTTCCGTGGTAGAATCCGCTACAGTGTCTTGCTTCGAACGCTTCCAACTTATTGCGCCTCCATTTAAAATAAATATGTATCCGGACTGAGATTTGGAGTCATCCTTATCTGTCTGGAAACTGGCATCTGTATACCCACGTATTATCATATCTCCTTCTCCATATATTAGGAACACATCCTTAGTTCTTCTTAAGTACTTAAGGATTGTCTTGACAGCCGCCTAATGATCCATTCCTGGATCAGACTGGTATCTGCTTGTGACGCTCAGAGCATACGATACATCGGGCCTAGTACATAACATAGCATACATGGTAGATCCTATTGCGGATGCATAAGGAATCATATTCATGCAAATCCTCTCGTCTTCTGTGCGCGGACACATAGACTTTGAAAGGTTGATCCCATGCCTGATGGGAAGGTAACCTTTCTTGGATTCCGACATGCTAAACCTTTTTAGCACTCGGTCTATATATGTAGACTGCGAAAGACCAAGCAACCGTTTTGATCTATCTCTATAGATTCTAATCCCAAGGATATAGGTTGCTTCTCCCAGGTCTTTCATGGAGAAAGTTTTGGAAAACCAAATTTTAACCGACTGTAAGACTGATATATCGTTTCCTATAAGCAATAGGTCATCGACATATAATACTAGGAATACGACTGCACTCCCACTAACCTTCTTGTACACACAAGGTTCGTCAGGATTTTGTGAGAAATCAAACTCTTTGATTATCTCATCAAAATGGATGTTCCAGCTCCTGGATGCTTGCTTCAGTCCATATATGGATCGTCGAAGCTTGCATATTTTGGTTTTATCAACCGATGTGAAACCTTCAGGTTGTATCATGTATACATCCTCAAGCAGGTTTCCATTAAGGAAAGCTGTTTTCACATCCATTTGCCATATCTCATAATCATAATGAGCTGCTATGGCCAGGAGCATCCGAATGGATTTAAGCATAGCTACTGGCGAATAGGTTTCGTCATAATCAATTCCTTGTTTCTGACGATATCCTTTTGCCACTAGTCTAGCCTTAAAGGTAACAACATTACCTTCCATGTCGGTTTTCTTCTTGAAAACCCACTTGCACCCTATGGGCTTAATCCCTTCAGGTGGGTTAACCAAGTCCCATACTTGATTTTCGTACATGGAATCCATTTCCGACTTCATGGCTTCAAGCCATTTGTCCCTTTCTGAACTTTTCAGAACATCATCATAACTGATAGGTTCGTCATCGCTAATGAGTAACACGTCATTCGATTCACTTATGAGAAATCCGTATCTCTCTGGAATATTGCGTGTCCTATCAGATCTACGAAGAAGTGGTGTTGTTTTAGGTTCAACTGATAGCTCATCATTATGAGTTATTGGTTGTGGGTTTAGACTAGGTGTCTCTGTAATGTCTATTGGATTTTCTTGAACTTCTTCAAGTTCAATACTACTCCCACTGTTTTCTTGTAAAAGAAATTCTTTTTCCAGAAATACAGCATGCCTTGAAACAAACACCTTTTGTTCCAAGGGATGATAGAATTGGTAACCCTTTGTTTCCTTAGGGTATCCAATAAATAGACATTTATCAGACTTAGCATCCAATTTGTCTGATACAGTCTGCTTCACATAAGCAGGACAACCCCATATCTTAAGGTGAGTTAAGTGAGGTTTCTTACTATTCCACGTCTCATATGGAGTAGTAGAGACTACCTTGGTCGGACTCTGTTTAGCAAGTAAACACTATCTTGAGCGCATAGCCCAAAAGGATTTTGGAAGAGTTGCATGATTCATCATGGATCTAACCATGTCCATCAAGGTTCGGTTACGCCTCTCAGATACACCATTATGCTGTGGTGTATACGGCGGAGTCCATTGAGACAATATCCCATTGTCCCTAAGATAATCTTGAAACTCTTGACTTAAGTATTCACCACCCCGATCGGATCGAAGTATCTTAATACTTTTGCCAAGCTGTTTCTCTACTTCATTTTGAACTCTTTGAATTTCTCAAAAGCTTCAGATTTGTGTTTCATCAAGAACACATACCCGAATCGTGAGTGATCATCGATAAAGGTAATAAAGTAGCTATAGCCTCCTTGTGCAAGAGTTGACATTGGTCCACATACATCAGTATGTATTAGACCAAGCAATTCTCCCACTGGATTACCTTTTCCGGAAAAGGGTAATTTGGTCATCTTGCCTTTTAAGCATGATTCGCATGTATCAAATGAACCGGGTTCAAATGATTCCAGAATTCCACATCGGTGTAATTTGGTCATGCGTTTCTTACTTATATGGCCAAGACGACAATGCCACGTATAGGAGTCTATTTGATTATCTATTCTAGCACGTTTGTTGCTAACTTCGATATTGAAAATGTCACCGGATAAATCTAACGTGTAGATACCATTGCACAAAGTTCCGGTCCCATAAAGAACACCATTTAAAGTTATGTAACAACAATTGTTACTAAAAGTTAAATGATAACCCTTTTCATTCAAGCATGAAATAGATACAATGTTCTTTATTAACGAAGGAACAAAATAACAATTATCCAATTCTAAGACACGTCCAGTAGGGAGCTTTAGCAAATATGTTCCGATGGCAACAGCAGCAATCTTTGCTCCATTTCCAACTCACAAATTCGCTTCTCCCTTGACGAGTCTTCTTCTATTCCTTAGCTCCTGTATGTCATTACATATATGTGAGCTACACCCAGTATCAAGTACCCAGGTGGTTGAGGAAATAGAGTGACATTCAATAACGAAGATACCTGATGAGGATGGGGCATCGGATGCCTTCTTCTTCAAGGACTCAAGATAAACCTTGCAGTTTCTTCGCCAGTGACCCTCCTTGCCACAGTGATGGCAAGTGCCTTTTGGTGTCATTTAAGTCTTTTTGGCCTTTTTCTTCTTTCCCTTATTCTGTTCCTTGGCCTTCCTCTTAGAACCTTTCTTCGAGGAACCAACTAACAGTACCGTCTTCTGATCCTGCTTCACAGATGGCTCTATAGTCTTCAGCAGGTTGAGCAACTCAGGAATGGTAGTCTCCAGCTTGTTCATCTGATAGTTCATCACAAATTGTGAATAACTTTTGGGCAAACAATGCAGAATTAAGTCAATACTTAGTTCATGATCCATTGCAAAATCGAGTGTGCCCAGTCGCTCAATGTACCCCAACATCTTCAACACAAACTGTGAGACAGAAGTGTCTTCCTGCCTCTTAGAGGTGAAGAGGAGTCTGGAGACCTCGAACCTTTCGGATCTCGCCTGCTCGTCAAATAACTCATGAAGATGGAAGATGATGGTATAAGCATTCATATGCTCATGCTGCTTTTGCAGCTCAAGTACCATAGCGGCTAGCATGATGCAACTCGCAAGTTCAGAATCGGTCACATGTTTCTGATAGGCCACTAACTGGTCTGGAGTTGCATCTTCTGGAAGATGGTTGGGAAGTTGATCTTCAAGGACATAAATAAGCTTTTCTGCCTTGAGGACTATCCTCAGGTTTCGAAGTCAGTCCATGAAGTTTGGCCCAGTCAGCTTATTGGTGTCCAAAATGGAACGCAAATTCAGAGAAGACATGATCGAGTGATTATTCTAGAAATACAAATTGAGCTTATGTGAGAAGAATGATAAAGAATGCATCAACATCCATTAATTAAATCCTATTTATTTTTCGAATTGAATAACCCTTTTTATCAATTCGGGAGATCGTAGGAACATCTCCAAATAGGTTGATATCCAACCATAGATAAGAACAACCATGGCTGTGGCCATCTAGTTATTCTTAGCTATGAAGGTAGGTAATTATACCGATTATATATCACATATATGTAACTATCACTTTATGCTATCAACTAATTGAATGTTTGCATAAATCATTGGGTTGTTAACTCATTAACAAGTATGCAACAATATACATAGCACCCAACTGCACCTCTCTTTACATCGACCTTGGCTGTCGCACAACAAATCGATGCTCCAAGCTTAAGGCTGACCCATTAATCAAGAAATAGTTTTAATATGGTTGGAGCTCATTCAACCATTTAGTCAGGCTTGGATGTGTCCAACAACCAAAACTAAGGATTTACCTCTGACTCTAACTATATTAATCATAAACTAATTCCATGGTTTGAACATGTTGAGGTTCAAGCCGGGCATGGATGTGTCCATCAACCCAAACGAGAAACAAAACTCCGGTTCTAACCATATTAATGGAAGGTGTTGGCCTTAATATTTTGTAAGGGGTTTTGGGTCTCATCCTTTTCATTCTAAGCACATTCATGACATATAATTATGTCATGTACTAACGATTTCCTTAATAAAGTATGTATGTGACTTAATTTATCAAGTCTCGTTAATTGAATTAGAAACCGGATTTCCTAATTCTAATTTCATACTTTATTCAAGGAATTGTTTTGGGAAATAATTTCCTAAATTGCCATAATCAATTTCGGAAATAATATGTTTAAGACTTTGATTTCTCTAAATCAAATCTTATTAAATTAAGAGACAGATTTCCTTAATTCAAACACATATTATTTTCATGAAAATCTTATTTAAGAAAACTCTATAGGAAATAATTTTCCTAATTAATTTTGGAGACAACAATATGTAAGAGCATCACCTCTTAAATCAAATAAGGAAATTATCGTTTGAGAATCACCTCAAAATTTCCAAGATTTGATTACATATTTTATTTATGGACTAATTAATTACAACAAATTATTTTCTTTGGGTGGCTCCCCGAGGCTCAGATACCCAAAGAAAAGAAATTTGTTGTAAATCTAATTTGGCCCGCTCTCTGAGGCGTAGCCAAATTAAACATGACAATTTTATTCAAAATAGGAAATTAAATTACAACAACTAACTTTAATTTGGGTGGCTCCCTGAGGCACTCCCCAAAGTAAAGAATTTTGTTAATAATTTAAAACTAATTCGAATTTAATTGTCAATTAATGATCCATAAATTTGTCTAGACTTTCTTGAAAGAAAGTGCCCAAAATTGCGAGATTTCCATAATAGGTTTTCAGAATAATTGTAAGTTTCTGGTACAAAGAAAACTTATATATTTCCAAAATTTTAAAATTTCCAAAATAGGAAATTTCCAAAATTAGAAAGTTTTCAAAAATGGAAAGTTTTCACAATTATCATAAAATTTCAGAAACTAGGATATTTCAAAGGTTTGTGAAATTTCATGAGAATTTCCAAACTTTGAAATTCCTAAATCTAAAATTTATCATAATTGGAAAGTTTCCATAATTGAAAAATTTTCCAAAATTGAGATCATGACAAAGTTTTCCGCAAAACAATTATATGATTATGTCGAACACTAACCGGCTCTGATACCACTGTTGGGACCGGGTGCATGTTGACATGGATGTGGGTTCGTAATTTTTAAAATTTATTACGTGCAGCGGCAGATTTAGCATAAATAATTTCCCAAATTATTTAACCACACATCTAAGAATGCAACCTTATATTGTGTAGACATGATCATATATTAAAATTTTGCAGAAAGTAAACTAATTTACTTAATACCTCGCGTAACTCGAAGGAAGGGAAGAGATCCAACCGTAAGCGTCCCTTGGAAGCTCCGCCTCTATTCGTGTCCACGCCGAGTTTTCTTCGGGATGACTTCGCAAAGCCACGAGTTTCGTACCAACAAGAACTACTAGATTCTCCAAAGGCACGACAAGAATACCAAGAGAGAGATGGGAAGACTAACCACCAAACGAAGAACGGAATCAAGATTCCGGGAGGAAGGAAGGAGTTGCGCCTGCTTCTTCTTCGTCTTCAGCAGCTTCTTGGAGGATAAAGCTCACAGCAACAAAGGGGTCCTCCTTTTAGGGCCGGCGGCACTAGAGGAGGGAGAGGGAGAGAAGGAGAGAGAGAGAGAGGGCTTATTTCTAGATATCTTAGATTAATCTCCAAGCCTTGCCTTGGCTCCTTTATATAGTAGCCTCTCAATCGCCAAGTCTCCTTTTTATGGAATAAATTTTCATAAGAAATTTATCATATAAATTTTTCTATGAATTATTCCATCATGCCAAGTTTTTATCATAATTTAATTTATGATAAAAACAACCATGTCTCCCTTTTCTTATGGAAAGAAATTTCTTTATATAAATTTCTTTATCATGGTAAATCAATCTATTATTGATTTTATAAAATAAACCAATCTATGGTTCATTTTAATTTCCATGAAAAATAAATCTCTTTATATAAATTTTTTTATATAAATTTCTTTATCCATAATTTTATAAAACAAACCACGCTCGGTTATTTTATAATTTGAACCAAAAATTCGGTTTTCCCCTTTTGTTGTGGCCGGCCAAACAAAGAGGGTGGGGACCCTCTTTGGCCGGCCAAACCCAAGCTAAAACCATATGAATTAAACTCATTTAATTCGTCCAATAAGTCTTCAAAAGACTTAGCCATTTTATGCTTCCGATGCGTCTCTGAAAAATTCAGATTCGACTTATCTCTCTTGATCGAAAAATCCAATTTTCAACTCGTTTTAAATCCCTCGGATCACTCGTAGTGCGTGTGACTAAATAGGCTTTCGATTTATGTTGGCCGTCTATAATCAACCAATTATAAAACGATCATGAGTGACACCTAGTAGTACATCATGATCCCCAATTAATCGAAAGATCAACGGTTGACCTCAGAAATAATTCTGAAACCCTTCAGCAGCTTTAATGAATCGTGCCTCATTCCCTTTACCATCTTATACCCACTTGGTTCAGGACACGGTCTATGTGTGTCAGTCCCCACTAGGCTGACTACGTCACACCTAGCCCAAGTAATGTCTTTCTCGTCCAACGGATTCTAATTACTCTCATGTTTCTGAGAGATTCATACTCGGAACAGTGATGCTCTGGCCAGAGGCTTCGAGTAACAATCCGACGATAGGCCTTGGGTATACATCTCGCAAGGAGTGATGAATCCTTTGTAGGCTGTTCAAACATCTTCGGGCACTTCGGCTTATACCCAATCATCTTGGGTCCACACCTCCTTGGAGATGTTTGCTTATGATGTCAAAGTATAAGTCTTCATGACCAAGATGACTTGAACACCGCAAGTCAAAGGAACATCGCACTTAAGCTGCAGTAAGAACTTCATTGACATATCTATATGTAGATTACCATATGAAGTTTTACAGCCAGTCACTCCAATGAACTAGTTCCCTTAACTAGCATTCATGTTTATCTCCGGGCATCCCAATGTCACCAGCCAGTGAGAATCAGCTGATTAGAGAATAACTCATGCTAGTCTCAATAGAATTGATAGTGTCTGTATTTATCAATTCATCGACTAGGGACAATTTCAATACTTCACAATTGCACATGTAGAGATAATCACTAGTTGTGAATTCATCACAAATTCTCTCATGCTGTGAATTGTATTGCGGACATTCAGTAAATGAGTTTAAGATCTCAATCAAATACACGAACATATATACTCAAATAGTGAATATTCATTTATTAAAGTAAATGATTACAATCATAAGACAATTGCCTTAGGACACTTCTCTCATATTACTATCACACTCATCACCACTTGACTTGATTGTGGAGGTACTGAAGGAGTTGAATTTTTACTTGCAATATTGAGACCCATTTGCTTAACCGCTGATGTGAGCTCTACCAATGCATTCTTAATCTCCTTCTGATCATTAGAAGCCACCTGGACTTCATTAACTCCTCTAGTAGATAATGCTCTTCTTCCAAACTGCTGAGAATTTTCTGCCATATTTGAAATTAGCTCCCTAGCTTGATGTGGTGTTTTGTTGACTAAGGCCCCTCCAGCTGCAGCATCAATCATAATCCTATCCATCTGTAATAATCCCTCATAAAAGTACTGGATGAGGAGCTGCTCACTAATCTGATGCTGGGGGCAACTGGAGCAAAGTTTGTTGAATCTCTCCCAGTAATCATAGAGTGTCTCACCCACCACTTGCTGAATGTCATAAATGCTTTTTCTGATAATAGCAGTTCTGGAGGCTGGGAAATATTTTTCTAAGAATGCCTTCTTCATAGAAATCCAGCTAGACACATGCCCAGTAGGTAAATAGTAAAACCAGTCCTTAGCTGCTCCAGTCAAAGAGAAGGGAAAAGCTCTCAACTTGATATCTTCTTCTGAAATACCCTGAGGCTTAATAGTGGAGCATACAACATGAAACTCATGCAGGTATCTATTTGGATCTTCTCCAGATAATCCTTGAAACTTAGGCAATAGGTGGATGAGTCCAGATCTAAGCTCAAAATCTCCACCCAGCTCTGGATAAGAAATGCTAGAATATTGAAATGTAGCATCTGGTGCTGCGAGTTCTTTCATGGTCTTCTGGTGGTCTGCCATCTGATCAACTGAATAGGCTGAAATAGACTGAGTAGGAATAATGCCAAATCCCTCTGAAACACTGAGCTGGCTCCTCCTAGCTCTGAAAGTCCTCTCAATCTCAGGGTCAAAGTCCTCAAGATCACCACCTGTGAGACGGTCAAAATCAAAACAAATGCAGTAAAAGTATATAGAAGATGAAACAATAAATCAGATCACAGATATAGCAGTAAGTGCAAAAATGAATCAAGAAAATATGAAATGAGCACACAAGCAAAAATCAAATAACTCAACTAGTTTGTTCCCCGGCAACGGCGCCAAAAATTTGATGGACCCAAAAGAGCTGTCACGAATGTGGGTCTCAAATTTAGATATTTATAAGCTGGAAACCCTTTTTGCAATCAAAGAATAAAAGCGTAGTAAAGGGGCCACAGGTCGTATTTTTCCTAGGGCTAGTTGAGGTGGTTTGATTCAAGCTCGAGTTTATGTATCATCAAATGTTTTTGGGTTTCAAAGACGAATTGGGTTTGGTTTAGTAATGAGAAATGTAAAACACAATGCAAAGAGAGTAAACTTAACTACATGAACTAAACAAGGTAATAGCAATTAAAGACTCAACCAATGGAAACTTAATGAGCCAATTCAAAGTAGCCAAACTTGGAAAATAAATCTGAATTCAAATGCAAATCTATACTTCAAATTGTACTAAACTTCAAGAGTTACCACTAAAAGCCGAAACTTCACTTGAGGCAAACGTAGAAACGAATTAAAGGACATTTGATATGAGAGAAGTAAAAGGAACTTATGTGCCAAATTAATTCCAAGTGCAGGAACTAAGCATGACACTTAAAAAAATGGAATGATCTATTTAGATTGGAAAGGGCAAGCTAGTAATGAAGTGTTATGCGTAAACTAATACAGAAATTTAGAGTCCAAAAATTGATAAATTCAAAAACACACCTAAGGCAGAGTTTATATGCAAGAATGCAGAAATGAAATGCATGAAAGCAGAAATTTTAAGCAGAAATTCAGCCTTGATTCGGATGCTGAAACAAGTAAGCAACTAAGATTAATTCACTATCTCATATTTAGACAAAATGTAGGATATCTAAGATTCACTTGACTCAACTTCAGGGACTTAAAAACAGGAACCTGCAGAGTGGAAACTAACCTTGCAAAATTGATACTTGAGACACAACAAATTAATGCCAAATGCAGAGCAAACCCATAAAGCTGAAATTAATTACTCAAATCTAATGTTCAAACACGATTCAGACAAGAAATTAGGCTCACTGATGAAAGAACATCAGAAACACTAGCTACTAAGAAAATTGCAGAAATGAAAATTGATGTGCAGAATTGTAAGTTTATATGCAAGAAGCTGAACCTTACTGCAGAAATGACTAAAATCTGTGGAGATGCAACCAGCTACAATGGAAATTTAGACAAAAGAAACTAAAACAATCTTGATACAAAATTCAGAGGTGCTCAAAGAAAATAAATCTGACACGCAGCATAGTAAAACTGATACGCAGATACAAACCTGATACGAAAGCAGTAAAACACTAACTGAACTGAGATTTAAAACAATTGTTAGCTAAACAAACACCCCAGCTAGTTTACTTGCAGAGTTTACCCTACTTAAGACAAAAACAATTCAGAAAGAGAAATTACAGTAGTTGATACGAAAAACAGAATTGAAATGGAAGCATGAAACTGAAATTACAGCTAAAGAAAACAGGAATGCATTAAAAAAACTAATCCCCGATCCATCCTTGTCTCAAGACCTCCTTGTTCGTCACACAAGGGCAAGCCAAGAACCCCTTCAACTCGCAAATCAACAGAAAAACAGCTTCAATTTCAGATCTGCTCACAGATTTGCACGCAGCTGGAAATCCAATCCGATCTCTTTGATCTGGCGATGAAGAATGCTATGAAGATTGGTTGATGATCAGAGTGCTCCAGAGACCCTCCAGATTGCTCCGATTGAAGAAAACAGCACAAAATCGCAATCAAATTGATCAGAAATTAGAAACTGATGAAACCCTCACTCAGCCCCTGTTCTGATGCCAATCCGAGCTAGAAATTCCGTTGAAGCTTCTTCCAATGATTCAGATCTTGCTCCAAGGTGGTGATCGAGTTGGCCACGCCTTCAGATGGAAGAAATCACCGAAGAAATAAAGAAACGCAAGAACTGAGCTGGAAATGGCGAAGACGCGATAGAGATCTGAAACAGGGGAATTCGGTTTTTTAGTTAAAACAGTGGATGGCTCAGATCAGTTCACCTCCATCCAACGGCTGATCTTTGTCCGATTTGACTCAAACCTCCCAGATCTTGATCAAGAGTCAGGATCATCCTCGTGGTAGCTCGGATCTTCCAGATTTGCAGCGGATGGCTCAGATTAAAGCTGATCTTTGAATGGATGGTCTAGATCCCTCTGATCATGATCCAACAGCTAGATGATCTCCGATTGGGCTGAAACCTTCAGATCTTGATCTGATCACTCGATTAGCCTTAATCCTAGCTCGGATCGATCAGAAGTTCTCAGATGGCCTAGATCTAACTATTTTTGCATCGGACGGTCCATATTAGTCGACGCTTGATCACTTGATCCAGTCCATTTTTGACTCAACATTTGACCCAACATGACCTAGGTCCATGATCCTTCCAAGCCTACAAAAGTAGATCAAAAATTTAGTGACAAAACAACTCAAATATATCAAAATTTGTAATTAGATCCAAAAAGAATATAAATCCTAGAACCTAGGGTAAATCCACAATTACACAAGGAAAATATGGGTCAAACACAGATTTTAGCATATGAATGATCAATAAAATGATACTTATCAACTCCTCCACACTTAAGCTTGAGCGTCTCGCGAAAAGTACTAAATATGTATCCCCTAGCTTTTCTTAAACATATGTAGAAGCAATTGAAAAGAAATTACCTAGGGTTATCAATTCTCAAAAATCTAAGCTCTATGGATTAGTATCTTGTCCTTAAATCAACAACTTAGCAATTTCAACCTTCATGATTCATTGAGATGAATTTCACTCACTAAACCTCTCAAGGGAAACTTTTGGTGGCTCTCTTCTTAAGTTCTAAGTACATGATGAAAATGGAGCTCACTCATACACACATTCTTTTTGCACTACCATAGGTTTGCTTGTTATCTACTCTCTACCATTATTCATGATTTAGATCTACATCTACAAAAATTCATCAAACAAGAGAAAGATATATGAAATGGTAAAAATGAGTAAAAGTCAAGAAAATAGCAAATTTGAATGAGTGGAAGACTTGGATGTTCAAGGATATTTTTGATGCACTTTGCCCTCTTGTCAATCCTCATAATGAAGTCAAAAGTGTGGTAGAGTGAGGCTTTGGTATTGCCCTTCCAAAATTTGATGAAAAGAATTCATGAATTCCTTTGTGCCAATTTTACTCTTGCGTGCCAATTTGTTTCCTTCTCTTTTCTTTTCTGATTTTGTTTTCTTTTCCTCTTTCTTTCTTTTCTCTAAAGATATCAGAATGATGGTGGAACAGATCTTCCATTTGGATGAGCTTTCTTCACTAATTGCATTGTGCCGAAACTCAATGGTGTGCCACTTGGGTTCTTTTGTTGTGTGTTTTTTTTCAAACTGTTTTCTTCTTCTTTTTTTTCCTGCTCTCAAATCTTCTAATGGAGCACATTCAGATCAGATTTTTATCAGAGAGCTTGAAACATCAAGTAGCATAGATGCTCCACATACAATCCTCACTAAACACCTCTTGCAACTCCTTTTTGATACATTTCACCTTCAAGTTGGCACTATTCTTCTTTTATTCTCTTTTTTTTTTCTGTGTTTCAAGTTCAGCTCTTCAAATATTTCAATCATAGTTTCACACTTCCAAGGTTTCTAGTTTATTCAGATATTGAAACATACTCTTCCACTCAATGGCTTGATACCTCACTTCTTCACTGTTTTTATTCAGTTTCTTTGCATCTCCCTCAAGAATTCGACCATGTAACCTCTGTTTTTACAACTCTGCTATTCTTCAAACTTCCTGGTAGCTGGTGAAGGTTTACTTCTCAATTTTCAGCAGCTATCCTTGCAATACAGTTCAAAATTTCTAGCATTCTGACTTCTCAGCTTTTGCTCAGCTTCCTCTCATCCTTTTCTGATTTTTTTTTCAATTCAGACTTTAGCAAAATGCAATTGAACTTAACTTCCATAATTCCAACTTCTAAAATCTTGATCTAAACCGATTATGATCCAAGATTCATTGATTTCAGATTTTTCCCATGGCACAGATTTCTTCATTTCTTGCCATCTGTTTTTTTTTTTGCAGATTTTTTTTATATTGCATGCCATTTGTTTTCCTTGGATCTTCAAATGATGAGCAAGAATCTAGATGCTTCAATTGTTCTCTTCCTTAACTACTTCTTCTTGCTTGATCTTGATACCAAACTCAACTCAATTTAGCACATGAAATTGCAAAAAAAAAAAAAATTCAAAAGAAGTGCATCCTTGATAAAAATTGATTCCAAATCACTAACTACTCCCCACACTTAATCTTTTGTCCGTCTCGGGAAAATAACAACAAAGAAATCCCCAACCAACAAGTCCCTATAAAACATGGTTAAGAGTAGAAGATAAGGAAAGAAAAATAGAATGACATGATTATTGCCAAAATTGATATGGAAAGGTAAACAAATTTATTAGACTCTATAGATGTGATCCAATCATTGAAATATGGTTTTGAAAGAACCTAAGCAAGTTCTAGAGTACAATCACATGTATGTGTTACAGAAATAAGGCTAATCCTCACTAGGTACAAATAATTCATCTCAAGTCCTCAATCAAGAATTCATGGCCAAGTAGTACTCTAGCATCCAAAATTTCATCCATGAGCTCAAATCTAAAGTTTCAACAACCAAATTTAATTTATTTTCAAAAGACTCTAAAATGCCATGAAGATAACCTAAAGGGATACATTTATTCCTATTCATGAAGACAATGTGCCAAAAGAGATAACATGGTATTTACAATGTCTATTTATTCATTCTACTCTACTCACGCATTTATTAGCAAGAACTCTTTTAAAAGAAAATTCTACTTCTAAAGAACATAAAAATGAAACATGCGATGAAAGAAAATGCAAGAAGGAACAAACTCCCCTTTATTTCTGCCGGTCGGAGTCTATCAAGAAATAACCTCCATCGTGGTAGTGGAGTAGGGGTAGCTGAAAAAATTTCCTTCATTTGCTCAATTTTGTTTTGCATTACTCCCCCACACTTAAACTTGATAGCAAAATGTTCAGGTGGCCGTGGACGATTAATGTTCAATATCCATTTTAGAGGTGGAGTGCTATGAGTCAAAGTAAGATCATCTCCTACCTCTTTATTCTTTTTGGAAAATCTTCCAGGGGGTTGAAGACTGTCTAGATGGAATACCCACTCAAGAAATCTCTGGGACCCTGGAAAACCATGTAAAACCTTTCTCATGCGTGTAGGGTAAGGTAAAAGTGTAATATCATCAATCTCTACATAAAATGTATCCAAAAATACATCACATCCAATAAAACCAATTTTTGATACCTCAGTGAATTTTTCACAAGTAGTTTCTACATAAGGTGTATCAAGAAATGTCTCACAGTCAATAAAATCAATCTCTGGTACCTCCAGAAGTTTTTCACATTCAATTTCAGCATAAGAAATAACAAGAGATTCTTCACAATACACAACATCAATTTCAGGCTCTTTTAAAAAATTTTCAAAATCAGTGTCAGCATAATATGTATCAAGAATATCATCACAATGAATAAAATCAAGCCTAGGTGCATCTATGGAATTTTTATAATTATTTTTCACAAATTATGTATCAAGACATTCTTCACATGCAAATCTAGACATCTCCCTGAAATTTTCTAAAGGAAAAGAAGAAATACTTACCTGATCATGTTCAAAAATGTCTGTTGGTTCTACAAGAAATACCTCCATCTTAGGTTCAAATTCTGGTGGACATCCAACTAAAATTGGTGATCCTTGGGTACTTGCTCCCATCATGCAAATCCCTACACTTTCTGGAAATGGTGGTGGTCCCTGGGGCTCTGTGCAATCCCCTACACCTGTAGAATCATCTTCTGTGCATGCCTCCTTAGTAATACCTGCAACAACCTTATTAAAAAGATTAGGACTATCAATAGCAGTATCATCACAAAATAAAAAACAAGAAAACTCTGGTAAAGCTTCAATTTTGAAATCAAGGCTGTCGCATGCTTGTCCATCCATCTCCTCAGCTTTCTCTGAAATCAAAGCTCCTCCCACTATGTCAAATGCACCATCATCAGCAATAAACTGTGCCTCAATAGTCTCATCTGCGGTATCTATGCTCATAATAGAGTGATCTCCCCTAGGGTCCTTTATTGCATCGAAAATACTAAACTGGACTACTGTGTCTCCCACCTCCATCGAAAGTGTACCAGCATATACATCAATTTTCATTCTAGCAATCTTCAGAAAAGGCCTTCCAAGAATAAGTGGAGATCTACGTGCAAGATACTCTCCTTCCATGTCTAGAATGTAGAAGTCTGCAGGGAAAATCAACTCCTTCACTTTAACCAAAACATCTTCAATAACTCCTGCCGGGCGGGTTTGGCTTCTGTCTGCTAGCTAAATCACAACTCCAGTGGGCTGTAGAGGACCAATGCCAAGCATCTGGAAGACTGTCCTGGGCATGACATTAATGGAAGCTCCTAAATCCAGCATGGCATCATATAGTGTGGTGCTCCCTATCTCACAAGATACAGTAAACATCCCAGGGTCTTCACATTTCTGAGGTATGGCATGAATGAGTGATGAAACATTTTCCCCTATGCTGACCAACTCATTTTCCTTAAGCTTCTTCTTGTGAACACAAAGATCTTTCAGAAATTTTACATACTTAGGAACCTGTTTAATCATCGTCAGCAAGGGTACATTAATCTCTACTTTGCTAAACAATTTAACCAACTCATTGTACTCTTTTGCTTTCTCCTCCTCCACTTGTCGTTTAGATTGAGTTCTCCGCTGAGGAAAGGGCAAAGGAACAGAAATTTCCTCCTCTTGAACCGAAATGTGAGGGGCTGATTTTTGAGCTGCTGTCCCACTTTTTGGAGCTGTTGTAAAATCTGTTTCGCCACTGATTTGTGCTTCGTTTTCCACCAAAAATACATGATTGCTTGATGAGGGAGTTGGGCATGGACTAGGGGTGGAATCAACTGAATTTAGAGTGATTTCAGGGTTGTTTTGAGCTAGAAATGAAGATGCTGCCCTGTTTTCAGAAAATTTAGCTCTTGGATCATTTTGAGTTGATGCAACCTTCCCACTCCTCAAATAAATAGCACTAACATTTCCCTTTGGATTGGGAACAGCTTGAGAAGGTAATTGGCTTGATCCTTGAGCTTTATTTTGATTTATTTCACTAGCCATTTGCCCAATTTACCTTTCGAGGTTTTGTATAGAGGCAAAAATATTTCCTTGTTGTGTTTGTTGTATTTGGGACTGTTGGGGCTGATAGGAGGGCTGATATTGTTGTTGGAAGGGCTGAAAATTTGGCTGGAATGTTGGAGAAATTTGTTGAGAATTACAACCTTGAAAATTCTGATTTTGAAATGGAACTTGTTGTGGTGAGGGCTGAAATTGATTGGGCTGAAATCCTTGATTTTGGGGCTGAAAACCTTGATTCCAAGGCTGGAAATTTTGCTGCGGTTGTTGAACTTGCTGCTGTGAAAGTTGATATTGCTGTGGATAATTCAGATTTCCTTGGAAACCTTGTTGAATCCCTTGGAATAGCTGCTGAATTGGTTGCTGGAAGTGCTGATTTGGGGGCTGAAATTGCTGATTTTGGTGCTGTGATTGCAATTGTATTGGTTGAACTTGCTGAAAAGTTTGTTGGGGTTGCTGAGACTGTTGTTGTTGTGGGCCTTGTTGGTAAAAAGAATTTCCATACCTCAGATTTGGATGATCCCTCCACCCAGGGTTGTAAGTAGGAGAGTATGGGTTATTCCTAGCTTGAAATTGTCCCCAAACCAAAGCTGCTATTGACTCATCTTGTTGTAGTTTGGGACATGAATCTGAATTGTGTTCCTTGCTAGAGCAGATACCACATACACTCATCACCACTTGACTTGATTGTGGAGGTACCGAAAGAGTTGAATTTTGACTTAAAATATTGAGACCCATTTGCTTAACCGCTGATGTGAGCTCTACCAATGCATTCCTAATTTCCTTCTGATCATTAGAAACCATCTGAACTTCATTAACCCCTCTAGTAGATAATGCTCTGCTTCCAAACTGCTGAGAATTTTCTGCCATGTTCGAAATAAGCTCCCTCGCTTGATTTGGTGTTTTGTTGACTAAGGCCCCTCCAGCTGCAGCATCAATCATAATCCTATCCATCTGTAATAATCCCTCATAAAAGTACTGGATGAGGAGCTGCTCACTAATCTGATGCTAGGGGCAACTGGAGCAAAGCTTGTTGAATCTCTCCCAGTAATCATAAAGTGTCTCTCCCACCACTTGCTGAATGCCACAAATGCTTTTTCTGATAATAGCAGTTCTGGAGGCTGGGAAATATTTTTCTAAGAATGCCTTCTTAATGGAAATCCAGCTAGACACATGCTCAGTAGGTAAATAGTAAAATCAGTCCTTAGCTGCTCCAGTCAAAGAGAAGGGAAAAGCCCTCAACTTGATATCTTCTTCTGAAATACCCTGAGGCTTCATAGTGGAGCAAACAACATGAAATTCATGCAGGTGTCTGTTTGGATCTTCTCCAGATAATCCTTGAAACTTTGGCAGCAAATGGATGAGTCCAGATCTGAGCTCAAAATCACCAGCAAGCTCTGGATAAGCAATGCTGGAGTACTGAAAAGTGTCATCTGGTACTGCCAGTTCTTTCATGGTCTTCTGGTGGTCTGCCATCTGATCAATTGAATAAGCTGAAATAGACTGAGTAGGAATAATGCCAAATCCCTCTGAAACACTGAGCTGGCTCCTCCTAGCTCTGAAAGTCCTCTCAATCTCAGGGACAAAATCCTCAAGATCACCACCTGTAGACCTGGTTATAAAATCAAGAACAAATCGAAGTAAAAGTATATAAAAAGATGAAACAAATAAAATCAGATCACAAGATATAGCAGTAAGTGCAAAAATAGATCAAGAAAAATATGAAATGAGTGCACAAGCAAAAATCAAACAACTCAAATGTTGAGTCAAAAATGGACTGGATCAAGTGATCAAGCGTCGACTAATATGGACCGTCCGATGCAAAAACAGATAGATCTAGGCCATCTGAGAACTTCTGATCGATTCGAGTCCAAGATAGAATCAATCATGACCAGAGATCTTGATCTCTGGTCATGATTTATTCTATCTTGGACTCGGATCGACCAGAAGTTGACCAATGGCTCAGATCTAGTCGTTCTCTGGAATGGACGGCTCCTATTAATCCAATGCTTGATCCTTTTGATCTAGATCCAATCCTGACTCAAGTCTGACCCAATTTGATCTAGGTCCATGATCCTTCCATGCCTACAAAAGTAGATCAAAAATTTAGTGACAAAACAACTCAAATATATCAAAATTTGCAATTAGGTCCAAAAAGAATATAAATCCTAGAACCTAGGGTAAATCCACAATTACGCAAGGAAAATATGGGTCAAACACAGATTTTAGCATATGAAATGATCAATAAAATGATACTTATCACCAACCTTAGAAGTCAGAACTAGGTCTTCTTACAGAAATCTTAGTCAGATCGCACTGATTTCAAAAATTGAGCCTAAAACTATAGAAGAAGCCCTACCTGACCCAGATTAGATTATAACTATGCAAGAGGAACTAGCCCAATTTGAGAGAAACCAAGTCTGGGAATTAGTACCTAAACTTGATGGAAAATCAATTATAGACACTAAGTGGGTCTTTAGAAACAAACTAAATGATCAAGGGGAGATTGTGAGAAATAAAGCCCGCTTAGTAGCTAAAGGGTTTAGTCAGGTCGAAGGGTTAGATTATGATGAAACCTATGCCCGAGTAGCCAGACTTGAGTCAATTAGAATGTTATTAGCTTTTGCAGCCCATAGAGGGTTCAAACTATACCAAATGGATGTCAAGTTTGTTTTTCTTCATGGGTTTATTAAAGAAGAAGTTTATGTAGGGCAACCCCCAGGATTTGAGGACTTAAAAAAAATTGAATATGTATTTAAACTTAGAAAAACACTTTATGGGTTGAAACAAGCACTTAGGGCATGGTATGAATGATTATCAACCTATTTAATTTCTAAGGAATTTAACCAAGGTCAAATTAACTCCACACTATTTGTTAAAACCTTAGAAAAAGATATTTTTATTGCACAAATATATGTTGTGTTGGTGCAAGTTGCATCAGTGATGTCCTACTCTAAGTGTTTTAATGTTTGACAAATACTTAAGTCAGTGATACATTGAACAAGGGAAGGGGAGTTAAGAGAGGAGTAACCAAAGTGAAAGAAAGTCCTAGTAAACCTAGGCAATAAGTCCTGGTTCGAAGAATTGGGCACTAAGTCCTGATCATGGATTGGGCACTATGTCCTAGCAAAGGGCTGGGCACCGAAGACCTGCTCGAAAGATGGGCACTAAGTCCTGGTCGAGGACTGGGCAAGAAGACCTGGCCGAGGGTTGGGCACCGAAGACCTGGTTCAAGGAATTGGGCACGAAGACCTGGCCGAGGATTGGGCACCGAAGTCCTGGACTTAGGGTTTGGGCACGAAGTCTTGGTCCGAGGGACTGAGCAACTTAGCTAAGCGATGACTAAGGACAGAAGTAGAGACGGGTCAGGGTTCGGACGTCTCGAGATCCAAGAGTATCGGAAGCTAAGCAAAAGTCCACCCGAAGGACTAGGTGGCAACCGTCTCCTGAATGGAGTAGGTGAAAGGTGCATTCTCGGGGGTGAGAACTTGCGTCAGTTCGACCTAGGGTTTCATGGAAATCCGAAGTCAAAACCAAGTCCTTAAGGTTAATATTGTGTGTATATTTGCTTTGTATTTGTGTATCTTGCAGGTACCGAGAACCCAGGACAAAGTAGTCAAACTGGGCTGGAACCTAAGAGGCCAAGCGCCCCCATCAATAGGGGTGCCTGGCTCAAAGAACAAAATGGCAGTTTCGTGAAGAAGGCAAAATAGGCTTCCATTCAGGCGCTCAGGATGATACAGGCACCCAAGTTGAAAGCTGTATTTGTTGTTTCGAGTTTGAAGTAGAGATAAGCTTTCATTCAAGCGCCCAGGAGGTCCAGGGCACCTTGGTCAAAGGTTTTATCAACTACGACGAGTTCGGCGCAGAGATAAAATTTGACCAAGTCCATAGGGGCGCCCCCATCATTACAGGCGCCCGTATGAAGCCTATAAAAGGGGCCTCGACCCCTCAACTTCACACACAACTTCTAAGATCCATTCTGAATGTTCTGACCAATGACAAAGTGCTAAAGACGAAGCTCTATGACCGGGAGGCTCTAGGAGGAAGTGTGCGGCACTTCGGAGGTCCAGATCGGCCGAGTTTCAATTCTTGTTTGTTCGGTTTGCTTTTATTATTCCGCATTCAATTTATTATCTTTTTTATTGTACTTCTGCACTGTAAGATGGGTTTCTCCGCCTCCGGAAAGTCCAAAAAGGAGACCAATAGTGGACGGGCGTTCCCGTGCCTAGGCCTTGGATGTACTGACCCTGGGGGGTTGGGAACCTATTGGGACCGGGTGCATGTTGACATGGATGCGTGTTCGTAATTTTAAAATTAATTACGTGCAGCGGAAGGTTTAGCATAAATAATTTCTCAAATTATTTAACCACACATCTAAGCATGCAACCTTATCTTGTGTAGACATGATCATATATTTAAAATTTTGCAGAAACGTAAACTAATTTACTTGTTACCTCGCGTAACTCGAAGGAAGGGATGAGATCCAACCGTTAGCGTCCCTCGGAAGCTCCGCCTCTATTCGCGTCCACGCCGAGTATCTTCGGGATGACTTCGCAAAGCCACGAGTTTCGTGTTCTCGAGAACTACTAGATTATCCGAGAACACGACAAAAACCAAGAGAGAAGTAATCACATCGGAAAAACTCACTACCAAGGTTGGCCGGAATCACAATTCCGGCGAGGAGGAGGAAGATGACTTGCGCCCAATCCTAAGGTGATGATGGCCGGAGAGGAAGATCATCCCAACGGAAGAACTTCGTCGCCTCGGTGCTTCTCCTTGTGCTCACGGCAAGAAGAAAGGGGGAGAGGCTTGTGGCCGGCCAAGAGGAAGAAGGGAGGAGAGGGAGAGAGCCCAAGCAAGAATACTTGGATTATTTCGAATTAATTCCAAGCCTTGCCTTGGGTCCTTTATATAGTGGCCTCTCAACCGCCAAGTCTCTTTTTTTCTTATGGAATAAATTTTCATAAGAAATTTAGCATATAAATTTTCTATGACTTATTCCATCATGCTAAGTCTTGATTTTATATCATGGTTAAAATCATATTTTAATTCATGATAAAAATCAACCAAGTCTCTTTTTTCTTATGGAATAAATTTTCATAAGAAATTTATCATATAAATTTCTTTATATAAATTTCTTTATCATGGTAAATCAATCCAGGATTGATTTTATAAAATAAAATAAACCAATCCATGGTTCATTTTAATTTCCATGAAAAATAAATTTCTTTATATAAATTTCTTTATCATGGTAAATCAATCCATGATTGATTTTATAAAATAAAATAAACCAATCCATGGTTCATTTTAATTTCCATGAAAAATAAATTTTATATAAATTTCTTTATATAAATTTCTTTATCATGGTAAATCAATCCATGATTGATTTTATAAAATAAAATAAACCAATCCATGGTTCATTTTAATTTCCATGAAAAATAAACCAAACCTTGGTTTATATAAAAAATTTATATCATCCATAATTTTATAAAACAAACTACACTTGATTTATTTTATAAATTGAACCAAACAATTTGGTTCCCTCCCTTTATTGTGGCCGGCCAAGCAAAGAGGGTGGGGACCCTCTTTGGCTGGCCTATCCAGGCCACGCCCCAATGAATTAAACTCATTTAATTCATCTATTAAGTCTTCAAAAGACTTAGCCATTTTACGGTTCCGATGCGTCTCTGAAAAATTCAGATTCGACTTATCGTTTGGCTCAACCAAACCTAATCTCTCTTGATTGGAAAATCCAATTTTCAAGTCATTTTAAATCTCTCGGATTACTTGTAGTGCGTGTGACTAAATAGGCTTTCGATTTATGTTAGCCGTCTATAATTAACCAATTATAGAACGATCATAAGTGGCACCTAGTAGTACATCATGATCCCCAATTAATCGAAAGATCAACGGTTGACCTCAGAAACAATTTTGAAACCCTTCAGCAGCTATAATGAATCGTGCCCCATTCCCTTCACCATCTTATACCCACTTGGTTTATGACATGGTCTATGTGTGTCAGTCCCCACTAGGCTGACTACGTCACACCTAGCCCAAGTAATGTTTTCTTGTCCTACGGATTCTAATTACTCTCATGTATCTAAGAGATTCATACTCTGAACATGTCATGCTCTGGCCAGAGGCTTCGAGTAACAATCCGACGATAGGCCTTCGGTATACATCTCCTTGCAAGGAGTGGTGAATCCTTTGTAGGCTGTTCAAACATCTTCGAGCACTTCGGCTTATACCCAATCATCCTGGGTCCACACCTCCTTGGAGATGCTTGCTTAAGATGTCAAAGTATAAGTCTCCATGACCAAGATGACTTGAACACCACAAGTCAAAGGAACATCGCACTTAAGCTGCAGTAAGAACTTCACTAACATGTCTATATGTAGACTACCATATGAAGTTTTACAGCCAGTCACTCCAATGAACTAGTTCCCTTAACTAGCATTCATGTTTATCTCCGGACATCCCAATGTCACCAGCCAGTGAGAATCAGCTGATTAGAGAATAACCCATGCTAGTCTCAACAGAATTGATAGTGTCCGTTTTTTATCAATTCATCGACTAGGGACAATTTCAATACTTCACAATTGCACATGTAGAGATAATCACTAGTTGTGAATTCATCACAAATTCTCTCATGCTGTGAATTATATTACGGACATTCAGTAAATGAGTTTAAGATCTCAATCAAATACATAAACATGTATACTCAAATAGTGAATATTCATTTATTAAAATAAATGATTACAATCATAAGGCGATTGCCTTAGGACACTTTTCTCATATCACTAACAGTACCAAGTAAAAAATCCCGCGTGCGCTGTGTTGTGTTTTCTTCGTTTTGTTTATTTTCCGCTGCACTAACGCACTGAGTCTAGAACGATGATTCGAAAAGTTTACGATTTCTGCGAGAAAGTTTACGGTCAATATTCACCCCCCCCTCTATCGACAGCACCGGTCCTACAAGTGGTATCAGAGCCAGACCGCTCTTCACCGAACTAACCGCCGACGGAGCAACGACGCCAGGAGTTGAGGGGGAGCCTAGGGGTGAATCAGGTAAATTCTAATTTTAAATGTCAAATATTAAATTTCATATAATATGTTTCAAGTGCAGGGAGAGAGGGCACTATAAAAATCAGTGCCCATAAGACTCGTTCTTCACCGGTGGCAAAGGAGGCACCAGCGCCAAGAGTCCGGAAGAATAAGGACCACATCAAATGCTTCAAATGCGAGAAATACGGACACTACAAAAATCAGTGTCCAGCAAAGGTACGTAAAATTTATGTTCCGAAAATTTTTAAATTTCCTGCACTTTCTTATGTAAATTATTTAGATAATTTTTCTAAAAAATTAAATTGTGTAAATAGGCAAATTAATGTCTTGTATGATCAACTAGATAATGTAGACAGTAATAAACTATCAAAAAATAACTCTTTAATTATCAATATCAATAAATTAATCTGTAAAATTAATTCTGAATTTCCTAGAAATAATTCTGAAATTAATTCTGAAATTAATCTTAATTTTAATTCTGAAACTAGATCTGATAATTTTACTGTTATTACTGATTTTAATTCTGAAAATAGATCTGATAAAATTACTGATTTTAATTCTGAAATTAGACCTGATAAAATTACTGATTTTAATTCTAAAAATAGATCTGATAAAATTATAGAAATTAATTTTGAAAACCTTAAGGATAACTCTGAATTCAAATTCAAAAACCTTAAGGATAACTCTGAATTCAAATTCAAAAACCTTAAGGATAACTCTGAATTCAAATTCGAAAACCTTAAGATAATCCTGAATTCAAATTTGAAAATCTTAAAAATATTTCTGATAATCCTGAAATTATCGAAATTATCTCTGAGGATAAGAATGATTTTGTTGAAAATATTCTTGAGGATAATAAAGATAAAATTCTCCCAGATCATTATTTAATTATAGATAGTATTGAAGACTATTATAAAACATTAACTAGTGACCCAAATTACTCCACGTATTTTGAAGATATTAAAGGATGTGATTTTGAGGATGAGGAGGAGACAGAATTTTCTGAGATCAAGGCCATAGTAAATAAAAATCACAAAGATTCAAATAAACCTGAATTATTGGAAAAACATGAAATGATAAATAAGGATGAAATAGTGGATGAGTTAGATATTTTCGAAATAATGAAGATAATGAAATTAAACCCACAAATATTAGTTAATCATTTCAACCATAATTAATTCAATTAAATCTAAATTAATTCAAATTAATTCAATTAAATCTTAATTAATTCAAATCAATTCAATTAAATCAAAATTAAATCTTAATAAATTCAATTAAATCTTAATTAACTCAAATTAATTCAATTAAATCTTAATTAATTCAACTTAATTCAATTAAATCTTAATTAATTCAAATTAATTCAATTAAATCTAAATTAAACCTTAATAAATTCAATTAAATCTTAATTAATTCAACATAATTCAATTAAATCTTAATTAATTAAAATTAATTCAATTAAATCTTAATTAATTAAAATTAATTCAATTAAATCTTAATTAATTCAAATTAATTCAATTAAATCTTAATTAATTAAATTTATTCAATTAAATCTAAATTAATTCAAATTAATTCAATTAAATCTTAATTAATTCAATTAAATCTTAATTAATTCAATTAAATCTTAATTAATTCAATTAATTCAATTAAATCTTAATTAATTCAAATTAATTCAATTAAATCTAAATTAATTCAACGTAATTCAATTAAATCTTAATTAATTCAATTAAATCTTAATTAATTCAATTAATTCAATTAAATCTTAATTAATTCAAATTAATTCGATTAAATCTTAATTAATTCAAATTCAAATTAAATCTTAATTAATTCAAATTCAAATTAAATCTTAATTAACTCAATTAAATCTTTAATTAATTCAAATTCAAATTAATTCTTAATTAATTCAATTAATCAGTAATTCAATTAATCTTTAATTAATTCAAATTCAAATTAATTCTTAATTAATTTAATTAATTCTTCAATAACTTAAACTGAAATTAAATAAAATCTTACCCAAACTGCAACAATTAATAGTATCAAATATGTCAAAGTGGGTTGGCATATTCGCGGGTTCACACGACATGTATCAAATCGGGAATTTGATACATTATTAGAAACTTAAATAAAATAATTTGAATTGTCTGACTCATGCATAACTATCATGCCATGCATATGCTATTTTCTTTTAAATATATGACATATCATTCATATTTAAATTTTATGCATGATTTAGAATGGTTATAGGAAAAGAATAGTTGAAACTTGAACAACCTAGTATTAGGCGGAGGTGAGATGATAGTACGTTAGGGAAGCCCTTCTAATAAGGTCAAGTATATTCTACTTGGTCTGTTTAGTCTGGTGGAACTAGCCGAAGCTACCGATCCAAAACCTAAACTAGTTAGACCAAATTCTTTCAAGGAGTAACTTGAAGATGAATTTTCTATAAAAGGCTTTGTCAAGGAAAGGGTTGATGATCCAATAAGGCTACGGCCAAAGAAGACCTTGTGTCTCGCCAAGACCTGGAAGCCAATTACTGAAAATCAAATTCACTTTACTATTGTTAGATTTGAATCTAACACAAGTTTCAATTAAATCTTAGATTTAATAATAAATTAAAGAAAATGATTCAAGCATCTCACAATATACCCATAAGGCAACCATGATTGCTGTATTGAGATATCTAGAATGGGTGAGATGTTAAGGACTAATAAATTAAAAAATATTTTTCAAAATTATTAGGATATTTTTCTAAAAATATATTTTCAAAATAGTGCTTCAACATAATAATGTTTTTATGGAATTCATGCTTGTCTGATTGGTATACATATTATACATTTTTCAAAAGCATATCTTTCAAAAATTGTTTGACTTACACAATTAGACACAAGCCCCTTAGGTCAACACTAAAGTTCCTTAAGGCACTTAGATAGAGTCAAACGGTGATGGATGCAGGGGGAGTGTTTTTTTTCTTTTTAATCATTAAAAATATTTTTCGAAAACTGCGCCTTAATTTCTATCACATATGTTTTCGAAAAAGATTATACTTTAAAAATTATCTTCTTTCCAAATTGTGGATTCAAAATTTATCCACCTGAAAACTATCGTTCATTTGATTTTAATAATCCCTAAAGACATAGAGGAAGGTCCACTTCATGATCTACAAGGACTCCTAGGATGTGTCAAATTTAGGGAGAGTCTAAATCAAATGAAGATTTTTTGACAAGTTTTTTTTGGCAATTATTGTTGTGAATTATTAAATAATTATTGTGGTCTAAACCAAACCCTGAGGACTTAGAGGAAGAGTACTTGTGGTCAACAAGCTTCATAGGACTAGGTCAAGTTAAGGGAGGTCAGATTACAAAGAATTATTTAATATACTTTCATGCGCTGCATTATTAAGTCATGTTTGAAAATATAATTTTTCTTCAAAGTACTGTTTTCTTAATTTTTTTCAATCTCTATCATTTTCAAAATAGTTTTTGTTGGAAATAATGTTTACTTGAGTTGGAGATATTCCAGGACACTTAGGAAATTGTCCTTGTAGTCAATAAGGTTTCCTAGGATTGTGTCAGACTGGAAAAGAAACCAAGTCAAGTAAAATATTATATTTTCAAAATAATATTTTTCAAAAAGTACTTAGGATTTTCAAAAATGCATAATATTTTTCAAAAAGTACTTATACTTTCCAAAAATTCTAATATTTTTCTAAGTACTCACGCTTTTCAAAAATTCTAATATTTTTTTACTTATGCTATTCACAAATGCTAATATTTTTTTTTAAAAATAGTACTCATAATTTTCAAAAAAAAAAGGCTCAACCTTTTTTTCAAAAGTACTTGCATACTTCAAAAGTTCAATCAATTTTTCAAAAAGTACTTGCATATTTCAAAATTTTGATATATTTCTCAAAATTACATATTTTTCAAAGTGACTTATATTTTTCAAAGATACAGATATTTTTAAAAAAAAGTACTTGCATCTTTCAAAAAGTTCAATATCTTTTAAAAGTGCTTGCATTTTTAGCTTAATATCTTTCAAAGTATATTCTTGAGTACAAGTTAAGTTTTATACTATGCTTTCAAAATTTATACTAAGTACTTTCACAAAGAACCAAATGTTTCCATTGTTGGTACAAGTATTTTTATTTTTTTTATGTATGACAAAGGGGGAGAGATGCGCCTTAAGTTAGAAATAATTTTTTTTTTCTCTCGCTTACCAAAGGATCATAAAATCAAAATGTTTTTCAAAAAGGGGGGAGAGTGATTCCTATTTTCCCTAGAGGATCAAAATGGAGTTTCAAAACATAGATCAGTTTTTTTCATTTGATCCCAAGAGTTAAAATTTAGCCCTTTCAACCAATCTAACTTAAGATATTGTCAAACATCAAAAAGGGGGAGATTGTTGGTGCAAGTTGCATCAGTGATGTCCTCCTCTAAGTGTTTTAATGTTTGACAAATACTTAAGTCAGTGATACATTGAACAAGAGAAGGGGAGTTAAGAGAGGAGTAACCAAAGTGAAAGAAAGTCCTAGTAAACCTAGGCAATAAGTCCCGGTTCGAAGAATTGGGCACTAAGTCCTAATCATGGATTGGGCACTAAGTCCTGGCAAAGGGCTAGGCACCAAAGACCTGCTCGGAAGGTGGGCACTAAGTCCTGGTCGAGGACTGGGCAAGAAGACCTGGCCGAGGATTGGGCACCGAAGACCTGGTTTGAGGAATTGGGCAGGAAGACCTGGCCGAGGGTTGAGCAACGAAGTCCTGGACTTAGGGTTTGGGCACGAAGTATTGGTCCGAGGGACTGAGCAACTTAGCTGAGCGATGACTAAGGACAGGAGTAGAGACGGGTCGAGGTTCGGACGTCTCGAGATCCGAGAGTACCGGAAGCTAAGCAAAAGTCCACCCGAAGGACTGGGTGGCAACCGTCTCCTAAATGGAGTAGGTGAAAGGTGCGTTCTCGGGGGTGAGAACTTGCATCGGTTTGACCTAGGGTTTCGTGGAAATCCGAAGTCAGAACCAAGTCCTTAAGGTTAATATTGTGTATATATTTTCTTTGTATTTGTGTATCTTGCAGGTACCGAGAACCGAAGACAAAGCAGGCAAACTGGGTTGGATCCAAAGAGGTCAGGCGCCCCCATCAATAGGGGCGCCTGGCTCAAAGAACAAAATGGCAGTTTCATGAAGAAGGCAGAATAGGCTTCCATTCAGGTACCCGGGATGATACAGGCGCCCAAGTTGAAAGCCGTATTTGTTGTTTCAAGTTCGAAGTAGAGATAAGCTTTCATTCAGGTGCCCGGGAGGTCCAAGGCTCCCTGGTCAAAGGTTTTATCAGTTGCGATGAGTTCAGCGCGGAGATAAAGTTTTACCAAGTCCATAAGGGCGACCCATCATCACAGGCGCCCGTATAAAGCCTATAAAAGGGGCCTCAACCCCTCAGCTTCACACACAACTTCTGAGATCCATTTTGAACGTTCTGTCCGACGATAAAGCGCTAAAGACGAGCCTATACGATCGGGAGGCTCCAGGAGGAAGTGTACGGCACTTCGGAGGTCCAGATCGGTCAAGTTTCAACTCTCGTTTGTTCGGTTTGCTTTTATTATTCCGCATTCAATTTATTATCTTTTTGATTGTACTTCTGCACTGTAAGACGGGTTTCTCCGCCTCCGGAAAGTTCGGAAAGGAGACCAATAGTGGGCGGGCGTTCCCGTGCCTAGGCCTTGGATGTACTGACCCTGGGGGTTGGGAGCCAAGTTAAAAATCCCGTGTGCGCTGTGTTGTGTTTTCTTTGTTCTGTTTATTTTCCGCTGCACTAACTCTCTGAGTATAGAACGAAAATTCGAAAAGTTTACGATTTCCACAAGAATGTTTACGATCGATATTCACCCCCCCCCTCTATCGATGGCACCGGTCCTACATGTTGATGATATAATATTTGGGTCTACTAATTCTAATTTTCTTAAAGAATTTGTTAAAATTATGGAGAGTGAATTTGAAATGAGCCAGGTAGGTGAGCTCAATTTTTTCTTAGGATTACAAATTAAACAAACTAGGGATTGTAATTATGTCCATCAATCCAAATATGATAAAGAACTTGTTAGTGATATGAGAAAAATATCCTAAGGCAATCGCCTTATGATTGTAATCATTTATTTTAATAAATGAATATTCACTATTTGAGTATACATGTTTATGTATTTGATTGAGATCGTAAACTCATTTACTGAATGTCCGCAATACAATTCACAGTATGAGAGAATTTGTGATGAATTCACAACTAGTGATTATCTCTACATGTGCAATTGTGAAGTACTGAAATTGTCCCTAGTCGATGAATTGATAAATACGAACACTATCAATTCTGTTGAGACTAGCATGGGTTATTCTCTAATCAGCTGATTCTCACTGGCTGGTGACATTGGGATGTCCGGAGATAAATATGAATGCTAGTTAAGGGAACTAGTTCATTGGAGTGACTGGCTGTAAAACTTCATATGGTAGTCTACATATAGATATGTCAATGAAGTTCTTACTACAGCTTAAGTGTGATGATCCTTTGACTTGCGGTGTTCAAGTCATCTTGGTCATGGAGACTTATACTTTGACATCTTAAGCAAGCATCTCCAAGGAGGTGTGGACCCAGGATGATTGGGTATAAGCTGAAGTGCCCGAAGAAGTTTGAACAGCCTACAAAGGATTCACCACTCCTTGCGAGGAGATGTATACCCAAGGCCTATCGTCGGATTGTTACTCGAAGCCTCTGGCCAGAGCATGACATGTTCAGAGTATGAATCTCTTAAATACATGAGAGTAATTAGAATCCGTAGGACGAGAAAATGTTACTTGGGCTAGGTGTGACGTAGTCAGCCTAGTGGGGACTGACACACATAGACCATGTATTGAACCAAGTGGGTATAAGATGGTGAAGGGAATGGGGCACGATTCATTATAGTTGTTGAAGGGTTACAGAATTGTTTCTGAGGTCAACCGTTGATCTTTCGATTAACTGGGGATCATGATGTACTACTAGGTGCCACTCATGATCGTTCTATAATTGATTAATTATAGACGGCCAACATAAATTGAAAGCCTATTTAGTCACACGCACTACGAGTAATTCGATGGATTTAAAACGAGTTGAAAATTAGATTTTCCAATCAAGAGAGATTAGGTTTGGTTAAGCCAAACGATAAGTCGAATCTGAATTATTCAGAGACGCATCGGAAGCGTAAAATGGCTAAGTCTTTTGAAGACTTAATAGATGAATTAAATAAGTTTAATTCATTGGGGCGTGGCTTGGATGGGTCGGCCAAAGAGGGTCTCCATCCTCTTTGCTTGGTCGGCCACATCAAAGGGAGAGAACCAAGTTTTTGGTTCAATTTATAAAATAAACCAATTGTGTGGTTTGTTTTATAAAATTATGGATGATATAAATTTTTTATATAATAAACCAAGGTTTGGTTTATTTTTCATGGAAATTAAAATGAACCATGGATTGGTTTATTTTATTTTATAAAATCAATCATGGATTGATTTACCATGATAAGAAAATTTATTCCATAAGAAAAAAGGAGACTTGGTCGGATTTTTATCATGAATTAAAAAATGATAAAACTTGGCATGATGGAATAAGTCATAGAAAATTTATTCCATAAGAAAAAAGAGACTTGGCGGTTGAGAGACCACTATATAAAGGACCCAAGGCAAGGCTTGGAAATAAATCGAAGTATTCTTGCCTGGGCTCTCTCCCTCTCCTCCCTTCTTCCTCTTGGCCGGCCACAAGGTTCTTCTCCCTTCTTCTTGTCGTGAGCACAAGGAGAAGCACCGAGGCGACGAAGTTCTTCCGTTGGGACGATCTTCCTCTCCAGCCATCATCACCTTGAGACTGGGCGCAAGTCATCTTCCTCCTTCTCGCCGGAATTGTGATTCCGGCCAACCTAGGTAGTGAGTTTTTCGATGTGATTACTTCTTTCTTGGTTTTTCTTGTCGCGTTCTCGGAGAATCTAGTAGTTCTCGAGAACACGAAACTCGTGGCTTTGCGAAGTCATCTCGAAGATACTCGGCATGGACGTGAATAGAGGCGGAGCTTCCGAGGGGCGCTAACGGTTGGATCTCGTCCCTTCCTTCGAGTTACGCGAGGTAATAAGTAAATTAGTTTACGTTTCTGCAAAATTTTAAATATATGATCATGTCTACACTAGATAAAGTTGCATGCTTAGATGTGTGGTTAAATAATCTGAGAACTTATTTATGCTAAATCTTCCACTGCACATAATTAATTTTAAAATTACGAACCCGTATCCATGTCAACATGCACCCGGTCCCAACAGTGGTATCAGAGCCGGTTAGTGTTCGACATAATCATATAATTGTTTTGCGGAAAACTTTGTCAAATATCAATTTCGGAAAATTTTCCAATTATGGAAACTTTCCAATTATGATAAATTTTCGATTTAGGAATTTCAAAGTTTGGAAATCATCATGAAATTTCGTAAACTTTTGAAATATCCCTGTTTCTGATATTTTATGATAATTGTGAAAACTTTCCATTTTTGGAAACTTTTCAATTTTGGAAATTTCCTATTTTGGAAATTTTCTAATTTTGGAAAAAATGTAAGTTTTCTTTGTACCAGAAACTTACAATTATTCTGAAAACCTTTTAATTTTGGAAACTTTCCATTTATGGAAAGCTCACAATTTTGGGCACTTTCTTTCAAGAAAGTCTAAACAAAATTATGAGAATATTAATTGGTATTTAAATTCATAATTGGAAATTAAATTATTTACAAAATTCTTTATTTTGGATTGAGCCTCCGGGAGCCGTCCAATTTAAAGTTAGTTATTATAATTAAATTTCCTAAATTGAATTTAAACTGTCAAATGTCTTATTTTGGATTGAGCCTCGGGGAGCCGTCCAAATTAAATTATTGATATTAATTTTCCATAAATAAAATATGTGATCAAATCTTGGAAATTTTGAGATGATTCTCAAATGATAATTTCCTTATTTGATTTATGAGGTGATGCTCTTACATATTATTGTCTCCAAAATTAATTAGGAAAATTATTTCCTATAGAGTATATTTCCTTAAATAAGATTTTCATGAAAATAATATCTGGTTGAATTAAGGGAATCTGTCTCTTAATGTTATAAGATTTTATTTAGAGAAATCAAAATCTTAAACATATTATTTCCGAAATTGATTATGATAATTTAGGAAATTGTTTCCCAAAATAATTCTTTGAATAAAGTATGAAATTAGAATTAGAAAATCCGGTTCCTAATTCAATTAATGAGACTTGATAAATTAAGTCACATACATACTTTATTAAGGAAATCATTAGTACATGACATAATTATATGTCATGAATGTGCTTAAAAGAAAAAGATGAGACTAAAAACCCCTTACAAAATATTAAGGCCAACACCTTCCATTAATATGGTTAGAACCGGAGTTTTGTTTCTCGTTTGGGTTGATGGACACATCCATGCCCGGCTTGAACCTCAACATGTTCAAACCATGGAATTAGTTTATGATTAATATGTTGGTGCAGAAAGCACCCAAGTCGAACTTGAGTTTTGATAATGGCAAAAGGGTTGAAAAGTTAAGTCTTACTTGTTATCTAACATGCTACTCAAGTGTGCAGGAAAAGTCCTAGCGAAGGACTGCTAGGCACTGGCGAAGGAATGCCAGAGTAAAAAGTCCTAGCAAAGGACTGCTAGGCACTGGCGTAGGAATGCCAGGGTACTGAAGCCCTAGCGAAGGACTGCTAGGCACCAGGCGTAGGACAGCTTGGGACTGAAGACCTGGCGAAGGAATGCTAGGCATCGGGCGAAGGACAGCTTGGTATCCAAGACCTGGCAAAGGACCGCTAGGCAAAAGTCCAACCGGAGGAGCCGGTTGGCATCAGGTACATTCTCCCGAGAGGAGTAGGTGAGGACGCGTTCCCCGTCGAGAGGGAACAGTAGGCGTCGGTTCGACCTAGGGCTCCATTTCGGAGACCCAAAGTCAAAACCAAGATAGCTAAGGCTGTATAAACATAATACTCTATTGCTTCATATTGTTTTGGACTAACACTGGATGCAGGACCGAAGGAACGTGTGTCTGCAGCTCAGAATACCCAAAGGAGAGAGGCAAGTAGCTGAGCAGGGCGCCCTCAGTGTCCCGGGCGCCCCCAAGGCCAACACAAAACAAGCGAAGCAACAAGTGCTTCGGCTTCTTACTGGCCGGGGCGGCCTCAGGACCCGGGGCGCCCCCAGCGCCCAGGGGTCCCCAGACGCCCAGGGCGCCCCCAGTGCCCAGGGCGCCCCGCGCCTAAACCGGCGAAGCCGATTACTCTTATCCAGTTGAGAAGCCCGCTGAAGGAGTCAACCAGGGCGCCTCCAGCGTCGCGGGCGCCCCCAGTGTCAAACCTCAGCCCTATTCTAGTGGGATAGAGGTTGACCGAGAGAAAGGGGGATCGCGTGACACGTGGGGGGGGGGGCGCCCCCGACGTCCAAGGCGCCCTGAGGTGCTATAAATATCACCCAATGCCCAGGCTTCTGAACAGACAAGCTTTCCAACGCATTCACGCTCTTCTACTCCCGCGCTCTGCTCCGGAAACCTTTCGACTGGAGATACAAGCGTCGACGACGTCGCTCTGCTTCAAAATAGATTCTACACCGGACGTCGGTAATGAAGAGTTGTCTTTTTCTTACTGCACCTTTATTGTAATCATCTTCTGTAAATTGATTTGCGCGATTATAGTATTGCATGCAGTAAACGGTCAACGACCGTGGGCCTTGGAGTAGGAGTCGACCTAGGCTCCGAACCAAGTAAAACTACCTGTGTTTGCGATTGGCTTTATTCCGCTGCGTACTTGCTCTAGTTTTCATCCGAAAAGCGTTTAACGATATTCACCCCCCCCCTCTATCGTTTCTCTCGATCCAACAAGTGGTATCAGAGCGGGGAAGTTCAAATTTGGTGCAACCACCAGTTTGAAAATTTTTCAGATTTTTTCTTTTAATATTTTTTTCGTTCGAATTTCTTCTAATATTTTTTGTCGTTCGAATTTCTTCTAATATTTTTTCGTTCAAATTTCTCTTAATATTTTTTTCATTCGAATTTCTTCTCGTTGATCGAGGTTGGTGCAACACCCCTCGACAAATATTTTTTTTCATTATCCCGCACTACTAATCCAAGACCAAGTCTTGGGACAAAGTTTTTTTTCTTATCTATTTTTCAGATAAAATCCCCAATGACCATGCAAGAAGGCTTCAGCACAGCCAGACCTCCACTTTTCAGTGGAGAAGACTTTTCCTACTGGAAAAGTCGAATGGAGGTCCACCTGAAAACTCAGGTGGACATGTGGATAATCATCCAGTCCGGACTGGAGATTCCTAGAAATGTTGAAGGAGTACCTCAAAGCTACACAGAGTGGGACACCACTCTAAAACGAAAAATTAAAGTGGATACAAAGGCGACCCAGACCCTACAATGCGGCTTAACAAAAGAGGAGCTGAACTAGGTGGGCCCTTTCAACAGTGCCAAGGAGTTGTGGGGAAAACTGATCGAGTTGCACGAAGGAACATCAGACACTCATATCAGCAAGAGAGATCTCCTCCTGAACAAGCTGTACATGATCAAAATGATCGACAACGAAACGGCAGCGCAGCTTCACGCCCGAATTCAAGAACTAATGAATGGTCTACACACTATTGGTCACAAGGTCGAAAACCGTGACCTAATAAGGTACGCTTTAAATGCTTTCCCAAGAAACACCTTGTGGGCATCTATGGTAGATGCATACAAGGTTTCAAGGGACCTCTCTAAAATTAAATTAGATGAATTGTTCTCTGAATTAGAATTACACGAACAGACTAACTGCAATCTGGCCGAGAAAGGTATTGCCTTTGTTGCAGGAAAAATTGGAAGGACAACAAAGAAAAAGCCTCAACCTGAACCCGAGTCTAACTCAGACTCAGACTCAGAAGACAAAGAAGGAGATCGACCTAAGCTGGTCCGACTGGCCCGAAGCTACTACAAAGAATTGAAGAACCAAACCAACAGACGGAAAACAAGCCGAAGAAAGGACGAACCAGCTGAATCCGCAAATGAAAAGAACAAGCCCAACGTGACCTGCTATGAGTACAAGAAGAAAGGTCACTACAAGACGGAGTGTCCGAACCTAAAGGAGACTAAGAAGAATAGAAGGAAAAAGGCACTTCAAGCAACGTGGGATGAGTCCTCTTCCGAAGAAGAGGTCTCACAGTCAAACCTACTTGCACTAACCACCTCAGAAGAAGTCGAGACCGAGTCAGAATCAGAACAGGACGACGGCAGACTGACATTTTCAGAGGATGGAGAAATCAAGGTAAGTGGTTTTAATAGATGTCAATTAAATGAATTAATTTCATATCTTTCTCGAGATTTGGCGAAAGCTAAACTTCGAGTCGAATCCCTCCGACAGGAAGTAAAACTCCTGAAAGAGGGAGCTGACTCTAAACCCTTAACCGAGAAGGTTCAAGAAGGAACTCCTACTCAAGTTGAAAAACTTGAGAAAGAGAACTCCTCCCTGAAAACTCAGGTTAAGGATCTTAGGTCAGCTTTAGAACGATTCACTTCTGGTTCCAAGGGTCTTGACATGATTCTTGGAAAATAGAAATCGATTTTAAATCGATCCGAACTAGGCTATAGAACCAAATCTAGACAAAGATGTTACTTTGCTGTACTGAAGCAGTCCAGAAATAAAGTTCAGGCATGAGTACCTAAACTGTGTCTGAACAAACCAACTGGATCAAATCAGTATTGGATCCCCAAGGACAAGATTCACATCTTGCCTAACCATTACTGTGGCTTTAGTCCAGGGGGAGCTAAATTAAAAATTATATTTATTGTTAGATAAATTCAACTCTTGATTGCAATTTGCTTGATTGATTGTTTATTTAAATTTCTACAATTTACCATGCTTAGACCTAGGAATGGTTAGTTTAAGGACTGAACAAACTTAACTGAAACTTGACAATATAGTATTAGGTGGAGGTGAGATCATAGTACATTAGGGAAACCTATTCTAATAAGGTCTAGTATACATAGTCTCTTTAGACTAGTGAAACTAGCCAAAGCTACCGATCCAAGACCGAAACTAGTTAGACCAGAATTTTTCAAAAATTAATTTTGAAAATGAAATTTTATTAAAAGGCTTTGTCAAGGAAAGGGTTGATGATCCAATAAGGCTACGGCCAAAGAAGGCCTAGTCCCTCGCCAAGACCTGGAAGCCAATTCTTGAAATTCAAATTCAAATTATTCTTTGTCAAAATTCAAATCTAACACATATTTTCAGTTACTTGTAGATTTAAACATTCTTTTCAAAATAAATCTAATTGTTTTCAAAATTATTTATGTTTTTCAAAATAAATAATAATTTTTCAAAATAATTTTACTTATCAAAACCTGTCTCACAAAACCTGTAAGGTTAACGTGATTGAAAACCCTAGATTGGGTGAGACAGACTAGGTTGTGAAAATCAATTTAAGCTATTCCTGATTCTAATTGGATCCAAATCAACAAAACTCTTTATGTGTAGGAACATAAAGATTTGGACCAATGGATGTTGGATAGCGGTTGCTCCAGACACATGACTGGAGTTAAATTGAAATTCACCAAACTCAAGTTCAAGGACCTAGGCTCAGTGGCATTTGGCAACAATGCTACACTCAAGGTAATTGGGTCAGGTAATATTGAACTTAAATCTGACTTTGTTATTAAGAAAGTCCTTTTGATTGAAAATTTCAATTTCAACTTGCTTAGCATAAGTCAGTTATGTGATTCTGGGTATGTAGTTACTTTCAACAATTCTAACTGCCTAATTAGAAACCTGCAAGACTCAGAAATCATGCTTAAGGGCACTAGGAAAAATAATGTTTACACTATAAACCTACCCCTAGTACCTAAATGCATGTTAACTCAGTTAGAACAATCAAACCTCTGGCATAGGAGACTAGGTCACACCAACCTAAGAACTATTTCAAAAATCACCCAACTTGGCCTAATTAAAGGTATTCCTAAAATTAAACATCATGAAAACCTAATATGTTAATCATGTAATCAAGGTAAACAAACCAGATCTAATCACAAACTAATTCAATCTGATTTAACTCAAACCACACTTGAGCTCCTGCACCTTGACCTATTTGATTCACATAGAGCCAAGTCACTAAGCGGGAACTGGTACTGCTTGGTAATAGTGGATGATTACTCTAGGTTCACCTGGGTTAGGTTTCTAAAAACCAAAGATGAAACTGTAACGACTCGGAAAATTCTCTTAATATTTTATTAAAATATTAAGCATGTTTAGATAATTTTCCGAGGTGTCTAGAAATATTAACACAAAATTTGGCCTAGGAATCCATGATTTTCTCATTTAAATTGAGAAAACTAAGTATTAATGGACCTTATGTGAGCTTTTTGGTACCCTAATTATAGGTGGATTTAGGTAATAATTAGTATAAATATAAATAAGATTTAATTAGGCATATTAACATAATTACGGGTAAGTCTTAGTCTAATTTTCCTAGTTTAATGGAGAAATTAGGTACTAATGAGCTTTAAATGGGCTCCAAAAATGGGTATTAATTAGGTAAAATTAATGTAAATATAAAAGAATTTTATTTAGGAATATTAGCACAATTATGGGTGATTTTAGGGGGATTTTCGGAATTTAGGAAAAATAAAAATAATAAAATAAATGAAATAAAAATAAAATAAAAATAAAGGTGCATGAGCCAAGGATTGAACCTTGGACCTCTTGTACAACCATGTATGCACTAACCAACTCACCTAGCAAGGTATTGTTAGCAGGGAATGAAGGGGATATGGGTTAAGGCATAGAAGAAGATGAAGGGTCATGGAGAGACTCTTCATTTGCCTCCTTAATGGATGATAAATAGGGGGTTTGGGAGTTACCTCTTCTTCCCATTTCCTTGCATTTTCGAAACTCTTCCTCCCCTCATCCTAGCCTAATACCCAAGGAAGGGTTTCCCCTTGGAAAAGCTCCACAAGAGGTCTTATCTCCAAGATCTAAGGGTTTTTCCCAAGGATACATGGACAAGGAGGCAAGGATCCAAAGATTTTGCAATCTTCTTCCCTTTCAAGGTTCAAAAAATCAAGAAACCCAAGGTAAGACTCCCTCACCTGTGGTATAATAGTTTCTTATGATTTTCACAATTTTTAGCATGATATATATTGGGAGTTTTGGATGTGATGTTGAAAAGAAGAAAAAACCCAAGAACCCAAGGTCAAGGGTTTCGGCCACAATGTTTTAGGGGTCTATAATTATGCCAAAAATCTTTATAATGTTGTTTAATATTCCCTTATGATGTTTAGAGGTTAAATGGAATTTTTGGGAATTTTTGGGGTACCCTAAGTACCCTTATGTTGAAAGAGACAAAACCAAGTACCCTAGAGACCCTATGGGTTTCGGCCACTACGATTTAGGGTTATTAATGGTGCTAAAAATCTTGATAATGATTTTTAATGAACTCTTATGATGTCTAGGGATTAAATACAATTTTTGAGAATTTTTGGAGTACACTAGGATACCCTAGGGTTTCGGCCAACATGAAAGAAACAACATCAATACCCTAGAGACCCTATGGGTTTCGGCCACAAGGTTTTAGGGTCCATAATGATGCTAAAAATCTTTATAATGATATTTAATATTCCCTGATGATGTTTAGAGATTAAGTATAATTTTTGGGAATTTTTGGAGTACCCTAGGATACCCTAGGGTTTTGGCCAACAACAAGAACCCTTGTGTAGGGTTGGGTTTAAAACCTCAAGTGTATGTTTTATGTTCTATCATGATATTAAGGAGATGGAGGGTGTTTATGTGAATGTTCCACATGTCCTAGAGACCCCATGGGTTTCGGCCAAGTACCCTAAAGGGGGAAAAGTTAGGACTTATTCCAAGTAAGGGTCCCAATGGCCCTATGGTAAGGTATGATTGGTGTTTAAGCAATGGTATTGGGGTTTAATGGAATTTTTCCCATACCCCCATGGCCTTGAAGTTTCGACCAAGAATAGAATTAGGGCTAAAGGATTAGGGTTGGCCTTAAGTATGGGATCAAAGGGTCCTTAAGTAAAATGGAAGAGTTTCATGCTAACCAAACCATTAGTTATATGTCAAGATTTATATGATTAGGTCATGAATGTTTAAGACATGTGCCATGTTTATGAATGATATGTAGGTATGCCATGTTTATGAATGATATGTAGGTATGCCATGTTTATGAATGATATGTATGAATGCCATGTCTTATGAATGATAGGTATGTATGCCATGATTTATGAATGATATGTATGAATGCCATGTCTTATGAATGATATGTATGAATGCCATGACTTATGAATGATATGTATGTATGCCATGTTTATGAATAATGTGTACCTATGCCATGTTATGAATGAAAGATGATGCTTATGTCTTTAAGGCATAAATATGCTAAACGGCACGGTCGATGGTTGACGGTACGACGGTCGTGAGGACCGGTAAATGGGCTGGTAGACGGGCCGAGCCGTAACAGGTTATGTTATGTTAAAGATGCCATGAATGTCTTATGAATGATGAAGCATGTAAAGTATTTTACTTTATGGATGGGCTTGTACCGGACCGAAGTATGGGTCCAAGGGATGGGCACCTTAAGAACGCCCCGGTTCTGGACTACCGACTATGCTGTCCACGGTTCTGGCACTACCGTAGCTGTGCAACAGGGATGGGCACCTTAAGAACGCCTCGGTTCGGGGACTACCGACTATGCTGTCCTTACCCTAGTAGGTCGAGGCTAGCTACCTCGTATTTACTTAGGGATGCGCGCTTATGATGTATGTATGTGGTACAAGCCAGGGCCCAATGATATGATGAATATGTTTAAGCATTAAAAGTATGTTTTAAAAGGTTAAGCATCCTTATATATATGCAATTGCCACATGCATCCATCCATGTTATGCATTATAATTATGATAAGAATATTATGCAAAGTAAGTGTATGCAAAGTAAGTTTATGCAAGGTATGTTTATGCAAATGATTTTGTTTATGTTCATGTTAATATATGATGCCATGATTTAATTATGTTCATGCTAGTTTAGAATGCCATGATTTAATTATGTTCATGCTAGTTTAGAATGCCATGATTTATCTATGTTCATGTTAGTTTAGGATGCCATGATTTATTTATGTTCATGCATTTTAGAATGCCATGATTTTATTTATGTTCATGTTAGTTTAGGATGCCATGATTTAATTATGTTATGCTAAGTTAGAATGTCATGATTGGATTTATGTTCATGCTAGTTTAGAATGCCATGATTTAATTATGTTTATGCTAAGTTAGAATGCCATGATTTTAATGATGTCCAAACCAATTCATGATGCCATGTTTTAACTATGTTATACTGAGATAGGACGCCATGATTTTATTTAGGTTCGTGCTAAGAATGTTTATGAAGTTATGTTTGTTATGTCTATCTCTATGCCAAGCACTATGCCATGCTATGAATGTTACGATGTTTATGTCTACGCCAAGTATTGTGCCATGCCATGAAGGTTAATGGTTATGTTTATGCTATGCTATGAAGATGATTATGTTATGTTTATGCCATGAAGAATGTATGCTAAGTGATGAAAAGGCTTATGTTCTAAGTAAAGCACTAAGTATGTAATGGCTTATGTGCTCATGAATGAATGATGAATGGTTTTAGTGAGTAGGAAAGAGTCTTACTAAGCCTGTGTGCTTATAGTCTTATCTCCTTATACCACAGATCACGCAAGGGGACAGTAAGGAAGCTGCAGGAGGGCATCAAAGAATGTGTGTGATAGTGACTTGGCCAAGGAGCAATACGGTTGCTCGTCTCATGATAGAACTTTATCTTTACGGTTATGTGTTTGAGCATGACTCTATGACATGATACTAAGTATGACATGATGCTACGAATGACATGATGCTAAGTATGATATGATGCTAAGTATAAAGTTACTACGCTAAGTTCCCATGTTATGGTGCTAGAAATGGTAGTAAGTGCATGTAGGAGTAAGTTAAAGGTTTCCGCTGCATTATGATGTCTACATGCCCTAAGTATGTTAACGTGACGCCGCTTTAGGAGAAAAAAAAAGCGGGCGTTACAGAAACCATAAACCTATTTAATGAATTCTGTAAGTTAATTGAAAATCAAAACGATACTAAAATTAAAAAACTTAGGAGTGACCACAGGGGAGAATTTGAAAATCAACGGTTCGAGGAATTCTGTAAGGTAAATGGGTATCTACATGAATTTTCATGCCCTAGAACCCCCCAGCAAAATGGGATAGTGAAAAGGAGAAATAGAACACTACAGGAAGCCGCTAGGGCTATGCTCAACGAATTCAACTTAGTTAACCAATACTGGGCAGAAGCAATTAGTACGGCTTGCTACATCCAAAATAGGGTCCTGATTAACAAGCGACACAACAAAACACCCTATGAACTATACAACCATAGACTTCCAAATCTACACTACCTAAGGGTCTTTGGATGCAAAGTCCATATCTTAAATACCAAAGACTATTTAGAAAAATTCCAGTCTAAGTCAACCCCAGGCATCTTCCTAGGATATTCAACCACAAGTAGAGCCTATAGGGTTTACAACAAGCAAACTAAGAAAATTGAAGAAACAACAAACTTAATATTTGATGAAGAAATCAATCCAACATCTGATAATCCAGACCTAACGTCATCAAATTCTGATCAAGAAATTAATGAACAAACTGTTGAACCCTTAATTGAACCCTTAAACGAACTAACTATTGAACCAATTACTGAGTCAAATCAACCAACTGTTGACCCAATAATTGAACTAGCTCAAAGAGTTGAATCAAATAGTGAACCAAATCGACCAGCCGGACCTAAGGCTAAACCAAGTTCTAGAAAAACCAAAAAACCCAGACTCAATCATCCAACTGATCAAATTGTGGGTGATCCAACTCTAGGAGTCAGAACTAGGTCTTCCTATAGAAACCTTAGTCAGATAGCAATGATCTCAAAAATTAAACCCAAGACTATAGAGGAAGCCCTACCTGATCCTGATTGGATCATAGCTATGCAGGAAGAGCTAGTCCAATTCGAAAGAAACCAAGTCTGGGAATTAGTGCCTAAACCTGAGGGCAAATCCGTCATTGACACTAAGTGGGTTTTCAGGAATAAGTTAAATGATCAAGGAGAAATAGTCAGAAATAAAGCCCGCTTAGTAGCAAAAGGATTCAGCCAAGTAGAAGGGTTAGATTATGACAAAACCTATGCCCCAGTAGCTAGACTTGAGTCCATTAGGATGTTATTAGCCTTTGCATCCCATAAAGGATTCAAACTATACCAAATGGATGTAAAGTCAGCCTTTCTAAATGGATTCATTAAAGAAGAAGTTTATGTAGGACAACCCCTGGGTTTGAGGACTTAGAAAGACCTGACCACGTTTTTAAACTTACTAAAGCACTATACGGATTAAAACAAGCACCTAGGGCCTGGTATGAACGCTTATCAACTTACTTAATTTCTAAAGAATTTAAACAAGGTCAAATTGACTCAACCTTATTTATTAAAACCCTAGGAAAAGACATATTTATTGCCCAAATCTACGTAGATGACATAATCTTTGGGTCCACCAACTCAAACTTTCTAAAAGAATTTGTTAAAATAATGGAAAATGAATTTGAAATGAGCTTAGTTGGTGAACTTAACTTTTTCCTAGGCTTACAAATTAAACAAACTAGGGATGAAAACTATGTACATCAATCCAAATATGCTAAAGAGTTAATAAAGAAATTTAAAATGGATAACTCTAAAAGCATAAGTACCCCCATGGCTACTAATATAAAAATAGATAGTGACCCTGATGGTAAGCCAGTAGACCTTAAACTCTATAGAAGTATGATAGGAAGTCTACTGTACCTTACAGCCAGCAGACCTGATATCCTTTTTTTGTAGGAATGTGTGCTAGATATCAAACATGTGCTAAGGAAACGCACTTAGCAACCCTAAAAAGAATACTAAGATATGTTAAGGGCACTCTAAATGTAGGGATTTGGTATCCTAGAACTTCAACTTTTGATTTGTCAGGATACTCGGATTCTGACTACGCTGGTTGTAAATTAGATAGAAAGAGCACAAGTGGAAGCTACCAACTGTTAGGAAATAGTCTAGTAAGTTGGTGCAGCAGAAAACAACACTGTGTAGCTCTATCCACAACTGAAGCTGAGTATATAGCCTTAGGAGAGTGTGTAGCACAACTTTTATGGATGATGCACACTCTTAAGGACTTCCAGCTCAACTACACCCAAACTCAGGTTTTCATTGACAACATAAGCTCAATTAATCTAACTAAAAATCCAATCCAACATTTCAGAACTAAACACATAGAAGTTAAATATCACTTTGTAAGAGACCATGTAGCCACGGGTGAGATAGTCCTTAAGCATGTAGATTCTAAATCTAACTTAGTTGACATATTCACCAAACCCCTACCTGAGTCTGAGTTCAGTTCACTAAGAAGACAGTTAGGATTGTGCTCAGTAGAATAGGTTAACTCTACTCTTGATTTTCTTACTACTTTACTAATTTCAAAATCAATTTTAAAATAGGTTTTAAATGCTTTTAAAGTCAGCTTTTATTCAGTTTTGAAAAGTTTTAAAATAAAGTTTTCGACTTAGTTTTATTTTCAAAACTACCCCCTTTCAAAACTAGGGCTTTTTCGAAAATGGACTTAGCCTAGGCCCTAACCCTAGAACTGCATGCACCTATAGACTTAGAAGCCAGCATCTCACAAGCACCTTAGGGTACTTTTGATTGATAATCTAGAAAGGGTTGAGATGCTTAGGTCTTTGCCTTAATTCAAGATGTAAATCAGTGCATCTGCAGTAATTGGGGCACTAAATACAACTTACACAGTAATCAAGTTAAGTGTCAAGTTTAGAAAATCTAACTTGAACAGAACACTTAACTTAACTAACCCTAGCGAAAACTACTGTTTATAACAGTTAGTAAGTAGCTAATTGGGTTAGACAGACCCCTAAAAGAGGAAATTAAAACTGATTTGGTTTAATTCTAATCATGAATTGGTTCAGTACAGCAAAATCATGCAAGTTATTTTCCTGTATGCAATTTAATTATTCTGTCTCTGCTGTAATTATTTGTTTTTGATATATGGTAAGGGGGGAGAGATAGGAAAGGAGAGAGTTTAAAATACATTTTCTTAGTTTAAAAATTGTTCTCTAACTCTCAAAATTTCAAATTCTATCCTTTATTCAAAAAGTACTAAGTTTTTCAAAATACTAAGTTTTTCAAAGTACTAAGTTATTCAAAAAGTACTAAGTTTTTCAAAGTACTAAGTTTTTCTAAGTACTTAAGACTTTCAAAACATTACTAAGTACTTAAGTTTGTCAAAACTTTTCTAAGTTCTAAGTACTTAAGACTTTCAAAACTTTACTAAGTACTTAAGTTTGTCAAAACTTTTCTAAGCTCTTAGTACTTAAGACTTTCAAAACTTTACTAAGTACTTAAGTTTTTCAAAAGTTTTCTAAGTACTTAAGTTTTTCAAAAACTTTTCTAAGCACTTAAGTTTTTCAAAACTTTTCTAAGCACTTAAGTTTTTCAAAACTTTTCTAAGTACTTCAGTTTTGTCAAAGTACTTAAGTTTTTCAAATTTCACTAAGTACTTTAAAACTTAGAGTTTTCAAAATGTTGTTGAGTACTTTAAACTTAAGGCGTCAAAAATTTTTCCTTAGTACTCAAAGTTTTCAGAATCCTTCTTAAGTTTTATAAAGTATTTAAACTTAAATATTCTGCAAGTTCTTCAAAATAGACAACCAAAATTATTTTCTGTTAAAAATTATTCTAAGTAAAAATCCATCCTTAAACTTAGAATTTATTTTCAAAAACCCCACGAAGTTTTGAAAAATCTAGGGGGAGATTCCTTCCAAGGGGAGGGAACAAAATTTAATTTTTACTTGCCCTGATTAACTTAACTTTTTGAACCAGGGTTGCCATAAATCAAAAAGGGGGAGATTGTTGGTGCAGAAAGCACCCAAGTCGAACCTGAGTTTTGATAATGGCAAAAGGGTTCAAAAGTTAAGTCTTACTTGTTATCTAACATGCTACTCAAGTGTGCAGGAAAAGTCCTAGCGAAGGACTGCTAGGCACTGGTGAAGGAATGCCAGAGTAAAAAGTCCTAGCGAAGGACTGCTAGGCACTGGCGAAGGAATGCCAGGGTACTGAAGCCCTAGCGAAGGACTGCTAGGCACCAGGCGAAGGACAGCTTGGGACTGAAGACCAGGCGAAGGAATGCTAGGCACCGGGTGAAGGACAGCTTGGTATCCAAGACCTGGCAAAGGACCGCTAGGCAAAAGTCCAACCGGAGGAGCCAGTTGGCATCAGGTACATTCTCCCGAGAGGAGTAGGTGAGGACGCGTTCCCCGTCGAGAGGGAACAGTAGGCGTCGGTTCGACCTAGGGCTCCATTTCGGAGACCTAAAGTCAGAACCAAGACAGCTAAGGCTGTATAAACATAATACTCTATTGCTTCATATTGTTTTGGACTAACCCTGGATGCAGGACCGAAGGAACGTGTGTCTACAGCTCAGAATGCCCAAAGGAGAGAGGCAAGTAGCTGAGCAGGGCGCCCTCAGTGTCCCGGGCGCCCCCAAGTCCAACACAAAACAAGCGAAGCAACAAGTTCTTCGGCAGCTTACTGGTGGGGCGCACTCAGTACCCAGGGCGCCCCCAACGCCCAGGGCGCCCCCAGTGCTCAGGGCGCCCCACGCCTAAGCCAGCGAAGCCAATTACTCTTATCCAGCCGAGAAGCCCGCTGAAGGAGTCAACCAGGGCGCCCCCAGCGTCGCGGGCGCCCCCAATGTCAAACCTCAGCCCTATTCGAGTGGAATAGAGGTTGACCGAGAGAAAGGGGGATCGCGTGACACGTGGGGGGGCGCCCCCGACGTCCAGGGCGCCCCGAGGTGCTTTAAATAGCACCCAACGCCCAGGCTTCTGAACAGACAAGCTTTCCAATGCATTCACGCTCTTCTACTCCCGCGCTCTGCTCCGGAAACCTTCCGACTCGAGATACAAGCGCCGACGACGTCCCTCTGCTTCAAAATAGATTCTACACCGGACGTTGGTAACGAAGAGTTGTCTTTTTCTTACTGCACCTTTATTGTAATCATCTTCTGTAAATTGATTTGCGCGATTATAGTATTGCCCGTAGTAAACGATCAACAACCGTGGGCCTTGGAGTAGGAGTCGACCTAGGCTCCGAACCAAGTAAAACTACCTGTGTTTGCGATTGGCTTTATTCAGCTGCGTACTTGCTCTAGTTTTCATCCGAAAAGCATTTAACGATATTCACCCCCCCCTCTATCGTTTCTCTCGATCCAACATAATATAGTTGGAGTCAGAGGTCAATCCTTAGTTTTGGTTGTTGGACACATCCAAGCCTAACTAAACAGTTGAATGAGCTCCAACCATATTAAAACTATTTCTTGATTAATGGGTCATCCTTAAGCTTGGAGCATCGATTTGTTGTGCCACAGCCAAGGTCGATGTAAAGAGAGGTGCAGTTGGGTGCTATGTGTATTGTTGCATACTTGTTAATGAGTTAACAACCCAATGATATATACAAATATTCAATTAGTTGATAGCATAATGTGATAGTTACATATGTGTAATATGTAATCGGTATAATTACCTACCTTCATAGCTAAGAATAACTTGATGGACTCCAGCCATGGTTGTTCTTATCTATGGTTGGATATCAACCTATTTGGAGATGTTCCTACAATCTCCCGAATTGATAAAAAGGGTTATTCAATTCGAAAAATAAATAGGATTTAATTAATGTATATTGATGCATTCTTTATCATTCCCATCACATAACCTCAGTTTGTATTTCTAGGATAATCACCTGATCATGTCTTCTCTGAATTTGCGTTCCATTTTGGACACCAATAAGTTAACTAAGGCCAAAAGGATTGAAAAGGCACCAAAAGGCACTTGCCATCACTGCGGCAAGGAGGGCCACTGGCGAAGAAACTGCAAGGTTTATCTTGAGTCCTTGAAGAAGAGGGCATCCGATGCCCCATCCTCTTCAAGCATCTTCGTTATTGAATGTCACTCTATTTCCTCGTACACCTGGGTACTTGATACTGGGTGTAGCTCACATATATGTAATAACATACACGGGCTAAGGAATATAAGAAGACTCGTCAAGGGATAAGCGAATTTGCGAGTTGGAAATGGAGCAAAGATTGCTGCTATTGCCATCGGAACATATTAGCTAAAGCTCCCTACTGGACTTGTCTTAGAATTGGATAATTGTTATTTTGTTCCTTCGTTAATAAAGAACATTGTATCTATTTCATGCTTGAATGAAAAGGGTAACCATTTAACTTTTAGTAACAATTGTTGTTACATAACTTTAAATGGTGTTCTTTATAGGACCGGAACTTTATGCAATGGTATCTACACATTAGATTTATCCGCTGACGTTTTCAATATCGAAGTTAGCAACAAACGTGCTCGAATAGATAATCAAATAGACTCCTATACGTGGCATTGTCGTCTTGGCCATGTAAGCAAGAAACGCATGACCAAATTACACCGATGTAGAATTCTGGAATCATTTGCACCTGGTTCATTTGATACATGCGAATCATGCTTAAAAGGCAAGATGACCAAATTACCCTTTTCCGAAAAAGTTAAACCAGTGGGAGAATTGCTTGGTCTAATACATACTGATGTATGTGGACAAATGTCAACTCTTGCACAAAGAGGCTATAGCTACTTCATTGCCTTTATCGATGATCACTCACGATTCGGGTATGTGTTCTTAATGAAACACAAATCTGAAGCTTTTCAGAAATTCAAAGAGTTCAGAAGTGAAGTAGAGAAACAGCTTAGCAAAAGTATTAAGATACTTCGATCCGATCGGGGTGGTGAATACTTAAGTCAAGAGTTTCAAGATTATCTTAAGGACAATGTGATATTGTCTCAATGGACTCCGCCATATACACCACAGCATAATGGTGTAACTGAGAGGTGTAACCGAACCTTGATGGACATGGTTAGAACAATGATGAATCATGCAACTCTTCTAAAATCCTTTTGGGGCTATGCGCTTAAGACAGCTGTTTACTTGCTAAACAGATTCCCGACCAAGGTAGTCTCTACTACTCCATATGAGACGTGGAATAGTAAGAAACCTCATTTATCTCACCTAAAGATATGGGTTGTCCTGCTTATGTAAAGTGGACTGTATCAAATAAATTGGATGCTAAGTCTGATAAATGTCTATTTATTGGATACCCTAAGGAAATGAAGGGTTACCAATTCTATCATCCCTTGAAACAAAAGGTGTTTGTTTCAAGGCATGCTGTATTTCTAGAAAAAGAATTTCTTTTACAAGAAAACAGTGGGAGTAGCATTGAACTTGAAGAAGTTCATGAAACTCCAATAGACATTACAGAGACACCTAGTCTAGACCCACAACCAATAACTCATAATGATGAGCTATCAGTTGAACCTAAACGACACCACTTTTCATACGTTGATAGGACACGCAATATTCCAGAAAGATACGGATTTCTCATAAGTGATCGAACGACGTGTTACTCATTAACAATGACGAACCTATCAGTTATGAAGATGTTCTGAAAAATTCAGAAAGGGATAAGTGGCTTGAAGCCATGAAGTCGGAAAT
>JAGFNQ010007896.1:0-46765 GCA_024364735.1 Boesenbergia rotunda
ATCATGGTAAATCAATCCATGATTGATTTTATAAAATAAACCAATCCATGGTTTATTTTAATTTCCATAAAAAATAAACCAAACCTTGGTTTATTATATAAAAATTTATATCATCCATAATTTTATAAAACAAACCACACTTGGTTTATTTTATAAATTGAACCAAAAACTTGGTTCTCTCCCTTTGATGTGGCCGGCCTGTAACGCCCACTTTTTTTTTCCATAAGCGGCGTTACGTTAACATACTTAGGCATGTAGACATCATAAGGTAGCGGAATAACTTTAACTTTACTCGTACATGCACTACTACCATTCTTAACATAATGACATGGAAACTCGGCATATTGACTTCTTACTTAAACATCATATCATGTCATACTTAACATCACATCATAGAGTTCCATAAGTCATTATTCAAGCATTCAAGCTTGTCAGTGACCAAAGTAAAGTTCTAGCATAACCGATAAACATATGATTTCCTGGGCCAAGTCACTACCACACACATTCGTTCTTGCCCTCCTGCTGCTTCCTCATTGTCCCATTGAATGATCTGCGGTATAAGGAAATAAGACTATAAGCACACAGGCTTAGTAAGACTCTTTCCTACTCACAAAACCATTCGTCATTTCATAATGAGCACATGAAACATTAACATACTTGATGCTCTACTTAGAACATAAAAACTTGAATCACTTATCATATACTTGACATGGCATGAACATAAACATAAGTGAACATTCCTATCATGGCATGAGACATGGCATAAACGTACACATAGTAAACATTCTAAGCATGGCATGCTACATGACATAAACATAAACATAATAAACATCCCTAGCATGACATAATACATGGTATATACATAATATAATAAACATTCCTAGCATGGCATAATACATGGTATAAACATGTCTATAAGGTGTAAACCAACCTGTATGGCATAAACATAGGCATACTTCCTATCATAGCATATGAGCATCCTCTTAACATAATCATGACATAGATCATTTACTCTCATGCATATTTCTTAACATGAAGCGTAAGCATAAAAATCTTATCAGCATAGCATAATGCATATCATGAATGAATGCATGAGTGGAATGCATATACATAAGAATGTTTAACTTTTAAAACATACTTTTAAATGTTTAAACATAATCATCATATCATTGGGGTCCCTGGCTTGTACCACATACATACATCATAGCGCGCATCCCTAGCAAGTCCGAGGTAGCGAGCCCCGACCTACTAGGGTAAGGACAGCATAGTCGGTAGTCCTCGAACTGAGGCGTTCTTAAGGAGCCCATCCCTGTTGCACAGCTCCGGTAGTGCCAGAACCGTGGACAGCATAGTCGGTAGTCCATAACCGGGGTGTTCTTAAGGTGCCCATCCCTTGGACCCATACATCGGTCCGGTACAAGCCCATTCATAAAGTAAAATACTTTACATGTTTCATCATCCATAAGACATTCATAGCATAACCATGTTACATAAAGCATGACTTAACACATGCTTGTCCTTTCATCGTTCATACTTATTGCACAGCATCATGATGCCTGGAAGGCATGAGCATTATCTTCATTCATAAACATGGTATGCATCTTCTTTCATAAACATGACATGCATCATTCTTATCATAACATAAACATAACATACTTATCATGGCATCGTTCTTATCATGAACATAAACATAACATACTTATCATGACATCGTTCTTATCATAAACATAAACATAACATACTTATCATGGCATCGTTCTTATCATGAACATAAACATAACATACCTATCATGACATCATTCTTATCGTGAACATAAACCTAACATACTTATCATGGCATCATTCATATCATGAACATACACAATAACATAGCATGGTTCTTAACATAACATGAGCATATAACATAGCATGGTTCTCTACATAACCTAAGCCTACATAGGTAGGACTTCCATAAACATGCTACCTACTATCCAAGTGCATGGCATAAAACATAAGACATTCATAATAAACCCTATTAAGCATGGCATCCAAATCATAACATACAACATAAAACATGGTGCTTAAGGTTAGGGTTATAGGTAACATGAGTTCTACCACATGCTTGGACCTATATATATATATATATATATATATATATATATATATACTTCATGATAAGCATAAACTATCATTCTTTGAACCTTAACTCCACCCCAAACCCTAGATACATGGCTTGGCCGAAACCTATAGGGAGGAGTTCCATCAATTCCATAAACATGTAAGACAACATAAGGTAAAGGAACAACCATACATCATCTATGAGACCATAAGAAGCCATTGGGGCCCATGATTAGGGTTAACCCTAACCTTTAGCCCTCCTTCCTAGGGCTGGCCGAAACATGTAAGGCCATGGGGGCATGGAAAAATTCCATTAAAATCCCCAATCAATCATTAAACACCAACCATACCTTACCATAGGGCCATTGGGGCCCTTACTTGAAATAACTCTTAACTTTTTACCCTAGTAGCAATCTTGGCCGAAACTTATAGGGTCTCTAGGCCATGTGAAAATTCACATAAATCATCCTCCATCTCCCTTATATCATGATAATACATAAAACACATACTTGAAGTTTTAGACACAACCCTACCCATGGGTTCTTGAAGTTGGCCGAAACCCTAGGGGATCCTAGGGTACCCCAAAAATTCTCAAAAATTATATTTAATCTCTAAACATCATGAGAGTACATTAGACATTAGGAAGATTTTTAGCATCATCATGGACCCTAAAATCCTAGTGGCCGAAACCCATAGGACTAGGGTTCTTGGTTTTCTTTCTTTCAACATCAAATCCCAAAAACCAACCAATATATCATGCTAAAAACATAAGGAACTATTATACCACAGGTGAGGGAGTCTTACCTTGGTTGATCTTGATTTTTAAACCTTAAAAGAGAAGAAAATTGCAAATCCTTTGGACACTTGAACCCCCTTGCCCTTGTATCCTTGGAAAACCTTTAGATCTTGGTGATGAGACCTTCTTGTGGAGCTTTTCCAAGGGAGAACCTCTCCTTGAGGTTTCGGCTAGGATGAGGAAGGAGGAGGAAAGAAAGTGCAATTGATGGAAGGAAGAAGGTAACTCCCAAACCCCCCTCTTTATAACCCATTAAGGAGGTAAATGAAGAGTCTCTCCATGACCCTTCATCTTCTTCTAAGCCTCAACCAATATCCACTTCATTCCCTCATAACATTCCCTTGCTAGGTGAGTTGGTTAGAGCATGCATGGTTGTACAAGAGGTCCAAGGTTCAATCCTTGGTCCATGCACCTTATTTTTATTTTATTTTTTTCCTTTTATTTTCTATGATTTTTCCCAAAATTCCGAAAATCCTCTAAGAATTCCCCCATAATTATGTTAATATTTCTCATTAAAACCCCTTTATATATATATATTAATTTTTACCTAACATTCTCTAATAATTATGATACTAAAAAGCCCATATAAGGCCCATTAGTACTTAGTTTTCTCAATTTAAATGAGAAAATATGGATTTCTAGGCCACATTTTGTATTAATATTTCTAGGTCTCTCGGAAAATTATCTAGACATGCTCAATATTTCTAAGAAAATATTAAAAGAATTTTTCGGGTCGTTACAATCCCCCATACCTCGTGAAAGTTCGTCCTCGAACTTAGAATAGCTCCGGGTACTTGCGCCTCATCTCGTCCTCGCGTTCCCAGGTAGCTTCTTCGAACCGTTGACTTTGCCATAGGTCCTTGACTAAGGGTACCTCCTTACTCCTCAGCTTCTTGACTTCCCTATCCAAAATCTGGATGGGTCTGCTCTCATAACTTAGGTCCTCTTGTACTTGTACTGTCTGTGGCTCGATCACTTGGTCCATATTTGGGATACACTTTTTAAGCAGAGACACATGAAATATGTTATGGATGGCTGACATCTCTGGAGGCAGCTCTAGCTCATATGCCACTTTACCGACTCTTTTCAGAATCAGGTACGGCCCCACATAGCGTGGACTTAGTTTTCCTTTCTTCCCAAATCTTGTCACCCCCTTCATAGGAGCCACTTTGAGAAATACCCAATCTCCAACATTAAATTCCAGTGGTCTACGCCGGACATCGGCATAACTCTTCTGCCGGCTCTGAGCAGTTTTTATCCGTTGTCGAATATTCTGTATAGCTCGGGTGGCGCTGTCGATAACATCCGTTGTGAGCCCCATTTCCTTCTTTTCACCACCCTCGTACCAACAGATCGGAGACCTACATCTCCTCCCATACAAGGCTTCATAAGGTGCCATTCCGATAGTAGCTTGGTAGCTATTATTGTAAGCGAATTCCGCTAAGCATAGATATCGACACCAACTTCCCTTGAAATCTAGGGCACAAGCTCTCAACATATCTTCTAGTATTTGATTCACCCGTTCCGTTTGCCCGTCAGTCTGAGGGTGAAAGGCGGTGCTAAATCGCAATTTAGTGCCGAGGGACTTCTGAACGCATTCCCAAAAATGCGAAGTAAAGCGACCATCCCTATCTGAGATGATGGTCTTGGGAACTCCATGAAGCCTAACTACCTCCTTAACATATAATTGAGCCAGTTGCTCAATCGAATAAGTCATCTTGATCGCCAAGAAGTGAGCAGACTTTGTCAGCCTGTCCACAATTACCCATATTGCATCATATCCATTCGTAGTCCTGGGAAGCCCTGAAATGAAATCCATAGAGATGTCTTCCCATTTCCACTCCGGAATCGTTAGTGGCTACAGAACTCCTCCGGGTCGCTGGTGTTCTGCTTTTACTTGCTGGCAAGTCCTCCCTCTTCATACCGGACCACCAAAACTTCTCTTTCAGATCTTGATACATTTTGGTGGATCCTGGATGCATCGAATAAGGGGTTCCGTGATCTTCTGCCAGTATCTCCTTTCGAAGCTCCGGATCATTAGGGATACATAGACGATCCCTAAGGTATAGTACCCCCCCTTCGGCGATACGAAAACCATCACCCTTTCCTTCGAGGGTCTCCTGTTTTATTTTTTGGAGACTCAGATCACCATTTTATTTTTCCAATATATCCTCAAATAGCGTGGGTGATATTGTCATGGTTAACTCCATGATATACTTGCACGCATACATCATAATCATAATCATATCCTTATTGTGATTCGGGGTAAACTGACTCACCTTATGCTTCCAAAACATTAGTCCTCAACCTGGGTTTATGAATTGTATTAGCCCATATTTGTCGTGTGGTTACTATAGGGTAGATAAGATCTTATTTATTATATCACTAAAAATTTATTTATCAAGTCTTAATAGTCTATATACAAAACTATCCTCACTCAGTGAGCTAGATGGCCCGCTATCATACCCATAACAAAGAACATCATAGCAGTCACTGCCACTCCCTCGTTCATCTCCCCTTGGCCTGCCTCAGGATCTTCTACCGTCTCCATGTTGGGACCGGGTGCATGTCGACAAGGATACGGGTTCGTAAAATTTTAAATTTTTACGTGCAGCGGAAGAATAAGCATAAAATAATTTCCAAAATTATTTTAACCACGTATCTAGCATGGAACCTTATGATGTGTTGACATAATCATAAATTAAAACATTGCGAAAAAGTAAACTAATTTACTAAGTACCTCTCGTAACTCAAAGTAAGGGACGAGATCCAACCGTAGCGTCCCTTGGAAGCTCCGCCTCTATTCGCGTCCACGCCGAGTTCTCTTCGGGATGACTTCGCAAAGTCACGAGTTTTGTGCCGACGAGAACTACTAGATTCTCTAAAGGCACAACTAGAAGTTCAAGAGAAAAGATAGGAAACTCACCACCAAGAGTCGGAATCCAAATTCCGGGAAGGAAGGAGAGGTGATCCGCTTCTTCTTCTTCTTGGTTGGCTTCTCCTTCTTCTTGATGGCTCACGGCAACCTCAAGGGAGGTTGAGATTGCGCCGGCCCTAGCATGGAAGATGGGCGCCGACCCTAGCTTGGGAGAGGGAAGAAGAGAATAAGAGAGAGAGAGAGAGGAAGCTCTTAATCAACTTAATTGATTAGGAATTAAAGGCTTCCCTTTGGTTCCTTATATAGTTGCTTCTCCCTTGCCAAGTCTCCTCTTAACAGAATTAACGGAATTAGTTATAAGAATTTTATCTTATAAAATTTCTTATGACTTATTCTGTTATGCCCAGTTTTATTATAACTAACTTTATAATAAAACAAATTCTTCTCTCCTTTAATTATGGAATAAATTTTATAAGAAATTTATAAACTTTCTTATTATGAAAAAATCAATTCATAATTGATTTTATAAAATTAAAATAAACCATTCCATGGATTATTTTAATTTCCATAAAAAGAATAAATTTCTATAAATTTATTTCTATAAATTTCTTTATACAAATTTATTTATCCATAATTTATAAAACAAATCGCGCTAGATTTATTTTATTAATTAAACCAAATAAATTGGTTTCTTCCCCTTGTTGTGGCCGGCCAAACCAAAGGGGGTTATCACCCTCTTTGGCCGGCCAAACCGAGCCGAACCGATAGCGAATTAAACTCATTTAATTCGCCCAATAAGCCTTCAAAAGACTTAGCCATTTTAAGTTTCCGTTGCGCCTCTGATCAACTCAGATTCGACTTATTTCTCTTGATTGAAAAATCCAATTTTCAACTCGTTTTAAATCCCTCGGATTACTCGTAGTGCGTGTGACTAAATAGGCTTTCGATTAATGTTGGTCGTCTATAATCAACTAATTATAGAACGATCATGAGTAACACCTAGTAGTACATCATGACCCCTAATTAATCGAAAGATCAACGGTTTGACCTCAGAAGTAATTCTGAAACCCTTCAGCAGCTCTAATGAATCGTGCCCCATTCCCTTCACCATCTTATACCCACTTGGTTCAGGACACGGTCTATTTGTGTCAGTCCCCACTAGGCTGACTACGTCACACCTAGCCCAAGTAGTGTCTTTCTCGTCCTTTGGATTTCTAATTACTCTCATGTATTTAAGAGACTCGCACTCTGAACATGATATGCTCTGGCCAGAGGCTTTGAGTAACAATCCGACGATAGGCCTGGGTCTACATCTCCTCGCAAGGAGTGGTGAATCCTTTGTAGGCTGCTGAAACATCTTCGGGCACTTCGGCTTATACCCAATCATCCTGGGTCCACACCTCCTAGGAGATGCATGATTAAGATGTTAAAGTATAAGTCTCCATGACCAAGATGACTTGAACACCGCAAGTCATAGGAACATCGCACTTAAGCTGCAGTAAGAACTTCATTGACATATCTATATAGATTACCATATGAAGTTTTACAGCTAGTCACTCCAACGAACTAGTTCCCTTAACTAGCATCCATGTCTATCTCCGGACATCCCAATGTCACCAGCTAGTGAGAATCAGCTGATTAGAGAATAACCCATGCTAGTCTCAACAGAATTGATAATGTCCGTTTTTATCAATTCATCGACTAGGGATATTTTCAATACTTCACAATTGCACATTTAGAGATAATCACTAGTTGTGATCCCATCACAAATTCTCTTATGCTGTGAATTGTATTGCGGACATTTAGTAGATGAGTTTAAGATCCCAATCAAATACACAAACATGTATACTCAAATAGTGAATTATCATTTATTAAAATGAATATTTACAATCATAAGGCGATTGCCTTAGGACACTTCTCTCATATCACTAACAAACTCCCACTTGGCCTAATGCCAATCGCTACGGTATCCAATACCACAGGCTCTAACATGACCCTCAAACTTGTTCTGAGGCAAGGCCTTAGTTAAAGGATCCGCTAAATTCCATTCAGTGGGAATTTTCTCAATTTGTATGTCATTCCTACTTATAATCTCTCTGATCAGATGATAGCGGCGATGCACGTGTTTGGATTGCTCATGAGACCTTGGTTCCTTTGCTTGTGCAATAGCTCCATTGTTGTCGCAGTAAATCGGCACTGCTTCATCAATGGTTGGAACCACGCCAAGTTCGGAGACAAACTTCTTGATCCAGACTGCTTCTTTTGCTGCTTCCGAAGCTGCGATATATTCCGCTTCCGTGGTAGAATCCGCTACGGTGTCTTGTTTGGAACTTTTCCAACTTACTGCGCCTCCATTCAAAGTAAATACGTATCCAGACTGAGATTTGGAGTCATCCTTATCTGTCTGGAAACTGGCATCCGTATACCCACGTATTACCATATCTCCTTCTCCATATATTAGGAACACATCCTTAGTTCTTCTTAAGTACTTAAGGATTGTCTTGACAGCCGCCCAATGATCCATTCCTGGATCCGACTGGTATCTGCTTGTGACGCTCAAAGCATACGATACATCGGGCCTTGTACATAACATAGCATACATGATAGATCCTATCGCGGATGCATAGGGAATCTTATTCATGCAAATCCTCTCGTCTTCTGTGCGCAGACACATAGACTTTGAAAGGTTGATCCCATGCCTGATGGGAAGGTAACCTTTCTTGGATTCCAACATGCTAAACCTTTTTAGCACTCAGTCTATATACGTAGACTGCGAAAGACCAAGCAACCGTTTTGATCTATCTCTATAGATTCTAATCCCAAGGATATAGGTTGCTTCTCCCAGGTCTTTCATGGAGAAAGTTTTGGACAACCAAATTTTAACTGTCTATAAAACTGATATATAGTTTCCTATAAGTAATATGTCATCGACATATAATACTAGGAATACGACTGCACTCCCACTAACCTTCTTGTACACACAAGGTTCGTCAGGATTTTGTGAGAAATCAAACACTTTGATTGTCTCATCAAAACGGATGTTCCAGCTCCTAGATGCTTGCTTCAGTCCATATATGGATCGTCGAAGCTTGCATAGTTTGGTTTTATCAACCGATGTGAAGCCTTCAGGTTGTATCATGTATACATCCTCAAGCAGGTTTCCATTAAGGAAAGCTGTTTTCACATCCATTTGCCATATCTCATAATCATAATGAGCCGCTATGGCTAGGAGCATCCGAATGGATTTAAGCATAGCTACTGGCGAATAGGTTTCGTCATAATCAATTCCTTGTTTTTGACGGTATCCTTTTGCCACTAATCTAGCCTTAAAGGTAACAACATTACCTTCCATGTCGGTTTTCTTCTTGAAAACCCACTTGCACCCTATGGGTTTAATCCCTTCAGGTGGGTTAACCAAGTCCCATACTTGATTTTCGTACATGGAATCCATTTCAGACTTCATGGCCTCAAGCCATTTGTCCCTTTCTAAATTTTTCAGAACATCTTCATAACTGATAGGTTCATCATCGCTTATGAGTAACACGTCATTCGATTCACTTACGAGAAATCCGTATCTCTCTGGAATATTGCGTGTCCTATCAGACCTACGAAGAGGTGGTGTTGTTTTAGGTTCAACTGATAGCTCATCACTATGAATTATCGGTTGCGGGTCTAGACTATGTGTCTCTGTAATGTCTATTGGAGTTTCTTGAACTTCATCAAGTTCAATGCCACTCCCACTGTTTTCTTGTAAAAGAAATTTTTTTTCTAGAAATACAGCATGCCTTGAAACAAACACCTTTTGCTCCAAGGGATGATAGAATTGCTAACCCTTCGTTTCCTTAGGGTATCTAATAAATAGACATTTATCAGACTTAGCATCCAATTTGTTTGATACAATCCGCTTCACATAAGCAGGACAACCCCATATCTTAAAGTGAGTTAAGTGAGGTTTCTTACTATTCCATGTCTCATATGGAGTAGTAGAGACTACCTTGGTCGGGACTCTGTTTAGCAAGTAAACAACTGTCTTAAGTGCATAACCCCAAAAGGATTTTGGAAGAGTTGCATGATTCATCATAGACCTAACCATGTCCATCGAGGTTCGGTTATGCCTCTCAGATACACCATTATGCTGTGGTGTATACGGCGGAGTCCATTGAGACAATATCCCATTGTCCCTTAGATAATCTTGAAATTCTTGACTCAAGTATTCACCATCCCGATCGGATCGAAGTATTTTAATACTTTTGCCAAGTTGTTTCTCTACTTCATTTCTGAACTCTTTGAATTTCTCAAAAGCTTCAGATTTGTGTTTCATCAAGAACACATACCTGAATCGTGAGTGATCATCCATAAAGGTAATGAAGTAGCTACAGCCTCCTTGTGCAAGAGTTGACATTGGTCCACATACATCAGTATGTATTAGACCAAGCAATTCTCCCACTGGATTACCCTTTCCGGAAAAGGGTAATTTGGTCATCTTGCCTTTTAAGCAGGATTCGCATGTATCAAATGAACCGGGTTCAAATGATTCCAGAATTCTACATCGGTGCAATTCGGTCATGCGTTTCTTGCTAACATGGCCAAGACGACAATGCCAAGTGTAGGAGTCTATTCGATTATCTATTCGAGCACGTTTGTTGCTAACTTCGATATTGAAAACGTCACTGGATAAATCTAACGTGTAGATACCATTGCACAAAGTTCCATTCCCATAAAGAACGCCATTTAAAGTTATGTAACAACAATTGTTACTAAAAGTTAAATGATAACCCTTTTCATTCAAACATGAAATAGATTCAATGTTCTTTATTAACGAAGGAACGAAATAACAATCATCCAATTCTAAGACACGTCCAGTGGGGAGCTTTAGCAAATATGTTCCGTTGGCAATAGCAGCAATCTTTGCTCCATTTCCAACTCGCAAATTTGCTTCTCCTTTGACGAGTCTTCTTCTATTCCTTAGCCCCTGTATGCCATTACATATATGTGAGCTACACCCAGTATCAAGTACCCAGGTATTTGAGGAAATAGAGTGACATTCAATAACGAAGATACCTGAAGAGGATGGGGCATCGGATGCCTTATTCTTCAAGGACTCAAGATAAACCTTGCAGTTTCTTCGCCAGTGACCCTCCTTGCCACAATGATGGCAAGTTCCTTTTGGTTTATTTTCAGTCTTTTTGGCCTTTTTCTTCTTCCCTTTATTCTGTTCTTTGGCCTTCCTCTTAGAACCTTTCTTCGAGGAACCAACTAACAGTACCATCTTTTGATCCGGCTTTACAGAAGGCTCCACAGTCTTCAGCAGGTTGAGCAACTCAGGAATGGTAGTCTCTAGTTTGTTCATCCGATAGTTCATCACAAATTGTGAATAACTTTTGGGCAAACAACTCAGAATTAAGTCAATACTTAGTTCATGATCCATTGCAAAACCGAGTGTGCTCAGTCGCTCAATGTATCTCAACATCTTTAGCACAAACTGCGAGGCAGATGTGCCTTCCTGCATCTTAGTGGTGAAGAGGAGTCTGGAGACTTCGAACCTTTCGGATCTCGCCTGCTCTTCAAACAACTCATGAAGATGGAAGATGATGGTATTAGCATTCATATGCTCATGCTGCTTTTGCAACTCAGGTACCATAGAGGCTAGCATGATGCAACTCGCAAGTTCAGAATCGGTCACATGTTTCTGATAGGCCACTAGCTGGTCTGGAGTTGCACCTTCTGGAGGAGGGTTAGGAAGTTGATTTTCAAGGACATAAGCAAGCTTCTATGCCTTGAGGACTATCCTCAGGTTTCGAAACCAGTCCATGAAGTTTGGCCCAGTCAGTTTATTTGTGTCCAAAATGGAACGCAAGTTCAGAGAAGACATGATCGAGTGATTAACCTAGAAATACAAATTGAGTTTATGTGAGAAGAATGATTAAAGAATGTATCAACATACATTAATAAAAATCCTATTTATTTTTCAAATTAAATAACCCCTTTTATCAATTCGAGAGATCGTAGGAACATCTCCAAATAGGTTGATATCCAACCATAGATAAGAACTGTTGGGACCGGGTGCATGTTGACAAGGATACGGGTTCGTAAAATTTTAAATTTTTACGTGCAGCGGAAGAATTAGCATAAAATAATTTCTCAAATTATTTTAACCATGTATCTAGCATGCAACCTTATGATGTGTGGACATGATCATTAATTAAAACTTTGCGGAAAAATAAACTAATTTACTTTGTACCTCGCGTAACTCGAAGAAAGGGACGAGATCCAACCGTAGTGTCCCTTGGAAGCTCCGCCTCTATTCGCGTCCACGCCGAGTTCTCTTCGGGATGACTTCGCAAAGTCACGAGTTTTGTGCCGACGAGGACTACTAGATTCTCTAAAGGTACAACTAGAAGATCAAGAGAGAAGAAAGGAAACTAATCACCAAGAAATGGAATCTAAATTCCGGGAAGGAAGGAGACGCGATCCGCTTCTTCTTCTTCTTCGTTGGCTCCTTCTTGGTGATGACAACTCACGGCAATCCCTTGGATTGGGAGGGTGATGCGCCGGCCCTAGGTGGGTGGACGCCGGCCCTAGGGTGAGCAAAGGGGGGCACCGGCCCTAGGAGGAAAGGAGAAGGAGAGGGAGAGATTAAGAGAGAGAGGAAGAGAATTAATCTCTTGATCACTTAATTAGGAATTCAAGATTTGCCTTTGGTTCCTTTATATAGTATCCTCTCCCTTGCCAAGTCTCTCTCTTAACGGAATTTTAATAAGAAATTTATCCTATAAATTTTCTTATTCCGTTTAAGCCAAGTTTTATTATAACTAACTTTATAATAAAACAAATACATCTCTCCTTTTATTATGGAATAAATTTTACAAGAAATTTATAAATTTTCTTTATTATGGTAAAATCAATTCATAATTGATTTTATAGAATTAAAATAAATCATTCCATGGATCATTTTAATTTCCATAAAAAAGAATAAATTTCTATAAATTTCTTTATATAAATTGCATTATACAAATTTATTTATCCATAATTTATAAAACAAATCACGCTAGATTTATTTTATTAATTAAACCAAATAAATTGGTTTCTCCCCAACCGTTTAGTCAGGCTTGGATGTGTCCAACAACCAAAACTAAGGATTGACCTCTGACTCCAACTATATTATTCATAAACTAATTCCATGGTTTGAACATGTTGAGGTTCAAGCCGGGCATGGATGTGTCCATCAACCCGAACGAGAAACAAAACTCCGGTTCTAACCATATTAATGGAAGGTGTTAGCCTTAATATTTTGTAAGGGGTTTTAGGTCTCCTCCTTTCTTTTCTTAGCACATTCATGACATATAATTATGTCATGACTAACGATTTCCTTAATAATGTATGTATGTGACTTAATTTATCAAGTCTCATTAATTGAATTAGGAACCGGATTTCCTAATTCTAATTTCATACTTTATTCAAGGAATTGTTTTGGGAAATAATTTCCCAAATTGTCATAATCAATTTCGGAAATAATAAGTTTAAGACTTTGATTTCTCTAAATCAAATCTTATTAAATTAAGAGACAATTCCCTTAATTCAACCACATATTATTTTCACGAAAATCTCATTTAATAAACTCTATAGGAAACCATTTTCCTAATTAATTTTGGAGACAACAATATGTAAGAGCATCACCTCTTAAAACATATTTTATTCATTGATTTAATTAATTACAACAAATCGTTTTCTAAGGGTGGATCCCCGAGGCTCAGATACCCAAAGAAAAGTAATTTGTCGTAAATCCAATTTGGTCCGCTTCGGAAGCGCAACCAAATTAAACATGACAATTTCATTTAAAATTGGGAAATTAAATTACAACAACTAACTTTAAATTGGACGGCTCCCCGAGGCTCAATCCAAAATAAAGAATTTTGTTATCAATTTAAAAACCAATTCAAATTTAATTGTCAATTAATTGTCCATAAATTTGTCTAGACTTTCTTGAAAGAAAGTGCCCAAAATTGCGAGATTTCATAATAGGTTTTCAGAATATTTGTAAGTTTCTGGTACAAAGAAAACTTACATATTTCCAAAGTTGGAAAATTTCTAAAATAGAAAATTTCCAAGATTCGAAAGTTTCCAAAGATGGGAAGTTTTCACAATTATTATAAAATTTCAGAAACCAGGAAATTTCAAACGTTTGCGAAATTTCATGAGGATTTCCAAACTTTGAAATTCCTAAATCTAAAATTTATTATAAATGGAAAGTTTCCATAATTGAAAAATTTTCCAAAATTGAGATCATGACAAAGTTTTCCGCAAAAAAATTTTATGATTATGTCGAACACTAACCAGCTCTGATACCACTGTTGGGACCGGGTGCATGTTGACAAGGATACGAGTTCGTAAAATTTTAAATTTTTACGTGCAGCGGAAGAATTAGCATAAAATAATTTCTCAAATTATTTTAACCACGTATCTAGCATGCAACCTTATGATGTGTGGACATGATCATAAATTAAAACTTTACGGAAAAATAAACTAATTTACTTTGTACCTCGCGTAACTCGAAGAAAGGGACGAGATCCAACCGTAGTGTCCCTTGGAAGCTCCGCCTCTATTCGCGTCCACGCCGAGTTCTCTTCGGGATGACTTCGCAAAGTCACGAGTTTTGTGCCGACGAGAACTACTAGATTCTCTAAAGGCACAACTAGAAGATCAAGAGAGAAGAAAGGAAACTAATCACCAAGAAACGAAATCTAAATTCCGGGAAGGAAGGAGACGCGATCCGCTTCTTCTTCTTCTTCGTTGGCTCCTTCTTGGTGATGACAACTCACGACAATCCCTTGGATTGGGAGGGTGATGCGCCGGCCCTAGGTGGGTGGACGCCGGCCCTAGGGTGAGCAAAGGGGGGCGCCGGCCCTAGGAGGAAAGGAGAAGGAGAGGGAGAGATTAAGAGAGAGAGGAAGAGAATTAATCTCTTGATCACTTAATTAGGAATTCAAGGCTTGCCTTTGGTTCCTTTATATAGTATCCTCTCCCTTGCCAAGTCTCCCTCTTAACGGAATTTTAATAAGAAATTTATCCTATAAATTTTCTTATTCCGTTTAAGCCAAGTTTTATTATAACTAACTTTATAATAAAACAAATACATCTCTCCTTTTATTATGGAATAAATTTTACAAGAAATTTATAAATTTTCTTTATTATGGTAAAATCAATTCATAATTGATTTTATAGAATTAAAATAAACCATTCCATGGATCATTTTAATTTCCATAAAAAAGAATAAATTTCTATAAATTTCTTTATATAAATTTCTTTATACAAATTTATTTATCCATAATTTATAAAACAAATCTCGCTAGATTTATTTTATTAATTAAATCAAATAAATTGGTTTCTCCCCAAGTGGTGGCCGGCCAAACCAAAGAGGGGTTGGCACCCTCTTTGGCCGGCCAAACCGAGCCGAACCCATCGCGAATTAAACTCATTTAATTTGCCCAATAAGCCTTCAAAAGACTTTGCCATTTTTAGCTTCCGTTGCGCCTCTGATTAACTCAAATTCGAATTATTTCTCTTGATCGGAAAATCCAATTTTCAACTCGTTTTAAATCCCTCGGATTACTCGTAGTGCGTGTGACTAAATAGGATTTCGATTTATGTTGGCCGTCAATAATCAACTAATTATAGAACGATCATGAGTGACACCTAGTAGTACATCATGACCCCCAATTAATCGAAAGATCAACGGTTGACCTCAGAAGTAATTCTGAAACCCTTCAGCAGCTCTAATGAATCGTGCCCCATTCCCTTCACCATCTTATACCCACTTGGTTCAGGACATGGTCTGTGTGTGTCAGTCCCCACTAGGCTGACTACGTCACACCTAGCCCAAGTAGTGTCTTTCTCGTCCATTGGATTTCTAATTACTCTGATGAATTTAAGAGACTCATACTCTAAACATGACATGCTCTGGCCAGAGGCTTTGAGTAACAATCCGACGATAGGCCTGGGTATACATCTTCTCGCAAGGAGTGGTGAATCCTTTGTAGGCTGTTCAAAGATCTTCGGGCACTTCGGCTTATACCCAATCATCCTGGGTCCACACCTCCTTGGAGATGCTTGCTTAAGATGTTAAAGTATAAGTCTCCATGACAAAGATGACTTGAACACCGCAAGTCAAAGGAACATCGCACTTAAGCTGCAGTAAGAACTTCACTGACATATCTATATAGATTACCATATGAAGTTTTACAACTAGTCACTCCAATGAACTAGTTCCCTTAACTAGCATCCATGTTTATCTCCGGACATCCCAATGTCACCAGCCAGTGAGAATCAGCTGATTAGAGAATAACCCATGCTAGTCTCAACAGATTTGATAGTGTCCATTTTTATCAATTCATCGACTAGGGATATTTTCAATACTTCACAATTGCACATGTAGAGATAATCACTAGTTGTGATCTCATCACAAATTCTCTTATGCTGTGAATTGTATTGCGGACATTCAGTAGATGAGTTTAAGATCCCAATCAAATACACAAACATGTATACTCAAATAGTGAATTTTCATTTATTAAAATAAATATTTACAATCATAAGGCGATTGCCTTAGGACACTTCTCTCATATCACTAACAAGAACCACCATGGCTGTGGCCATCAAGTTATTCTTAGCGATGAAGGTAGGTAATTATACTGATTACATATCACATATATGTAACTATCACATTATGCTATCAACTAATTGAATGTTTGCATAAATCATTGGGTTGTTAACTCATTAACAAGTATGCGACATTATACATAGCACCCAACTGCATCTCTCTTAACATCGACCTTGGCTGTGGCACAACAAATCGATGCTCCAAGCTTAAGGCTGACCCATTAATCAAGAAATAGTTTTAATATGGTTGGAGCTCATTCAATCGTTTAGTCAGGCTTGGATGTGTCCAACAACCAAAACTAAGGATTGACCTCTGACTCCAACTACATTATTCATAAACTAATTCCATGGTTTGAACATGTTGAGGTTCAAGCTGGGCATGGATGTGTCCATCAACCCAAACGAGAAACAAAACTCTGATTCTAACCATATTAATGGAAGGTGTTGGCCTTAATATTTTGTAAGGGGTTTTGGGTCTCATCTTTTCTAAGCACATTCATGACATATAATCATGTCATGACTAACGATTTCCTTAATAAAGTATGTATGTGACTTAATTTATCAAGTCTCATGAATTGAATTAGGAACCGGATTTCCTTAATTCTAATTTCACACTTTATTAAAGGAATTTCTTTGGGAAACAATTTCCTAAATTGTCATAATCAATTTCGGAAATAATATGTTTAAGACTTTGATTTCTCTAAATCAAATCTTATTAAATTAAGAGGCAATTCCCTTAATTCAACCACATATTATTTTCATGAAAATCTCTTTTAAGAAAGCTCTATAGGAAACCATTTTCCTAATTAATTTTGGAGACAACAATATGTAAGAGCATCACCTCTTAAAACATATTTTATTCATGGATTTAATTAATTACAACAAATCGTTTTCTAAGGGTGGCTCCCCGAGGCTCAGATACCCAAAGAAAAGTAATTTGTCGTAAATCCAATTTGGTCCGCTTCGGAAGCGCAACCAAATTAAACATGACAATTTCATTTAAAATTGGGAAATTAAATTACAACAACTAACTTTAAATTGGACGACTCCCCGAGGCTCAATCCAAAATAAAGAATTTTGTTGTCAATTTAAAAACCAATTCAAATTTAATTGTCAATTAATTGTCCATAAATTTGTCTAGACTTTCTTGAAAGAAAGTGCCCAAAATTGCGAGATTTCATAATAGGTTTTTAGAATAATTGTAAGTTTCTGGTACAAAGAAAACTTACATATTTCCAAAATTGGAAAATTTCTAAAATAGAAAATTTCCAAAATTGGAATGTTTCCAAAAATGGGACGTTTTCACAATTATTATAAAATTTCAGAAACTAGAAAATTTCAAACGTTTGCGAAATTTCATGAGGATTTCCAAACATTGAAATTCCTAAATCTAAAATTTATTATAATTGGAAAGTTTCCATAATTGGAAAATTTTTCCAAAATTGAGATCATGACAAAGTGTTCCGCAAAACAATTATATGATTATATCGAACACTAACCGGCTCTGATACCACTGTTGGGATCGGGTGCATGTCGACAAGGATATGAGTTCGTAAAATTTTAAATTTTTACGTGCAGCGGAAGAATAAGCATAAAATAATTTCCTAAATTATTTTAACCACGTATCTAGCATGCAACCTTATGATGTGTTGACATAATCATAAATTAAAACATTGTAGAAAAGTAAACTAATTTACTAAGTACCTCTCGTAACTCGAAGTAAGGGACGAGATCCAACCATAGCGTCCCTTGGAAGCTCCGCCTCTATTCGCGTCCACGCCGAGTTCTCTTCGGGATGACTTCGCAAAGTCACGAGTTTTGTGCCGAAGAGAACTACTAGATTCTCTAAAGGCACAACTAGAAGTTCAAGAGAAAAGATAGGAAACTCACCACCAAGAGTCGGAATCCAAATTCCGGGAAGGAAGGAGAGGTGATCCGCTTCTTCTTCTTCTTGGTTGGCTTCTCCTTCTTCTTGATGGCTCACAGCAACCTCAAGGGAGGTTGAGATTGCGCCGGCCCTAGCTTGGACAAGGGGCGCCGGCCCTAGCTTGGAAGATGGGCGCCGATCCTAGCTTGGGAGAGGGAAGAAGAGAATAAGAGAGAGAGAGAGAGGAAGCTCTTAATCAACTTAATTGATTTGGAATTAAAGGCTTCCCTTTGGTTCCTTATATAGTTGCTTCTCCCTTGCCAAGTCTCCTCTTAACGGAATTAACGGAATTAGTTATAAGAATTTTATCTTATAAAATTTCTTATGACTTATTCTGTTATGCCTAGTTTTATTATAACTAACTTTATAATAAAACAAATTCTTCTCCTCTTTAATTATGGAATAAATTTTATAAGAAATTTATAAACTTTCTTATTATGAAAAAATCAATTCATAATTGATTTTATAAAATTAAAATAAACCATTCCATGGATTATTTTAATTTCCATAAAAAGAATAAATTTCTATAAATTTATTTATATAAATTTCTTTATACAAATTTATTTATCCATAATTTATAAAACAAATCGTGCTAGATTTATTTTATTAATTAAACCAAATAAATTGGTTTCTTCCCCTTGTTGTGGCCGGCCAAACCAAAGGGGGTTATCACCCTCTTTGGCCGGCCAAACCGAGCCGAACCGATCGCGAATTAAACTCATTTAATTCGCCCAATATGCCTTCAAAAGACTTAGCCATTTTAAGTTTTCGTTGCGCCTCTGATCAACTCAGATTCGACTTATTTCTCTTGATTGGAAAATCCAATTTTCAACTCGTTTTAAATCCCTCGGATTACTCGTAGTGCGTGTGACTAAATAGGCTTTCGATTTATGTTGGTCGTCTATAATCAACTAATTATAGAACGATCATGAGTGACACCTAGTAGTACATCATGGCCCCCAATTAATCGAAAGATCAACGGTTTGACCTCAGAAGTAATTCTGAAACCCTTCAGCAGCTCTAATGAATCGTGCCCCATTCCCTTCACCATCTTATACCCACTTGGTTCAGGACACGGTCTATTTGTGTCAGTCCCCACTAGGCTGACTACGTCACACCTAGCCCAAGTAGTGTCTTTCTCGTCCTTTGGATTTCTAATTACTCTCATGTATTTAAGAGACTCACACTCTGAACATGATATACTTTGGCCAGAGGCTTTGAGTAACAATCCGACGATAGGCCTGGGTCTACATCTCCTCGCAAGGAGTGGTGAATCCTTTGTAGGCTGCTCAAACATCTTCGTGCACTTCGGCTTATACCCAATCATCCTGGGTCCACACCTCCTAGGAGATGCTTGCTTAAGATGTTAACGTATAAGTCTCCATGACCAAGATGACTTGAACACCGCAAGTCATAGGAACATCGCACTTAAGCTGCAGTAAGAACTTCATTGACATATCTATATAGATTACCATATGAAGTTTTACAGCTAGTCACTCCAATGAACTAGTTCCCTTAACTAGCATCCATGTTTATCTCCGGACATCCCAATGTCACCAGCTAGTGAGAATCAGCTGATTAGAGAATAACCCATGCTAGTCTCAACAGAATTGATAATGTCTGTTTTTATCAATTCATCGACTAGGGATATTTTCAATACTTCACAATTGCACATTTAGAGATAATCACTAATTGTGATCGCATCACAAATTCTCTTATGCTGTGAATTATATTGCGGACATTCAGTTGATGAGTTTAAGATCCCAATCAAATACACAAACATGTATACTCAAATAGTGAATTATCATTTATTAAAATGAATATTTACAATCATAAGGAGATTGCCTTAGGACACTTCTCTCATATAACTAACACTCCATCGGATCCTCTTCCTCTATCTCGGGAACCTCCTCAACCACTTCAGGGTCTTCCCCAACCATCCCGGGGTCTTCCTCAAACATCTCGAGCATCTCGGGGTCTTCTTCAAACACCTCGAGATCGTCCTCGCTCATCGGGTCTTCCTCAAACATCTCGAGCATCTCGGGATCCTCCTCGAAGGGCTCGGGATCTTCCTCGTATATCTCAGGATCCTCTTCGGACGGCTCGGAATTCTCTTCGTACCTCTCGGGATCCTCCTCAAACGGCTCGGGATCCTCTTTGTACATCTCCGGGTCCTCTTCAAACATCTCCTGATCCTCCTCCGAGTCCCCCAGGTTTTCCGGGAACTCATGGCGAAGAAGTTGCTTACATAATTCCGGGTATGAGAGACGACATCCGTGCTGCCCCCAGATCTGATGAGCAACCTCCCTCGCCCGATTGGGCAATGAGCGAAGCAGAGCTCCGACCCTATGATCATCCACGACTGGAAACCCTTCCTGCTCCAGTTTCTAGAACAGCCTATCCAATAACCCCATGTTGCCTTGAATTCCACGGGTCGGAATGTACTCAACTTCCTCTATCCGGTTCATCAGCTCGCGGCACCTCTCAGTGTAGTTCTCATGCAACATCTGGAATTGAAAAAAAATGACATAGTTAGTACTAAACCTGCCCAAGCCAGTACCAAAACCATTTCTTTTTCAATTCGCAAATATATACAGAGCAAAACACAAGCAACTCGGTTTCTTCTACCCTAGTGATTAAAATATGTAACCACTTTTCCTACCCCTATATTATTCTAATATTTAATTCTTAAAAGAAAATAAAGTATCATTCATCGTTACATATCGTAACGTACTTTTCATCATAAGCATCATTCATACTTGCATATTCTAGAACCATAAAACATTCTAAAAGTGCTTACTACTATAAGATATGTAAAGAGGTACTTACTTGGAAGCGGCAGGAAGAGATCTTGATGTGTGTGTAGTGAGATGGTAACTGCTCTGATACCAACCTGTAACGCTCGCTTTTTTTTTTCCATAAGCGGCGTTACGTTAACATACTTAGGACATGTAGACATCATAAGGCAGCGGAATAACTTTAACTTTACTCGTACATGCCCTACTACCATTCTTAACATAATGACATAGAAACTCGGCATATTGACTTCTTACTTAAACATCATATCATGTCATACTTAACATCACATCATAGAGTTCCATAAGTCATTATTCAAGCATTCAAGCTTGTAAGTGACCAAAGTAAAGTTCTAGCATAACCGATAAACATATGATTTCCTGGGCCAAGTCACTACCACACACATGCGTTCTTGCCCTCCTGCTGCTTCCTCATTGTCCCCTTGAATGATCTACGGTATAAGGAAATAAGACTATAAGCACACAGGCTTAGTAAGACTCTTTCCTACTCACAAAACCATTCGTCATTTCATAATGAGCACATGAAACATTAACATACTTGATGTTCTACTTAGAACATAACAACTTGAATCACTTATCATATACTTGACATGGCATGAACATAAACATAAGTAAACATTCCTATCATGGCATGAGACATGGCATAAACGTACACATAGTAAACATTCTAAGCATGACATGCTACATGGCATAAACATAAACATAATAAACATCCCTAGCATGGCATAATACATGGTATATACATAACATAATAAACATTCCTAGCATGACATAATACATGGTATAAACATGTCTATAAGGTGTAAACCAACCTGTATGGCATAAACATAGGCATACTTCCTATCATAGCATATGAGCATCCTCTTAACATAATCATGACATAGATCATTTACTCTCATGCATATTTCTTAACATGAAGCGTAAGCATAAAAATCTTATCAGCATAGCATAATGCATATCATGAATGAATGCATGAGTGGAATGCATATACATAAGGATGCTTAACTTTTAAAACATACTTTTAAATGTTTAAACATAATCATCATATCATTGGGGTCCCCGGCTTGTACCACATACATACATCATAGTGGGCATCCATAGCAAGTCCGAGGTAGCGAGCCCTGACCTACTAGGGTAAGGACAGCATAGTCGGTAGTCCCCTAACCGAGGCATTCTTAAGGAGCCCATCCCTGATGCACAGCTCCGGTAGTGCCAGAACAGTGGACAGCATAGTCGGTAGTCCATAACCGGGGCGTTCTTAAGGTGCCCATCCCTTGGACCCATACTTCGGTCCGGTACAAGCCCATTCATAAAGTAAAATACTTTACATGTTTCATCATCCATAAGACATTCATAGCATAACCATGTTACATAAAGCATGACTTAACACATGCTTGTCCTTTCATCGTTCATACTTATTGCATAGCATCATGATGCCTGGAAGGCATGAGCATTATCTTCATTCATAAACATGGTATGCATCTTCTTTCATAAACATGGCATGCATCATTCTTATCATAACATAAACATAACATACTTATCATGACATCGTTCTTATCATGAACATAAACATAACATACTTATCATGGCATCGTTCTTATCATGAACATAAACATAACATACTTATCATGGCATCGTTCTTATCATGAACATAAACATAACATACCTATCATGGCATCATTCTTATCGTGAACATAAACCTAACATACTTATCATGACATCATTCATATCATGAACATACACAATAACATAGCATGGTTCTTAACATAACATGAGCATATAACATAGCATGGTTCTCTACATAACCTAAGCCTACATATGTAGGACTTTCATAAACATGCTACCTACTATCCAAGTGCATGGCATAAAACATAAGACATTCATAATAAACCCTATTAAGCATGACATCCAAATCATAACATACAACATAAAACATGGTGCTTAAGGTTAGGGTTATAGGTAACATGAGTTCTACCACATGCTTGGACCTATATATATATATATACACTTCATGATAAGCATAAACCATCATTCTTTGAACCTTAACTCCACCCCAAACCCTAGATACATGGCTTGGCCGAAACCTATAGGGAGGAGTTCCATCAATTCCATAAACATGTAAGACAGCATAAGGTAAAGGAACAACCATACATCATCTATGAGACCATAAGAAGCCATTGGGGCCCATGATTAGGGTTAACCCTAACCTTTAGCCCTCCTTCCTAGGGCTGGCCGAAACATGTAAGGCCATGGGGGCATGGAAAAATTCCATTAAAATCCCCAATCAATCATTAAACACCAACCATACCTTACCATAGGGCCATTGGGCCCTTACTTGAAATAAGTCCTAACTTTTTACCCTAGTAGCAATCTTGGCCGAAACTTATAGGGTCTCTAGGCCATGTGAAAATTCACATAAATCATCCTCCATCTCCCTTATATCATGATAATACATAAAACACATACTTGAAGTTTTTAGACCCAACCCTACCCATGGGTTCTTGAAGTTGGCCGAAACCCTAGGGGATCCTAGGGTACCCCAAAAATTCTCAAAAATTATATTTAATCTCTAAACATCATGAGAGTACATTAGACATTAGGAAGATTTTTAGCATCATCATGGACCCTAAAATCCTAGTGGCCGAAACCCATAGGACTAGGGATCTTGGTTTTCTTTCTTTCAACATCAAATCCCAAAAACCAACCAATATATCATGCTAAAAACATAAGGAACTATTATACCACAGGTGAGGGAGTCTTACCTTGGTTGATCTTGATTTTTAAACCTTAAAAGAGAAGAAAATTGCAAATCCTTTGGACACTTGAACCCCCTTGCCCTTGTATCCTTGGAAAACCTTTAGATCTTGGTGATGAGACCTTCTTGTGGAGCTTTTCCAAGGGAGAACCTCTCCTTGAGGTTTCGGCTAGGATGAGGAAGGAGGAGGAAAGAAAGTGCAATTGATGGAAGGAAGAAGGTAACTCCCAAACCCCCCTCTTTATAACCCATTAAGGAGGTAAATGAAGAGTCTCTCCATGACCCTTCATCTTCTTCTAAGCCTCAACCAATATCCACTTCATTCCCTCATAACATTCCCTTGCTAGGTGAGTTGGTTAGAGCATGCATGGTTGTACAAGAGGTCCAAGGTTCAATCCTTGGTCCATGCACCTTATTTTTATTTTATTTTTTTCCTTTTATTTTCTATGATTTTTCCCAAAATTCCGAAAATCCTCTAAGAATTTCCCCATAATTATGTTAATATTTCTCATTAAAACCCCTTCATATATATATTAATTTTTACCTAACATTCTCTAATAATTATGGTACTAAAAAGCCCATATAAGGCCCATTAGTACTTAGTTTTCTCAATTTAAATGAGAAAATATGGATTTCTAAGCCACATTTTGTATTAATATTTCTAGGTCTCTAGGAAAATTATCTAGACATGTTCAATATTTCTTAGAAAATATTAAGAGAATTTTCTGGGTCGTTACACGGCCAAGCAATGAGGATGGAGGCCCTCTTTGGCCGGCCCATCCAAGCCACGCCCCAATGAATTAAACTTATTTAAATCATCTATTAAGTCTTCAAAAGACTTAGCCATTTTACGCTTCCGATGCGTCTCTGAAAAATTCAGATTCGACTTATCGTTTGGCTCAACCAAACTTAATCTCTCTTGATTGGAAAATCCAATTTTCAACTTGTTTTAAATCCCTCGGATTACTCGTAGTGCGTGTGACTAAATAGGCTTTCGATTTATGTTGGCCATCTATAATTAATCAATTATAGAACGATCATGAGTGGCACCTAGTAGTACATCATAATCCCCAATTAATCGAAAGATCAACGGTTGACCTCAAAAATAATTCTGAAACCCTTCAGCAGCTATAATGAATCGTGCCCCATTCCCTTCACCATCTTGTACCCACTTGGTTCAAGACATGGTCTATGTGTGTCAGTCCCCACTAGGCTGACTACGTCACACTTAGCCCAAGTAACGTTTTCTCGTCCTACGGATTCTAATTACTCTCATGTATTTAAGAGATTCATACTCTGAACATGTCATGCTCTGGCCAGAGGCTTCGAGTAACAATCCGACGATAGGCCTCGGGTATACATCTCCTCGCAAGGAGTGGTGAATCCTTTGTAGGCTGTTCAAACATCTTCGGGCACTTCGGCTTTTACCCAATCATCCTGGGTCCACACCTCCTTGGAGATGCTTGCTTAAGATGTCAAAGTATAAATCTCCATGACCAAGATGACTTGAACACCGCAAGTCAAAGGAACATTGCACTTAAGCTACAGTAAGAACTTCACTGACATATCTATATGTAGACTACCATATGAAGTTTTACAGCCAGTCACTCCAATGAACTAGTTCCCTTAACTAGCATTCATGTTTATCTCCGGACATCTCAATGTCACCAGCCAGTGAGAATCAGCTGATTAGAGAATAACCCATGCTAGTCTCAACAGAATTGATAGTGTCCGTATTTATCAATTCATCGACTAGTGACAATTTTAATACTTCAAAATTGCACATGTAGAGATAATCACTAGTTGTGAATTCATCACAAATTCTCTCATGTTGTGAATTGTATTGCGGACATTCAGTAAATGAGTTTAAGATCTCAATCAAATACACAAACATGTATACTCAAATAGTGAATATTCATTTATTAAAATAAATGATTACAATCATAAGGCGATTGCCTTAGGATACTTCTCTCATATCACTAACACTATGTTAGACTTAGGAACCTCCATCAATGTCATGCCCAAGTCAGTGTTCATCTCTCTAGGCATTGGACCATTACAGCCTACTGGGGTGGTTATTCAGTTGGCCAACCACAGTTTTTCTCATCCGACTGGAGTCATAGAGGACGTATTGGTGAAAGTCAAAGATTTAATATTCTCAGCTGATTTTTACATTTTAGATATGGAGAAGGACCTAACCTCAAGCTCAGCTCCATTGATTTTGGGACGCCCATTCCTGAAGACTGCAAGGACCAAGATCGATGTTCATGCGGGGACACTCACCATGGAGTTTAGGGATACAGTGGTTCAGTTCTCCATCCTTGATGCGATAAGATATCCCGCCGAAGACCATTCGCTGCTGGGCATTGACATGTTGGATACACTAGATTTTGAGGAGTCAGATGGCACGAATTCAGATCTAGCCGACACAGAGGATTCAGATGAGGTGGATGATGATAGTGGTGGATCAGCTTTAGTCAGTGACACTATCCAGGTGGATGACGCTGAGGTGTCTACATTAGAGGCAAGTCCTGAGAAATTGCTTCCATCAGTTTTGCAACCCCCAAAGCTTGCTTTGAAGCCCCTACCTGAGCACTTGAAGTATGCCTACCTAGGAGAGAACGAGCAGTTGCCAGTCATCATTGCTCAGCATCTGGAGCCAGGTAAAGAGAAAAGGCTACTAGATCTTCTACGGATGTGTCAGAGGGCTATTGGGTGGACCATTGCAGATATACCAGGGATTAGCTCATCCATTTGCATGCACCAGATTTTCCTAGAGGAGGGTACAAGGCCGGTGAGACAACCACAGCGCAGACTCAACCCACTTATTCTAGATGTGGTCAAGAAGGAGGTAACTAAGCTACTACAGGCCGACATTATATATCCTGTCTCTGATAGTCAGTGGGTGAGCCCAGTGCAGGTGGTTCCGAAGAAGTCCGATATCACAGTGGTAGAGGGCAAGGAGAGTGCTTTGATTCCTGCTAGAGTCCAGAGTTCATGGAGAGTATGTATAGACTACCGGAAGCTGAATCAGGCTACAAGGAAGGATCACTACCCCTTACCATTCATTGACCAGATGTTGGAGAGGCTTGCTGGTAGATCACACTATTGCTTCTTGGACGGTTTTACAGGATACTTTCAGATTCATATTGCTCCAGAGGATCAAGATAAGATGACTTTCACCTGCCCATTTGGGACTTTTGCATATAGGAGGATGCCATTCGAATTATGCAATTCCCCAGGTACATTCCAGCGATGCATGATAAGCATTTTTTCAGATCTTTTAGAGCATTGCATGGAGGTATTTATGGATGACTTTACTGTATATGGATCCTCTTTTGATGCATGTTTGGATAGCTTGTCTAGAGTTTTGCATCGTTGCATAGAGACTGACCTTATACTTAATTATGAAAAATGTCATTTCATGGTTGAGCATGGCATAGTTTTAGGTCATATAGTCTCTCGGAAGGGCATCGAAGTAGATCCTGCAAAAATTGATTGTATTACATCTCTGCCTTATCCCGCATGCATACGGGGCGTTCGCTCTTTTCTTGGCCATGCAGGTTTCTACAGGCGATTCATTAGAGATTTTAGCAGGATAGCCGTTCCTCTTTCGACCTTGCTGCAGAAGGACGTGGAGTTCCATTTTGATCAGCAGTGTAGGGATGCCTTTGATCACTTGAAGGCGACTCTCACATCGACCCCTATCATCCGACCCCCAGACTGGAGATTACCATTTGAGCTAATGTGTGATGCATCAGATCATGCCGTGGGAGCAGTGCTTGGCCAGAGGGTGGATGGAGCGCCACACGTCATTTGCTATGCATCCCGGACACTTGATTCTGCTCAAGCCAATTATACAACAACTGAAAAGGAGCTTTTAGCCATTGTTTTTGCTTTGGATAAGTTTCGTTCATATCTATTGTGCTCACATGTGATTGTTTTTTCGGATCATGCAGCTATTAGGTATCTCTTAAAGAAGCCGGATTTGAAACCAAGATTGATTCGATGGATGCTTCTGCTTTAAGAATTCGACGTTGAGATACACGATAGGAGCGGGAAGGAGAACCTAGTAGCTGACCACCTGAGCAGGATTGAGGGGGCGACAGATCCTACACCCATTGTAGATGCATTCCCACATGAGCATCTTCTGCAACTGCAAGGTAGTGTGCCATGGTATGCCGATCTCATCAACTATTTGGTTGCACATGTTTTTCCTACACATTTTTCTAAAGCTTAATGTGATAAATTAGCGAGTGATTCTAAGTATTACGTGTGGGATGACCCTTACCTTTGGAAAATTTACAGTGACCAGGTAGTTAGGAGATGTATCCCTGATTGTGAGTTTCAGTCAGTACTTTCATTTTGTCATACACTTGCATGTGGGGGGCATTTTGGTCCTCAACGTACTGCTAGGAAGGTTTTGGATGCAGAGTTATATTGACCTACCTTGTTTAGAGATTCTTACCACTTCCATAAGACTTGTGAGCGTTGCCAGCGAGTTGGGAACTTAGGACGTAGGAATGAAATGCCTCAACAACTCATGATATTTTACGAGATTTTCGATGTTTGGGGTATCAATTTCATGGGTCATTTTCCTGTTTCATATATCTTGTTGGCTGTGGATTATGTGTCTAAATGGGTGGAGGCAATCCCCACTAGAACTAACGATTCATCTGTTGTTGTGGATTTTGTCAGGACTCACCTATTTTGCAGGTTTGGGGTACCCAAGGCGATCATCAATGATCAAGAGTCTCACTTTTGCAATAGGCACATGAAGGCGCTTTTGAGCAAGTATGGAGTGATCCATAAAGTGTCCACCCCGTATCATCCTCAAACAAATGGACAAGCTGAAATATGAAATAGGAAGATTAAGCTTATCTTAGAGAAAAGTGTAAGGCTAGACCGGAAGGACTAGAGCAAGAGACTTGATGAAGCATTATGGGCCTACTGGACTGCCTACAAGACACCCATTGGGATGTCTCCCTACAGGATTGTTTATGGTAAGGCTTGCCATCTACCGGTGGAGGTGGAATACAAGGCTTATTGGGCAGTTAAAGCTTGCAACATGGACTTAGAAAAATCTGGGCAAGAAAGGAAGTTCCACCTACAAGAGCTCGAGGAACTAAGATTGGAAGCCTATGAGAGTTCACGCATTTACAAAGAAAAGACCAAGGCTTTCCACGATAAGAACATTTTGAGGAAAGAGTTTCATGTGGGAGAGAAGGTGCTTTTGTTTAGATCTAGACTCAAATGGTATCTAGGTAAGTTGAAGTCTAGGTGGGAATGTCCTTTTGTTGTTACTAATGTGTTTCCTTTTGGTGTTATTGAGATACAGGGCATGGCGGGCACGACCTTCAAGGTGAATGGACATCAATTGAAGCATTACCACGAGGGCATGGAGGGAACAAGAATGGAGAGTGTGGACTTGTACCATGCGATCTATCCGACTTAGAGGGGAGCCCGTTCTTTGCTTTTTCCTTTTTGTACATACATTTTGATTTTCTCGCAATTTGCTTTGTTAGTTGCAAGTATCACTTCTCTTAAGTTTTTCTATGCATTGGAGGAATCATAAAGTGAAAAAAAATTATTTAGATCATTGAGTCATGGATACCATGACTTAGTTGTTTCTCAACTTGCAACTAGTTGTTGGTTGGTGAAGGATTCTAATATTGGATTGAGCATGATTAATATTGTTCCTAGAAAGGACCACTTGTTGCCTACCATAGATTATTTTATGTGTGATGAACATTCATGCTTTGGAACTTTAGAACTTGCTCATTTCCTTTTTGGAATCATAGGGGCATATGATACATGGAATGGTAGAGCTATTCATCATGATCTTTGTTAGTCTTCCTTTTATTTGCATAATTATCCATCTCTTTTGTTATTTCTTTTCCTCTAAGTTGGTGAAGAACTTGATGAATTAGTTGCTTGAGATGGACAAAATCTTAGGTGTGGGGGAAAAGAAATTGACCTTGGATGCAATTAGTTCAATTTTGACATGATGGAAGTGAACAACTCAAAGAATGAAGCTGTGAAGTTCGAATTCCAACTCTAGTTGATTATGGAGATTGCGCAAGGTAAGGGAATTGAAAGGAAAAAAATGAACAACAAAGTTGAAAGGAAATGGACCTTTTGGATGTGATTTGAACCTAGAATGAGGAATTTGGAAGCTTCAAAGCTAAAGGCAAGGTAGACTCCAAGAATGAGGCAGTATCCTCATTTACATTCGAAAAAAAAGAAAGAGTAGAAAAAAAAACAGAAAGAAGAGAAAAAAAAAGAACAAAATGGAAGAGAAAAAAAAGAGAAAAGAAAGAAAAAAAATATGAAATAAAATGGAATGAGTGCAGTTCTTGGAGTCAACCTTTGAGTGAAACTAGAGAGCTGAAACTTGAAGTAAGGCCAAGTCTCCTTAATCTGAACATTACAGCTGTTGAAAGCAAATGCCGAGCCAATTCCGTGCCAAATCAAAGAATTAGTCATCCTTTCTTTAGATAATCAATACCCCAACCTTCCTTGAGGCTATTGAATTAGTAATGGATGAAGAAGTTGAAAATTGTGGCATCCAAAGTTGAGAAAGTGGAAAAGGACAATTTACTGAAAAAAATTCTCAGCAACTTGTGGAGTTGCTGTAACTTTGGAAAATTTTCAGAAGCTTGGGGAGCTGCAAGCAAATTTTCAAGATTCTGAAGTTGCTGATTCTTTCACTTGCTGCGGTTGACAAGGACTTAACTACTGACATCCAATCAGAAGTGAAAAAGGGAAGGAAGAAACATTGACTGCAAAAAAAAAAGAAGAGCAGCTGAAAAACAGGAAAAGAAAGAAAAGAAAAAGAAAAGAAAAAAAAAGAAGAAACATGAAGTGGAAGAAAGTGATGGTTAGATTTCTGAATTGGAAGTGGTGAAAAGGAGCCAATTGAATTTAATAATGAGTTAGTGATTGGAAGAAGCAAAAACCCGGCGGAAGACAGTTTCAGAACTCTACAAATCCATTCTGATCAGACCCTGATCGGTCTTCAAACCGATCAGGGAGGAGCCTGATCGGTCACTCTGACCGATCAGAGGCAGGTCAGATCGATCAGAGGCACTCCAGTCCGCTTAGAAGGCAGCTAGATTGGTCCCTTGACCGATCAACAAAGTGCACAGAACAGAAAATTCAGCATTGGTTTTCATCCAAATCAGAGGCATTTGCTTAAATGGGGATGATAAGATGAGTTCACCTGCAAGCTAACTAATTCATCAAGTTCCATCATCTAGTGTTTCCTTTTGCTTTGCCCCACTGAATTCTCCACTTAGTAGAAAAAATTTTCTTCTTGTTTACTTTCCTTACAGTTTCATCATATCCATTAATAAGATCAATTTATTGTATGTGTCAAATGCATTCTTTTGGTGAAAATCAGGGGGTGAGCAAGCTTATGATAGTGAAGAAGCATAATGATTCTTGAGTGGAACTCCACTACTTATTGAGTTTTGAGATTTAGGGATAGTCCTATGAGAGTTTCATGCTTGATCTATTGACTTGGATGAATTCACCACTACCAATTGGCTAGTGTGAGATTGGAATTGATGTGGACTTGGTTCCAAAAGGCTTGATGATCTTGAATAATTACCACTATGTGATTTCCTCCATGTTAGGTGAACTTGCCTAAGTCAATAAACTTGGTTTTCCTTTTGCTTGAGTCGTATAAAGAGTAGATGTGGGGGAGTGATAATTAACAACTTGATGGATAATTTTCATGCCATTAGTGGGGAAATTTGGGGCTCTAGGTGTGTATTTGTTTATTAAATGATGCATAATTGTTATAGGGTGCATTTTCATTGGTTAATTAATTTTCCTATATTTTTACACTCATATTTCATTCTATTTGATTTTGGACAGCTTGTGCATCAAAGGATCAAAAGGACACATCCAAGGCTAAGATGGATCCACAAAGAACGATATCAGACTCTAATTTTATTCTGTTGGTGACCTGATCGGTCTCCAATCCGATCAGGGAAAGCCTGATCGGTCCAGTGACCGATCAGAAGAGGTTGGCACAGAAGAACTGAGAATTGCAGCTACTGATCAGATCCTAATCGGTCTCCAGACCGATCAGGGAGGTGCCTGATCGGTCACTCAGACCGATTAGGGAGCACTCAGATCGATCAGGGAGCACTCAGACCGATCAGCAGCTGTACAGAATGATACCAATCCGATCAAAAGAGCTTGTACATCACAACCCTCCACTTGGATCTAGCACTTAAATTGATGGATCTTTCTGCAAGCAATCTCGGCCACTCATCAAGGGAAATCAAGGGTGGAGAGAAGAGCTAGAAAAGGGAGACACGGAACCTAGGGCAAGGTATCACGCAATCACGCAGCCAACGCAAGGAAGGAGCTATGGAGGAAGGAGGCTACTGTTCGATCGGTTCCTCTGGGGATTAGTAGCTTGGACAAGCTCGATTCTTCAACTCCACAACCCATTCCATCTCCAATCAGCTGGAAAGTGATCAGCTTCATCGGAGCAGAGATTTCCTCCACCGGACCACAATTTTCAGCCTTCTTTTGCTTGTTTCTTCCTGTTTACTTGCTGTAGAACACAATCTGCATTTCCCTTTCAATTGATTTCGAATTTCTGCTTATTTTCCAGCTTAGAACTGTAATTTCTAGCTTAGAACCGAATTTTCCAGTTTAGTATCAAAGTTTCTAGCTTAGTTTCTAGATTTACAACTTACCTTTATGCAGAATTTGTCCATGTTTTCAACTTCTTATTACTTGAATGCAAGGTGTTTGTTTAATTGCTCCTATCAAACATGTGCTTGAGTATGGACTTGCTTTCTAGTTACGAGTTCTAGATGAATCCTTGCTGAAATTTCCTAGTTTTGAGTGTCTTTTGCTGTCCACTACATTTAGTTAGCTTAATACTTCCAATCCGAGTAGTTAAGGCTATTAGGTAGAAGTTGGTAGCTAAGTTTAATTGCTTTGTTATCCTCAAAATCCAAGAAAACATGTTTTGTTTAGCTAGCTTTCATTTTTCTGCAATTTACTATTTTCTATAGACCAAAGAAGTGCATGCATCATATTGGGTCCTTGTGAGACGATTCGGGTTCAACTATTACTACATTATTGCTTGAAACGAGAAAATTAATTGAAATCGTAGCATGACTAAAACGGTTATCAGGGTTAGTTCCAAACACAAGTATATTAAACATTATTTACAGCCTAAGCTGTCTTGGTTCTGACTTTGGGTCTCCCAAATGGAACCCTAGGTCGAACCGATGCCTAATGTTCCCTCCTATGGGGAACGCGCTCTCACCTACTCCTCTTGGGAGAATTTACCTTTTTGCCAATCGGCTCCTCCAGTTGGACATTTGCTCAACTTCACTCACCAGGTCTTCGTGCCTAATCCGTGATCAGGTCTTCGTGCCCAGCTTCACTCGCGAGTATTCGATGCCCAGTCCTCGACTAGGTCTTCGTGCCTAATCTGCGATCAGCTCTTCGTGCCCAGCTTCACTCACCAGGTCTTCGTTGCCCAACCCGCGGCTAGGACTTAAGTCCCCAATTCATAGAACCAGGACTTAGTGCCTAGTGTACCTAGAACTTTTCTGCACACTTAATGAACTTGTTAGATCACAACCAAATCTCAACTTTTGAACCCTTTGCCATAATCAAAACAAAGTTTGGCTTTGGTGCTTCCGGCACCAACACCTGTGTTGAAGGGGGCGCCTGACACGTGGCCTTCTCTGCGCGAACCTTAATCCGCAGACTTGGCCAACGCTTATCCCTTCAACTGGGGCGCCTGAGCTAACTGGGGCGCCTGTGTTAACACAGACATTTCATATGCAGTCTTGAGGCTTGCTTCACAGTGTTCTGGAATTTACCCTTTGTCTGGGGCGCCTGTCTCAATACAGGCGCCTAGCCTAGCAGGCCGCCTCACTCCACTGAGGCGCCTGGGAGCAGAAACCTTCATCCCTTTGTTCTGCAACCAGGGTTAGTTCCAAAACACAAGAAACATACAAATAAGATAGATTTAATCATGATTTACAGCCTAAGCTATCTTGGTTATGACTTTGGGCTTCCCAAATGGAACCCTAGGTCGAACTGATGCCTAATGTTCCCTCCACGGGGAACGCGTCCTCACCTACTCCTCTCAGGAGAGTTTACCTGTTTTCCAACCGGCTCCTCCGGTTGGACTTTTGCCCAATCCTCTGGATTAGGTCTTCATGCCCAGTCTGCGACCAGGACTTCGTACCCAGCTTTACCCACCAGGTCTTCGGTGCCCAGCCCTTGGCTAGGACTTATTGCCCAGCTTTACTCACCAGGTCTCTTCGGTGCCAAGCCCTCGGCCAGGACTTATTGCCCAGCTTTACTCACCAGGTCTTTGATGCCTAGCCCTCGGCCAGGACTTAGTGCTCAATTCTTAGAACCAGGACTTCGTATCTAGTGTACCTAGGACTTTTACCTGCACACTTGATTAGCCTTGTTAGATCACCACAAAACCTTAACATCTGAACCCTTTGTCATTATCAAATCGTAGGTTTGCCTTTGGTGCTTCTGGCACCAACAATCTCCCCCTTTTTGATTTATGGCAACACGGTTCAAAAAGTTAAGTTAAAAAGCATTTTAAGCACATCTAACAAACAAGATTATCTTAAAAAAAATACTTGAATAAAAATAGTTAATTTGCTCCCCCTGAAATAAACATTCTCCCCTGAAAGTATTAATGATATGCAGTTTTTAAAACTTCTAAGTGCTTTAAGTTTTTGACTAAGTGATTTTCAAGATAGAGCAAAAACATTTGCACTTACAAAAACTTTTTACACCTTAAACAATTTTTCACTTAAGAATTTGCAAGCCCAAATTTTAAAGAAACATTTACTAAAAAACGGCTTTGCAAAACAAACAATTTTTTGTTTAAACCAATTTTTGCAACAAGGAATTTAAAATTTTCCTTAGCCAGAAATTTCACTTGAGAAAACATTTTCAAAAAAAAATTTACTTAGCCAAAATTTTGAAAAAAAAAATTCCCTTAAAAAGTTTCAACTTTTACACATTTAGAAAAATTATTTTCCCTTAAAAAGTTTCAATTTTGTACACTTAGAAAAATTATTTTCCCTTAAAAAGTTTCAATTTTTGCACACTTAGAAAAATTTGCTTGGAAAATATTTTGTGCACTTCAAAAAATATTTTCACTTTGAAAAATCTTTAACAAATTTTTAGACAAGTTTTTGCTCAGAAAATGTGTTTACTAAGAAAAACATTACTTAGAAATATTTGCCAAAAAAAATTCCAACAGGTTTTTGCTCAGACAATTTTGTTTACTAAGGAGAATTTTACTTAGAAATATTTGCCAAAAAAAAGAATGCATTTAGACATTTTGAAAACACTTAGAAATTTTTGAAAGCACTTAGCAATTTTTGAAAGCATTTACAGTTTTTGAAAGCACTTAGAGTTTTACTTTACTTTTTGCAAGAGAGATTAAAATTTGAAAAAGATTTTACTCTCTCTTTTTCTTTTACTCTCCCCCATTACCATATATAAAAAAAATGATAAAATTAGTGCAAGTCAATTTTGAATTAGAGTTAGTTAAAAGAAATTTTAAATCCGAATTGAAACAACTCTAGTGAATTCAAGCAAGAAAAGGACCAAACTAATTAATCTGAACTTGTTCGGGTCCTGTCTAACCCAGTTAGTTACTTACTAATTGTTATAAAACAGTAGTTTTCACTAGGATTAGTCAAGTTAAGTGATTTAATCAAGTTAGATTTGCTAATCTTGAACACTTAACTTGATTGCTGTTTAATTTGTATTTATCGCCCCAATTACTGCAGATGCACTGACTTAAAGTATCTTGAATCAAGGCATAGACCTAAGCATCTCAACCCAGTCTAGGTTATCAATCAAAAGTACCCTAAGGTGTTTGTGAGATGCTGACTTCTAGATCTATAGGTGCATACAGTTCTAGGGTTAAGGCCTAAGCTAAGTTCATTTTGCACAAAAAAACCCTAGTTTTGAAGGGGGTAAGTTTTTTAAAAAAACTAAGTTGGAAAATCATTTTAAATTTCAATAACTTGATAAAAGAATTGATTTTAAAAAAACTAATTTTCGGAAAAAATGTGAACATAGAAAAGATTTTTGAAAAAAAAATTTAGAACAATCCTATTCTACTAAGCACAACTCTAACTGCCTTCTTAGTAAGCTAAACTCAGATTCAGGTAAGGGTTTGGTAAAAATATTAGCTAAATTGGATTTTGAGTCCACATGCATAAGTACTATTTCGCCTCTAGCTACTGATAGATCGAATAGCGTGCTAGAGGGGGGGGATGAATAATACTTTTCGTAGAATTCTCTACAACATTGTTAGCGCAGCGGAATATACAATAAAAATAAACTAATAATAGAGAACAATGCTGACAAACTAGGTTTACTTGGTATCCACCCAGGACGGGTGACTAATCCAAGAATCCGTCGGTGGATCAATCCCCAGATAACCTCCGACTAACTCTGTCGCTCCTTCTAGGTGGAGAAACCTCACCACAACACCTTTAGAAGACCTGAGCACAAAGACTACTATCTTGCCTTTAACCAAGACAAGATTCGTCAAGAGTCTCAGCCACCACGACGTCCTCTTTAAATAGGACTCAGGCTGAAACCCTCGCCACCAATCGATTGCTCCCAGGGCAGTCGACTGGTGCCACTAGAATTCGACCGTTGCACCCCAACGTTCGAATTCTCAGCCAACTCAGTAGCCACCTACCAGTCGACTGCTCCCAGAACAGTCGACTGGTCCCAAGCTGAAACCCTTCCCGAGTACATTCACTCCGCACTCGAACCCTCACGACTCGACTGACTCCTCCTCCGCAGCCTCGACTGTTGCCTTCGCGCCCTCTTCATCTTCGGCTCCCGTCCCTCGGATGCACGCAAGCCTCCAGCTTGCCTCCATGCCATCCTTCATGCATTCCTCGAAGTCCGCGCCCATTAGCTCATCGTCCCTACTCTCCAAGGTCCCTCGGGTGCACACAAGCCTCCAGCTTGTCTCCATGCTATCTTTCACCGTACTGAGGCCGTCCAGTCAAGTTCATATGTGTAACCTGTACAACCTGTACACTCAACTTACACATATAAGATAACAAGGGTAAACCTAACTTAAACCCTTTGCCCAAACATCAAAACACTTGGTCACTTCGGACCACAGATTGCCTCAACAATCTCCCCCTTTTTGATGTTTGACAATACGTTTAAGTTAGGGAAATAAGATAGTAGTCAATAGCAAAAACCATGCTAAACAAATGCATATGCAATGCAAAAATGGACCCTATCCCAAGGCATCCCACACCTAACCCTCCAAGTTAGGAATTTTCACACCTAACCCTCCAAGTTAGGAATTTTCACTCCTAACCCTCCAAGTTAGGACTTTCTCACACCTAGCCCTCCAAGTTAGGACTTTTACACACCTAACTCTCCCAGTTAGGACTTTCTCACACCTAGCCCTTCAAGCTAGGACTTTTACACACCTAACTCTCCAAGTTAGGACTTTTCACCAAAATGGGCTTTTTAAAGCTTCTCCCAAGCTCCCCTACATTGGACTTACAAAGGCTTTTTAAGAACCTCTCCAAGGTTCCCCTTACGCTAAGAATGGAGCAAACATGCTCCCCCTTAATCTTAGGCCCCCCTAAACCTAGGGTTTTTAGCAAAGGTGTGTTTGGTTTCTCACTTAAACGCAACACTTCTCCCCCTTTGCCTAACATCAAAAAGAACCCAACAATATCTCCAGTCGACTGCCCCTGTTGGCAGTCGACTGATACTCTGATTTATTAGTTTTCTGGCCAATTTCAGAATTGCACCAAAAATTTCACAAATCTCCAAAAATTCTCAAATTTCTTGGAGAACTTTGTGGTACCCATATCTACTTGGAAAAAAAATACATTTTACCATGTATCTATCACCATTCCCAAGTTTGACACAAAACCCAAAACTTTTTCTATGAAAATCAAGGCAAACAAGGAGGTAACCTCCCCCTTAACCTATGTCTTTTCCCAATTTTCAATTTTCCTTAGGTGAAGTTCTACCCAACTTAACACCCTAACACCAAATTAGGTTCTACCCAACCTAACAACCAAGTTCTTCTCCCTTTGGACACCATTAAAGGATTGCCCTAAGCAACCTTATCCCTAGTGCCAAGAAGAACTCAACACCATTAAAGGTTTGCAAGCACATTTGCTAGGATATGCCATATCCTAGAAAATATGGTTTTATGAAATGTATCAAATGTGCTTGAGTTTGGTACAACTTCTAATTTCCTAAAAGGTTTGGCATTTGGTATCAATTTTCAAATCCATCTAGAATTCCATGTGTTTGCTAAGGCTTATCATTACAATTTGACACATGGAATTGTCCTCAATTTTTCCTTTTTACCTTTAAATCCTAGATACCTAGGGAAACTTATCAATCTTCCTTGATTTCAAAGATATCAACAAAGCCTTATCAAATCATGGGATAACACTCCATTCAAGGAATATGACATTATAAACATGAATTTTAAATCCAAACCATATCCCATAATCTAATTTTGAAATTTCTCACTACCCAATATCCCCTTTTTGCTTACTCTCATGGACCAGTCGACTGCAAAAACTCACAGAGAGTTTCTAGGCTTGAGACCAGTCTGATACCTGATTTTCAGATTTTTCAGCCCAATTTCAAAAATCCCTAAATAATTCTACAAATCTCTAAAAATTATGAAATTTCATGGAGAGATTTGTGGATCTTATGTCTACTTGGAAAAAAAAATATAATTTCAATCAAAACTATCCCGAATCCCAAGATTGATATATTTTTCAAACCCATCTAAATTTGACAATTTAAACTCAACTCAAAGTTCTAATTTGAACCCCTTCTTGATGCTTCATCCCACATTCATTCATAATACATTACTAGCATCAAGTTACATGGTATTCCTCTGTTAAAACCATTTTCTTTCAATTATAATCCAATTTCTTATCTTTTATTCCATAATTCTTGTAACACCCCAAATTTGTCAATGTAAAATCATGACAATGTATGAAAATGGTTATAATGAAATGATATGAATTTCATGCAATCACATGCCATGAAATGTTATGAATGCATGAAATATTATATTCATGAAATATTATTATCATGAAATATTAGCATGAAATATTATATTCATGAATATGGAATATTAAAAATATTATGAAATAATATTTTTGGAATATTATGAAATATTCTGAATTCATAAAATATTATTCATATTATGAAATTTCATGATGGGCTTGGGTTATTGGGCTTGGAAATGAATGGTGCTAAAAAGAAAGTGCAAAGTGGAGGAAGCAAGGATTGAACCTTGGACCTCCTAGTTGCACTCACCATGTCATAACCAATGAACCAAGTAATATTTCATGTAGAAGGAGAAAGGAACATGCTTGTTAAGTGGGTAAGAGTGAAGAGACATGTCTTTTCATGAGAGAAGTATAAATAAGGGAAGTTGGAAGTAACTTCCTTTTCTTCTCTTCTTCTTCTTCCTTCCCCCACCGAAACCACCATCCCTTCTTCTCTTCTCCATTTTCGAAAACCCTCATCCAAGGGTTCTAACCCTAGGACAACTACAAGGAGGAAAGCCAAGTGTCTTTGCCTCTACCAAGACCAAGGAACTCTTAGAGAAAAGTTGGAAGAAAAGAGGATCTTCACATACCCTCCAAGTGTAGGGTACCCTACGGTTTAAAGAAATTTCCAGCGCTAGGATGTAAGTATCCTCTCGCCTGTGGCATAATGGTTATTGAATGTATGTTTGTTTCATCCTTTTGAAAATTTACAAGAACTTCCCTAGTGGAAGTTTCGGCCAACTCTTGTAAGGGGTCCAAGAGAAGGTTTTTGATCCAACTTTGATGCATGGGAAGACCTTAAGATTTAGGGTATACATGTAGATGGATTTTCTTCATGGTGTCAAGAACAAAACCTAGGGTTTTGTCCTTTAATGGGTTTCGGCCACACCCTAAGGGATGTGTGTGGAAATTTTTCAATACATGAAAACAACCCTTAAGACCTAGGGTATACTCATATGTGATGTTTCCAAATTTTTGGAAGGACAAAATTAGGGTTTGGTACCCTACAAGGTTTCGGCCAAACCCTTGTAAATTAGGGTTAGTGGATGCTAACCCCACTTTGAGGTTTAAACCATGTTTACATTGTTACATGAAATGTACTTGAGGTGTTTGTAAGAATGCTTGAATGAATGCTTGATTGAAAACCAAACTCCCTTACTTGTATGTTTCGGCCAACCCTAGTCCTGGGGTTGAGAAGTACCCAATGAGACCATGAAGCATGCTACTACATATGTGATGTGTGTATAAATTATGTGACCTATCTTGTTAGGTATAAAAGCATGCCTTATAGCCCATGGGGCACTCTTATGACATGAACATGATGTGGTTGATAATATGCTTAAAAAGGGATACTCTATTGAAACTGGGATCAAGAGCACCCGAATGCGTGGTGTGTCCCTAGGGGATCAAGAGCACCCGAATGTGTGGTGTGTCCCTTTGAGAAGTGATTAAGAGTACCTTTAGGCATATACATATATGAGTAATTGCATGATAAATTACTTTACTTTGGAAAGTTGTGTACCCGACTCGGAAGGGGGTCGTTAAACAAATCCAATGAGCATGTTAAGGTCATGGCATTGGTAGGACGGAAGGGTCCTGCTCTAATTAGATTGGTGGCTCGCTACCCCAATTTATTAGGGAACGCGCATGATGTGGTACGACAACTGGGCCCTGGATGATGATATGATATTTTGAAGTACTTACCATTATGGAACCTTTTTGAAAAACATTTCTCATCATGTGATCTTGTTCCGTAAAGTACTTAGAGATAAATTGATGTGATGTTTATGATGCTTTGATGAGATGCTTATGATGCTGATAATTCTATCTGATTATTGTGTACATGATATGATGTATTGATATGGATTTTGCGAGTAGGCCCGGATTCTTACTAAGCATGTTTTGCTTACTAGTTCCTGTTATTTTTCTTATGCTGCAGATAGCGGTAAGAAATACTCGAACTAAAGGAAGAGGCAGAGGGAAGGTTGGAGGATGTGTGTGGTGATGGCTCGGGAAAGGATGAAAGATTCTATCTACCTTAGTTTGTCTAGAATCTAACTGCTTCCTATGAAAGATTGAAATTGTATTGCTATACTCTGAATGTGTGATCATGACTACTCTACTGTGATTAAGTTAGGGATATGGAACCTATGTCATGCTAGATAACACTATCATTAATGTCTAAACTTTGTAGTATGCATGCTAAGTAAAATGTTAGATAATTACCATTTTCTGTTTCTTATGAATGCTTCTTTTGAATGTATCTAAGACTAGATAACTCTTGCTATATTCCTATGTTGTATCTTGTTCAAACCATGTTTATTCCATGCTATAGTGTGTTAAATGATCTTCATATTAGGTTGTAAATGCATGTAGATATAAAAGAAATGAAAAACCTTGCTTGGTAAATTAGTCTTCAATAAGCATGCTTATTACTAGTTCATGTATTGTAACTGTTTTGTTTGGATATACATGTTTAACATGATATTATGATATGAGTGTATGGACCCGTAACCCCGCCTTTAGGGTAGATATAAGGTCGGGCGTTACAAGTTGGTATCAGAGCAGATTTCCCCTCCATCACACACACATCAAGCTTCCTTCTGCCGCTTCCAAGTAAGAAATCCTAAACTCGCTTTATTTATTTCATGTACAGTACTACTATATGAGATGATTGATGCTTGCCTAACAAAGTGGTGTTAAGGCTTATATCTATCTATTTACTGTTAATAGATATGACTAGAGGGCGTAGAACTAGGGGTAACGAGACAGCACCCCCACCTGATCTGATGCAGGTGATCACTGAGCTGCAGCGTCAGGTCACTGAGCAGCAGCAGATGATAACCACTCTGATGACCCAGCAGATTAACACTGCCACTCCTGCGGGAAGTCAGAACGCCGTAACCACTGAGCCTCCGACTGCACAGGCGCCCTCGGACACTACGGCCAGAGCAGTCCGACAGGAAGCCTATTTGATACAGTGGCAGCGACTGAAGCCGGATAAGTTCTCCGGTGCCTGCGAGCCGTGGGACGCCCAGTCCTGGCTCAAAACAGTGGAAAGCACTGTAGAACTTCTTGACTGGCCGGAACACGAGAAGGTCAAGTGTGTCTCGTTTTGCCTCTCCGGCGATGCTCGGATGTGGTGGGAACGGGTGAAGGCCAGAAGACCAGTGGACCAGATGAAATGGAAGGATTTTGAGTCTGAATTTCTGGAGGAGTTCTTTCATATGAGGGTGACCAACAGACATTTCGATGAGTTCACCGAATTCCGACAGGGGAATCTCTCTGTCAACGAGGCCGTCCAGAAATTTAACCGACTGGCACGATTGTGTCCTGAGTTGGTTAGTACTGAAAGGGAAAGGGTCAGATTAATGCTAAGAATGCTTAGGCCTGACATTGCTCTGAGTGTAGCTGGTGGCGTTCATAGGCCACAGACTGCAGAAGAGCTAGTCAGTGGTGCCTTGAATGCTGAGCACTATCTGAAGAATATCAGCCAGCAGAAGCAGGCCCCAGTCAGTACACAGAATCAGAGTCAGTCAGGAAATCAAAAGACTCAGAACACCAACCCCCACTGGAAGAAGAACCACAATGGGAAAAGAAGGCCATGGAACAAGTCTAATGGTGATCAGAAAGGCAAGAAGCCTAAGCACCCTCCTTGTGCCACCTGTGGGAAGATGCACCTTGGGGCATGCTATTGGGATGCCAAGAGATGTTATACTTGCGGGAAGGAAGGACACTTTGCCAGAGAGTGTCCTACTGCCGTAAGGCACCTCAGCAGCAGTATATTCAGCACAAAGGTGCTCCTCCCCAGCTTCACCATATGCAGGCTGCGTTTGATGGTACTCCTATTTATCAGGGGCTATTAGAAGCCCCGCCTGCTACAACAGACGCCCGGGTTTTCTCGCTTACAAAGGAAGACGTGGCGACTGCCTCTACCGTTGTCACAGGTCAGATAATTATTTACAGTCATCCTGCTACTGCATTATTTGACACTGGAGCAACGCATTCCTTTATTTCTATGCTATATGCCACGAGATATGAGATGCCACGGCAAGAACTAGATTGCAAGTTTCTAACTACATTGCCCTCGGGAGAGGTGATGCCCTCTACCCAAATGCTACGTGCCGCACCAATCAGAATTGCAGATAGGGAACTCTACTGCGATCTGATAGTGCTTGCTATGGCCGATTATGATCTGATATTGGGCATGGATTTCTTAAATAAATACGGTGCTTCAATCGAGTGCCGTAACCGAAGGGTTATCTTCCGACCCGAGACGGGGATTCTCTTTGAATTTATCGGCGAGCCGAAGAAGAAGACTGGCAAATTCTTATCGGCTCTGAAGGCAAGAAAAATGTTAGAGAATGGATGTTCTGGATTTCTAGCTCATGTGGTTGATACTCGTCCTAGAGAGGACCCGAAGCTAGAAGACGTCGAAGTCGTATGCAACTATCCAGAGGTATTTCCTGATGACTTACCTGGGTTAGCACCTGAAAGAGATGTTGAATTTGCTATTGATTTGATTCCTGGTACTAACCCCATCTCGAAGGCACCGTACCGAATGGCGCCGACTGAATTGAAGGAATTGCAGGGACAGCTACAAGAGCTTCTCGACAAGGGACTTATTCGCCCTAGTCATTCCCCCTGGGGAGCTCCCGTACTGTTCGTGAAGAAGAAGGATGGGTCGATGCGTATGTGTATCGACTATCGGGCATTAAACAATGTGACCATAAAGAACAGGTACCCTCTACCCAGGATAGATGATCTGTTCGATCAGTTAAAGGGAGCTATGGTTTTCTCTAAGATCGATCTGAGGTCTGGTTATCATCAAGTCCGGGTGAAAAATGAGGACATACCCAAAACTGCTTTCCGGACGAGATACGGACATTATGAGTTCGTAGTGATGCCGTTTGGAGTCACTAATGCTCCGGCAATATTCATGGATCTTATGAATCGGATTTTCTCGGCATTTCTCGACAGATTTGTGATCGTCTTCATCGACGACATCCTTATTTATTCGAGGACTTCCGAAGAGCATGCGGAGCACCTGGTATAGTATTACAGATTCTTCAGAAAGAACAACTGTATGCTAAATTTTCTAAATGTGAGTTCTGGCTGGATCAAGTGTCATTCTTGGGACATATTATCTCCAAGGACGGAGTGATGGTCGACCCAATTAAAATTGAGGCCGTAAGTAACTGGTCCAGACCCAAGAATGCCAGTGAGGTCAGAAGTTTTCTGGGGTTAGCAGGTTACTACAGAAAATTCGTAGAGAATTTCTCTCGGATTGCAGCCCTATGACAGCTCTTACAAAGAAAGATAAGAAATATACCTGGACCGAGGAATGTGAGAAGAGTTTCTCTGAACTGAAAAGGAGACTGACTAGCGCTCCTATATTGACTCTTCCGGAAAATGATACGGGTTTCGATATGTACAGCGACGCATCCAAACTTGGACTCGGAGCTGTACTTATGCAAAATGGGAAGGTAATTGCCTATGCCTCTAGGCAACTGAAGGAACATGAAAAGAATTATCCTACCCATGATTTGGAATTAGCAGCGGTGGTCTTTGCGCTGAAAACATGGAGGCATTATTTATATGGCACTCAGTGCAAGGTCTTTACTGATCACCAGAGTCTGCGGTATTTCTTCACCCAGAAAGACCTGAATATGCGACAACGCCGATGGCTCGAGTTGGTCAAGGACTACGATTGTGAGATCCTGTACCATCCGGGAAAAGCCAACAAGGTAGCCGATGCTCTGAGTAGAAAATCATGTGCTACTTTAATATCTTTGTCGGCTTTGTCACAACCCTTAGGGAAAGAGATTATGGATTTCGGAATCGAGATTATATCGGGACAGCTTTCTACTCTACAGATTGCGCCGACATTATTTGATGGTATTCTGGAGAAGCAGAATCTTGATCCGAGTTTTCAGAGAATCAAGCAAGAGATTCTTGAAGGCAAGGACGAGGGATTCCGGATTTCCGATAGTGGAGTCTTATATCTCCGGGATCGATTATGCGTTCCCGATGACTCCGACTTACGGACGAGGATACTCGAGGAAGCTCACGGAACACCTTATGCGATGCATCCTGGGTCTACCAAGATGTATCAAGATCTGAAGAGCAAATTTTGGTGGTCCGGCATGAAGAAAGATGTAGCCCATTATATCAGCATGTGTTTGACCTGCCAGAGGGTCAAAGCAGAACACCAGAGACCTGGGGGAGTTCTGCAGCCTCTACCTATTCCCGAGTGGAAATGGGAGGACATATCTATGGATTTCATATCAGGGCTGCCTCGGACTACGAATGGATATGATAGTATATGGGTGATTGTAGACCGGCTGACCAAGTCCGCGCATTTTCTGGCTATCAGGATGACTTATTCAGTTGAGCAGTTGGCTCAACTGTACGTCAAGGATATTGTCCGACTACACGGGGTTCCCAAGACCATCGTCTCTGACCGAGACGGTCGATTTACTTCTGATTTTTGGGGACACGTGCAGAAGGCCCTTGGCACGAAGCTGAAGTTCAGTACAGCCTTTCACCCCCAGACTGACGGGCAGACTGAACGAGTAAACCAGATACTAGAAGATATGTTGCGAGCTTGCGCCTTGGACTTCAAGGGAAGCTGGTGTCGATACCTGAGCCTGGCAGAGTTTGCTTATAACAACAGTTATCAGGCTACTATCGGGATGGCACCGTACGAAGCACTGTACGGAAGGAAATGCAGATCTCCTTTATGCTGGCATGAGAGTGGTGAAAAGAGGGAGATGGGACTCCAGACTGATATTATTGATGAGACCACTCAGGCCATAAAGAATATCCGCCAGAGGATAGAGACTGCTCAGAGTCGGCAAAAGAGCTACGCTGATAAGCGACGTCGACCGCTCGAGTTCGAGGTTGGGGATTTGGTATTCTTGAAGGTAGCCCCTATGAAAGGGGTGATGAGATTCGGAAAGAAGGGGAAACTGAGTCCGCGATACGTGGGACCCTATCAGATTTTGAGACGAGTAGGCAAGGTGGCCTACGAGCTGGAGCTACCGCCAGAAATGGTGGCTATCCACAACGTCTTCCATGTGTCGATGCTCAAGAAGTGTACCCCTGATGCGAGTCAAATGGTAGAACCCCCACCAGTGCAAGAACAAGAGAGTCTTAGTTCCGAACGCCGACCGATCCAGATCCTCGATCGGGAAGTTAAAAGACTAAGGAACAAGGAAATATCCTTAGTAAAGGTTCTGTGGCGGAACGAGCAGTTCGAAGAAGCCACTTGGGAACAGGAAGATACGATGCGATCAAAGTATCCGGAACTATTTTAAAGTTCGGGACGAACTTTCTATAAGAGGGGGAGGATTGTAACACCCCCAAATTGTCAATGTAAAATCATGACAATGTATGAAAATGGTTATAATGAAATGATATGAATTTCATGCAATCACATGCCATGAAATGTTATGAATGCATGAAATATTATATTCATGAATATTATTATCATGAAATATTAGCATGAAATATTATATCATGAATATGGAATATTAAAAATATTATGAAATAATATTTTTGGAATATTATGAAATATTCTGAATTCATAAAATATTATTCATATTATGAAATTTCATGATGGGCTTGGTTTATTGGGCTTGGAAATGAATGGTGCTAAAAAGAAAGTGCAAAGTGGAGGAAGCAAGGATTGAACCTTGGACCTCCTAGTTGCACTCACCATGTCATAACCAATGAAA
>JAGFNQ010007897.1:0-49515 GCA_024364735.1 Boesenbergia rotunda
CAAGAGTTACTCACAGTTTGTGATGAACTATCGGATGAACAAACTCGAGACTACCATTCCTGAGTTGCTTAACCTGCTGAAGACTGTAGAGCCTTCTGTAAAGCAGGATCAGAAGACGGTACTGTTAGTTGGTTCCTCAAAGAAAAGCTCTAAGAGGAAGCCCAAAGAACAAAATAAGGGAAGGAAGAAAAAGGCCAAAAAGATTGAAAATGCACCAAAAGGCACTTGCCATCACTGCGGCAAGTAGGGCCACTGGCGAAGAAACTGCAAGGTTTATCTTGAGTCCTTGAAGAAGAAGGCATCCGATGCCCCATCCTCTTCAGGTATCTTCGTTATTGAATGTCACTCTATTTCCTCGGACACCTGGGTACTTGATACTGGGTGTAACTCACATATATGTAATGACATACAGGGGCTAAGGAATAGAAGAAGACTCGTCAAGGGAGAAGCGAATTTGCGAGTTGGAAATGGAGCAAAGATTGCTGCTGTTGCCATCGGAACATATTTGCTAAAGCTCCCTACTGGACTTGTCTTAGAATTGGATCATTGTTATTTTGTTAAATTCCTTCGTTAATAAAGAATATTGTATCTATTTCATGCTTGAATGAAAAGGGTTATCATTTAACTTTTAGTAACAATTGATGTTACATAACTTTAAATGGTGTTCTTTATGGGACCGGAACTTTATGCAATGGTATCTACACGTTAGATTTATCCGGTGACGTTTTCAATATCGAATTTAGCAACAAACGTGCTCGAATAGATAATCAAATAGACTCCTATATGTGGCATTGTCGTCTTGGCCATGTAAGTAAGAAACACATGACCAAATTACACCGATGTGGAATTATGGAATCATTTGAACCCGGTTCATTTGATACATGCGAATCATGCTTAAAAGGTAAGATGACCAAATTACCCTTTTCCGAAAAAGGTAAACCAGTGGGAGAATTGCTTGGTCTAATACATACTGATGTATGTGGACCAATGTCAACTCTTGCACAAGGAGGCTATAGCTACTTCATTACCTTTATCGATGATCACTCACGATTCGGGTATGTGTTCTTAATAAAACACAAATCTGAAGCTTTTGAGAAATTCAAAGAGTTCAGAAGTGAAGTAGAGAAACAGCTTGGCAAAAGTATTAAGATACTTCGATCCGATCGGGGTGGTGAATACTTAAGTCAAGAGTTTCAAGATTATCTTAGGGACAATGGGATATTGTCTCAATGGACTCCGCCATATACACCATAACATAATGGTGTATCTGAGAGGCGTAACCGAACCTTGATGGACATGGTTAGATCTATGATGAATCATGCAACTCTTCCAAAATACTTTTGGGGCTATGCGCTTAAGACAGTTGTTTACTTACTAAACAGAGTCCCGACCAAGGTAGTCTCTACTACTCCATATGAGACGTGGAATAGTAAGAAACCTCATTTATCTCACCTAAAGATATGGGTTGTCCTGCTTATGTAAAGCGGACTGTATCAGACAAATTGGATGCTAAGTCTGATAAATGTCTATTTATTGGATACCCTAAGGAAACGAAGGGTTACCAATTCTATCATCCCTTGGAATAAAAGGTGTTTGTTTCAAGGCATGTTGTATTTCTAGAAAAAGAATTTCTTTTACAAGAAAACAGTGGGAGTAGCATTGAACTTGAAGAAGTTCAAGAAACTCCAATAGACATTACAGAGACACCTAGTCTAGACCCACAACCAATAACTCATAATGAAGAGCTATCAGTTGAACCTAAAACAACACCACTTCTTCGTAGGTCTGATAGGACACACAATATTCCAGAGAGATACGGATTTCTCATAAGTGAATCGAACGACGTGTTACTCATTAACGATGACGAACCTATCAGTTATGAAGATGTTCTGAAAAATTTAGAAAAGGATAAATGGCTTGAAGCCATGAAGTCGGAAATGGATTCCATGTACAAAAATCCAGTATGGGACTTGATTAACCCACCTGAAGGGATTAAACCCATAGGGTGCAAGTGGGTTTTCAAGAAGAAAACCGACATGGACACTACTAGAAAAAATGCATTTAACAACAGTGATTCACTGTTGTCGTAGGCCAAATACCACTGTTGTTAAAGGTCATGTTGTTAAAGGGGGGTCTACGACAACAGTGAATCACTGTTGTCGTATATCACATTCGACAACAGTTTGACAACAGTTTTCCACTGTTGTCGTATATCACATTCGACAACATTTTCACAACAGTGTTTCACTGTTGTCTTTTATTATATTCAACAACAGTTATAAAACTGTTGTCGTATATCAATAACAACAGTTTATCACCGTTGTCGTATGCCATATTCACCATTGTCTTTTATTATATTTGACAACAGTTTTTATAACCGTTGTCGTATATCAATAACAACAGTTTATCACCATTGTCGTATGTCATATTCACCGTTGTCTTTTATTATATTCGACAACAGTTTTATCACCTGTGTTGTCGTATGCCACCGTTTATCTACAACAGTTTTATCCACAACAGTTTCATACCAATTTGACAACAAGGATATTTCCATTATACTTTCAATTAAAAGGCAATAATTTAACCTTGAAACAAAAACTACTATATATATCAAACATCATCAACATATTTACAATAACCTTTATACAAAGATCCACCACAAGCTTTCTACAGATGAAAAACCATAAAAGTATCTTTTGTCCAAAAACCTTTATACAGACGAAACCACTAAAGTATCTTCTGACCCAAATTACAAGAGTTCATAATTCTGACCCAACTAAACTTACAATGAAGTTCCAATCACAAAAATTATAGCTTGGAAGGTCAGATTAATGGTCTTCAAACATGATCACGAACAAGTCCCTGCAGCTGGAAAAAAGAGAACAAACACTCTAATTAGTTATTCTATTAAATGCATATGTCCAATAAAAAATGATCCATGAAGATATGTATCAACAAACAACAAAAATAACAAACTAACAAACAAACAGTGAAGACATACTCATTGACAAATTGTCATGTTGATGTTGAAATTGTCATATATATATAAAAGAATTGTAATTCAAACCAATCAGTGAAGACATACTCATTAACAAATTGTCATGTTGATGTTGAAATTGAGTGATTATTGTTCCCGACAGACAGAAATTCTTTAGTGTTAGTTTTTGAACCAAAGGGATGAAAGGGATGCGTGAATGACCATCAAAGAGGTTTAATAATACTTTCTTGTTGGACATTTTCTGACAAAAAGAAAAACATATAATGCATACCACCCCTAAACCTCATACACATTGCTGCTACCAGTAGAGCATTGCACCCTTCTTGGTTGATCTACGTTGGCTTCCCTAGAAGGCTAGAAGTGAACATATACTGTCAGTTTCAAATATTAGCAATATATATCTTTGACAAGGCTAAAATGAACCCAAAAAAAAATGAGAAGACAACGGGAGAAGAGGAGATAAACTCTCATGACTACAACAGGATCTTTAGGGGAAGATATACTTTTAGAGATAGACCAAATTACCACATGGATATAAACACAAGATTACATTTTTGCCTAGATCAAGTCAAAGTGAGGCGATAGGAGAGGTTAACCGGAACTTGAATTTAGGGTAGGACAAGGATGCAATTCTGGTTTGTGCTTGACAAGAGCAATGATTAGCAAATTGGGAATTTGGCCAAAATGAAAGATTAGCCAAGAACAACATACAAGCACTTTACCATTATCTAACTCAAACAAGACAGATTTCTTCAAATACATAAAATGCTCGCTATATATTGCCTACTTCTAATTAATGAGGAAAGTTTCAATACAAAAACGCTCATCCCCTTGTGTACATTTTATTTTCTCAAATTTTTATTACCCAAGAATTTCTGTAAGTACACTTCTTGAGCAAGGAATCAAGGATTTATCATCTTGTTTTGATGCGTGAAGCATGCATAGTGCTCGTCCAGCAACATTCCAAGCAAAACTGCACCTACCAACGCCTCCCTTTTGTGCATAATCATATGCTAGATTATAAATAGCAAGAGCTTCCTCAAATACATCATCATGTCTCCTCGGGCTGTCTTCAAACTCGGCAGCTTCATACAACATCTATTAATTTGCCCAACTTGTCATGAACTTGGGAATGACAGAATGTGAGTGACAGATAGTTCATGTCTTTCAGAAAATATTTTAATTAGACTTACCCACTTATATTTCTTTGAATGTGAGTGACAGATTTCTTCAGAATAATTTTTTTTTCTCTTCCCTTAAACTATTTCATTCGCCTTCTGTTCTTTCTGTCCATGTACAGTGTATGTGTTTCCCTGTAAAATAAAAGGTTTTAGCATTAGCGAATGTTAAGTAATATCTGAAAAGTTTATAATGAATTCCTTTTCCAGAATAGTAGATCTAAAGCATATGCTGTTAAAATAATGATTTCATTTTCCATAGGAAAATAATATTCTAAAAAGCATACTGACACACAAACAGAGTTTTGATGAGAAGCACATATAACAAAAAGAAATTGTTTGACCAGCATTAACAAGTTAATAAATTTTAGCATTATTAATCATAGAACCGTTTTTAGGAATATGGTTATATAGAAATACTTGATTTGAAGGAACAAATACACGATAACAAGTATCCTTCCATTAAAAGAAGAAGAAAACTAATCTTTAGAAGATCAAAACATTATCACCTTGAATTCGAGAAGAGAGTCCCAGATCAAAAATATCATATCTCCAAAAGAGTGAGTTGTCTGTAGAACATTTAGGGCCCTCGACATGGCATTGCTAGTCTGTGAAAGGTTTGCACAAAAACAGATAAAAGGTAGCCACTTCCATTTTAGCATTATAATTACAAAATCTAGTAAATGAATGTCTAAGGCTGAGATGGGATAATATCAAATTTAGAAGTTCAACACCTAAAGAATAAAATAGCAAATAATCATATTTATGGATTCGTGCATCAGTAATTCTTCATGATTGTGAAAATTGTAAAGCTGTAATTGTTTGTGTTGCAGAAAGCTAATTTACTCCGCAAAGAGAAAACACAGGTATATTCTCTCCTCAAGCTGTGTTTATGTCAACTATTTGGATCGGCTGCATCAATCTTATCATTCCATCCTCCATTAAGTTCACATCCATTTAAGTTCTATGTGAGACCATATAATCAATAATATTCATACCTATTATCAAATAGGTATATCACCCGAAAGCTTAGTAACTAACATTTACCAGGAAATGTTTAAACCTTAGTAACTAACATTTACATACCTATTATCAAATATAATCCTGTATACAATCAGCTATCGCGGACCGCACTTCATCAATTTCATCTTGGGAGTACTCTGCTTTTGCAAACTATGAACAAAAACACATTATATGATTGTACAGAATAAAACATAACAACTTGAAAAAATTTATAACTAGATAACTTTAAATATTTGAGATAATAAAGAAATTATTACTATCGTTCGGAATGCATCCCCCTCGATTGATGTAACTTCTTCAGTAATTTGCTTCATAAATCTCATCACATAATATCCACATTGTTTGGCATCCGGTTGCCTAGGAACCTAAGGCAAAGATAATTCATATTTTTAATGCTTAAAATACCAATATTATACATAATAAAAAATTTTGATTTAAATAGAAGTACAAATACCTTAATCACTTCCCACTGTACTTGTTTTCTTCCTTTTCTTCCTTGGAACGAATTAAACAATTTTATTGCCCTTCAATTATACATTAGGTACAGTAGTTGATAAACTATTGTTTTAAGACTAATTTAGATGCATACTAACTAATTTTATTGCTGAAGTCGATACCGATGATGCAAGCCATGCCAGCAACAAAGGCTGCAAAAGCAGCAGAAAAGCTGAAGAAGAACAGGCAAACAGAATTAGGACCTTACTGAAAAGTATTTTATTATTTGAAGATCCAGAATACAAGGAAAAAAGAAACATGATGTTAATAAAATCAACTTTCTGGGAAAAAAACAGAAAAAGAAGAGTAATGTTCTTTCTTATGCCAATTTAGGATGTTAATAAAATTCAGAAGCAACTAAACAAAGAGAAAATAGAAGAAATAAATAAATAAGTAAAGAACAGAAAATAAAAACAACCACAACTGTAGATAATCAATTTGTCCTCTAAATGCAAGAGACTAAATTTTTTTAGTTAAAACTGTTTGCGCATCTACATTGTGCTTCCATATCTTATAAGTGAATAAGGATGTACATATATGGCAACCCTCAATACCAAGGAAATATCAACAAAGATTAACGAATTATGATGAGGGTTGCTTCATTCATATTGCTGTGGATGGCAGCAATCCAACAACAATAACAACAACAATAACAACAAAGGGCATTCTAAGTCATTCGAGGACTACTAATGTCCATTTATGAGCTATGGCATAATTAAAAATTAATGGATATCTAGAATTTAACTTAGTCATAATAATTAGACTTCTGCTCATATTCACTTAAATGCTAGGATGCAGATATGCGTACACCAAGGTGTTTCCTTAAGAAAATAACAAAGATAGAAGTTGATTTGGGTTCTTTATTAACTGGCACTATTCTTATAGTTTGATATTCAGAACAACATAACATTTTCATGCACCAATATATGTCATTTTGATTGTTTTCTGAAGAACAAATGATAACCACTACAAGAAATGATAACCAAAAGAAAATTTGTGAACGTGACTCTAAGATGGACTGAGTTTGCAGAATAAAATACAATGTTTAATTGTATCCTTCTAGGTCCTACATACATCAGTGAAGTTTAATTGTTTCATACTAACATAACAAACATCTTAATACAGGATACGACTATACTTGCATCAACAAAACAAGAAAAGAGATAAACCTTTCGTTCTTGGTAGATGCTTCCAGAAATACTTGAGAAACTATTTGACAGCCATCACTGCGAGTGAGAGACTGCAAATATATCATATTATTTGCTTTCCTCTTATCAAAACATGTTCTTCGTATGCTTAGATCCAGTGGGATAGTCCTTAATAACTCTTTCTCAATTAGAACCATCGGAGAAAAATAATAGCATTATTAACCCAGAAAACATTCAATCTCACTTAGCACAAGAAGAATCTTCGAGATTAGCAGAGTTCTTTGCAACAAAACCTACAGTTTTAAGAATTACAACAGTAAACCAAAGAATCAAGCATCTAAACCAATTAAGACGAAAACTAACCATCGCGAAGGGGAAGGGACGCGATTCATACGTTGGCTGGAGAAGGGATGACACCGCCCGCACCCTGAATCTTCAGCGCCTTCTTCCTCTCCTCAAGCTCACGGATCTTTTGCATCTGGAGCATCCGCTCCATGACGAGCTCGTACTCACACTTCTCATAGACATGGCGCTCGTTCTCGCACTTCCATAGCAGAAAGAACTCAGCGGTGCGGCACTTGTTGAGAGGAATAAGGAGATGAGCGCACTCGTCGCAGTAGGGGATGGGAACCCTATTCTCCTCCATCTCCTTCTGCGTCGCGATCATCGGCTTCGAAGATCCCAGCTTCACCTCTTCCGCCATTGCTCGACCAATCGCTCTCGCTCTCGCTCCTCCTCTCTCTCCGTATCCCCCTCTATCGATCGAATTTCACACCCTGGAGACCGCAGTGCTCGGTCTTGCAAACAATTTTTTCCCTAGGGCAGGAGATGCCAGAAACCATAGAGTAGGAAACTAACCTGGTTGACGAATTGATGGGCGAGCAGGACCGGATCGGTTAGAGACGGCGGCCTCAAGCTCGAACAAAACCCTTGCCTTTTCTTCTCATGGCCAGGAAACCTCAAAGAGGAGCAAAACCCTTGCCTTTTCTTCTCGTGCGTCGAGGGGAGGGGGAGATGCAAGCACGGCGAAGAGGGGACGGAGGCGCGTCGTCGGGCAAAAGGGGGTGGCGCGTCGTCGGGAGAAGGAGGAGGTGTTGTGCGTGAAGTTAGGGCTCGAGTATATGCTTTAAAAACAAATATAAAGAGGTTAATTTATTTATAAAAAGAAAACATATTTAATTTTGTTTATTGCTTGAACAGCACAACAATACAACAACAACAGTTTAATATAACTGTTGTCTAGTGTCATAATAGACAACAGTTTATCACATCAGTTGTTGTAAATCCCGCCTATAGACAATAGTTATTTTATAACTGTTGTCGTTGAGTATACATACGACAACAATTTGTTATTACTGTTGTCTTTTTACGTATACAGACCAACAACAACAACGGTTAATATTAAAACTGTTGTTAAATTGACATACGACAACACTTTATCAAAAAACCGTTGTCGATTATGTGTTGTTGAATGCAAAAATTCTAGTAGTGGGAAGGTAATGTTGTTACCTTTAAGGCTAGATTAGTGGCAAAAGGATATCGTCAGAAACAAGGAATTGATTATGACGAAACCTATTCGCCAGTAGCTATGCTTAAATCCATTCGGATGCTCCTGGCCATAGCAGCTCATTATGATTATGAGATATTGCAAATGGATGTGAAAACAGCTTTCCTTAATGGAAACCTGCTTGAGGATGTATACATGATACAACCTGAAGGTTTCACATCGGTTAATAAAACCAAAGTATGCAAGCTTCGACGATCCATATATGGACTAAAGCAAGCATCCAGGAGTTGGAACATCCGTTTTGATGAGACAATCAAAGAGTTTGATTTCTCACAAAATCCTGACGAACCTTGTGTGTACAAGAAGGTTAGTGGGAGTGCAGTCGTATTCCTAGTGTTATATGTCGATGACATATTACTTATAGGAAACGATATATCAGTCTTACAATCAGTTAAAATTTGGTTGTCCAAAACTTTCTCCATGAAAGACCTGGGAGAAGCAACCTATATCCTTGGGATTAGAATCTATAGAGATAGATCAAAACGGTTGCTTGGTCTTTCGCAGTCTACATATATAGACTGTAACACCCCAAATTTGTCAATGTAAAATCATGACAATGTATGAAAATGGTTATAATGAAATGATATGAATTTCATGCAATCACATGCTATGAAATGTTATGAATGCATGAAATATTATATTCATGAAATATTATTATCATGAAATATTAGCATGAAATATTATATTCATGAATATGGAATATTAAAAATATTATGAAATAATATTTTTGGAATATTATGAAATATTCTGAATTCATAAAATATTATTCATATTATGAAATTTCATGATGGGCTTGGGTTAATGGGCTTTGACATGGGTTAGTGCAAATTGTGATAAAAAGAAGAGCTAGAAAGGAGGAAGCAATGATTGAACCTTGGACCTCCTAGTTGCACTCACCATGTCATAACCAATGAACCAAGCAATATTTCATGTAGAAGGAATAAGGAACATGCTTGTTAAGTGGATAAGAGTGAAGAGACATGTCTTTTCATGAGAAAAGTATAAATAAGGGAAGTTGGAGTAACTTCCTTTTTCTTTCTTCTTCTTCCTTTTCTCTTCTCCACCGAAACCACCTTCTTTCCCTTCACTTCTTCCATTTTCGAAAATAGCATCCAAGGTTCTAACCCTAGGGCAATTGCAAGGAGGAAAGCCAAGTATCTTTGCCTTCTACCAAGACCAAGGAGTCTTAGAGGAAAAAAATTGAAGAAAAGGCTTCCACATACCCTTCGAGTGTAGGGTCCCCTACGATTTTAAGGAGGTTAAAATCCAGCGCTAGGATGTAAGTATCCTCTCGCCTGCAGTATAATGGTTTGTGCATGTTTCCATTGTGTTCTTATTTTGAAAAAAAAAGGAGTTCTCCCTTATAAGACTTTCGGCCACCACCCTTTCATGGGTCTTGGTTACTTCTTATTGCATGCGGAGATTCCTAGAAATTTAGGGTATATGTATATGTGGTTTATCCAAAATATTGTGAACAAAAATCTAGGGTTATGCCTTTGTATAGGTTTCGGCCAACACCCAAGGGAAGGACCTTGGTTACCCTTTGATGCATGTGAAGATCCCTTGGAACTTAAGGTATATTTATATGATGTGTCCTTTCATTTTTGTGATAACAAAAGCTAGGGTTTAGGGCTTGTATGGGTTTCGGCCAAGGTATTGAAAAAGGGGCTAGTGAGAGTTGAGTTATCCTAGAAAACATTCATGCTTAGGGTATGGAATAATATTGTATACAAGGTGTTTGTATAATTGTGTGTGAAGTTTGGATGTCAAAAAAATCTAGCCTAGCCTACTCTACAAGGTTTCGGCCAACCCTAGGGGAATTAGGGTTCAAGGTTGAATGATTTTCCTTATGATATATCCATGCTTAATGATATAAGTGAAGTGTTTGTAAGAATGCTTGAATGAATGCTTGGTGGGAAAACCAAATTCCTTACTGGTAACTTTCGGCCAACTCTAGTCCTAGAGTTGGGAAGTACTTGATGAAATCACGAAGCATGCTACTAATTATATGATATGAGTATAATGTATGTGACCTATCTTGTTAGGTATAAAAGCATGCCTTATAGCCCATGGGGCACCCTGATGATATGAACATGATGTGTTTGATGATATGCTTAAAAAGAGATACTCTATTGAAACTGGGATCAAGAGCACCCGAATGCGTGGTGTGTCCCTAGGGGATCAAGAGCACCCGAATGTGTGGTGTGTCCCTTAAAGATGTGACTAAGAGTACCTTTAGGCATATAAAGATATATATGAGTAATTGCATGATAAATTACTTTACTTTGAAAGTTGTGTACCCGACTCGGAAGGGGGTCGTTAAACAAATCCAATGTGCATGTTAACTGAAGGTCATGGCATTGGTAGGACGGAAGGGTCCTGCTCTAATTAGATTGGTGGCTCGCTACCCCAATTTATTAGGGAACGCGCATGAGGTGGTACTACAACTGGGCCCTGGATGATGATATGATATTTTGAAGTACTTACCATTATGGAACCTTTTGAAAAGCATACTTTTCTCATCATGTGATAATCTTGTTCCGTAAAGTACTTGAAGATATTTGATGTGATGTTTATGATGCTTTGATGAGATGCTTATGATGCTTAATCTTGTTCTATCTTGATTACTGAGTACATGATATGATGTATCGATATGGTTTTGCGAGTAGGCCCGGATTCTTACTAAGCATGTTTTGCTTACTAGTTCATGTTGTTTTCTTATGCTGCAGATAGCGGTAAGAAATACTTGGATTAAAGGAAGAGGCAGAGGGAAGGCTAGAGGATGTGTGTGGTGATGGCTCGGGAAAGGATGAAAGATTCTATCTACCTTAGTTTGTCTAGAATCTAACTGCTTCCGATAAAAGATTGAAATTGTGTTACTATACTCTGAATATATGATGATTGTGACTACTCTACTGTTAGAGATATGGAACCTAGGTCATGATAGATAATACTATTATTAATGTCTAATTCTTATAGTATGCATGCTCAGTAAAATGCTAGATGGTTACTATTTTCGGTTGCTTATGAATGTTTCTTTTGTATATGCTTCTTTTGCATGTATCGAAGACTAGATAACTCTTGCTATATTCTTACTTGAGATTCCATGCTATAGTGGGTTAAATGATCTTCATATTAGGTTGTAAATGCATGTAGATATAAAAGAAATGAAAAACCTTGCTTGGTAAATTAGTCTTCAATAAGCATGCTTATTACTAGTTCATGTATTGTAATTGTTTTGTTTGGATATGTTTTGTTTGGATATACATGCTTACCTTGATAAATGATATGGATGTATGGACCCGTAACCCCGCCTTAAGGGTAGATATAAGGTCGGGCGTTACATAGACCGAGTGCTAGAAAGGTTTAGCATGTCGGAATCCAAGAAAGGCTACCTGTAGCACCGGTGCCGTCGATAGAGGGGGGTGAATATCGATCATGAAAATTACTCGCGGAAACTTCGTAGAAAAACTTGGATCGTTCTGAACTTAGAACATTAGTAGCACAGCGGAAAAGTAAATAAAAGAAATAAAGCAAGACACTGACACAGCGGATTTTTACTTGGTTCCCGACCCCCCAGGGTCAGTACATCCAAGGCCTATGCACGGGAACGCCCGTCCACTATTGGTCTCCTTCCCGGACTTTCTGGAGGCAGAGAAACCCGACTTATAGTGCAAGTTTACAGTCAAAAGATAAGTAAAATTAAGTGCATAATAGTAAAACTCAAACCGAACAAACAAGATCTGAAACTCGGCCGATCTGGACCTCCGAAGTGCCGCGCACTTCCTCCTGGAGCCTCCCGGTTGTAGAGCCTCGTCTTTAGCATGTTGTCGTCAGTCAGAAATATCAGAATGGTACTTGGCAGTTGTTGTTGAAGCAGAGGGGTCGAAGCCCCTTATATAGGCCTCCTGGGGGTGCCCTGGACGTTGGGGGTGCCCCGATAAACCCGGTCAACTCTTATCCCTGCGTCGACCTCGCCGCAGCTGATAAGACTTTTGACCAGGGTGCCCCGAACCTTCCGAGCGCCCTTGTGAAGGCTTATCCTGTGTTCCGACCTCGAAACAGCAAAACAGCTTCGAACCCGGGTGCCCCGGATGCTCCGGGCGCCCCGCTTGACACTGTTCTGCCTGCTTCACTTTTACTGCATCTTTAGCACTGTCTGGGGGCGCCCCCAGTGTTGGGGGCACCCTGGTTGCATGGGGGCGCCCCCCTTGATGGGGGTGCCCAGCTTAAAGCCTGCAACCCATGTTTTTTCGATTGTTTTGTCTCCGGTTCTTGGTACCTGCAAGATACACAAACACAAAGCATATATACATATAATATTAGGCTTAAGGAGTTAGTTCTGACTTCGGATTTGCATGAAACCCTAGGTCAAACCGGCGCAAGTTCTCACCCCCGAGAACACGCCTTTCACCTACTCCTTTCAGGAGACGGTTGACACCCAGTCCTTCGGGTGGACTTTTGCTTAGCCTCCGATTACTCCGGATCTCGAGACGCCCGAACCCCGACCCGTCTCTACTCCTGTCCTTAGTCATTGCTCAGCTAAGTTGCTCAGTCCCTTGGACCAAGACTTCATTACCTAGCAATCCTTCACCAGGTGCCTAGCAGTCCTTCGCCAGGTCTTCATTCCCTAGCAGTCCTTCGCCAGGTGCCTAGCAGCCCTTCGCTAGGTCTTCTATGCCTAGCAACCCTTCACTAGGTGCCTAGCAGCCCTTCGCTAGGTCTTCTATGCCTAGCAGCCCTTAGCTAGGTCTTAGGGTTACGATACCTAGCAACCCTTCGCTAGGTGCCTAGCAGCCCTTCGCCAGGTCTTAAGGTTTCGGTACCTAGCAGCCCTTCGCTAGGTGCCCAGCAGCCCTTCGCTGGGACTTAGGGTTTCGATGCCTAGATTAACTAGGACTTTTCTTCAGCTTAGTTTACTTCTCCTTTGCTCCTCTTTGTCTGTTCAATGTATCACTGACTTAAGTATATTGTCAAACATTAAAACACTTAAAGAGGAACATCATTGATGCAACTTGCACCAACAATCTCCCCCTTTTTTATGTTTGACAATAACTTAAGTTAGATTGGTTTAAAGGGGCTAACTTACTATCCTTGAAAAAACAAAAAATGATATAAGTTTTGAAACTACATTTTTTATCTTTGGGGAAAAAATTTTTTCAACTTCTAACTTAAGCACACCTCTCCCCCTTTGTCATACATCAAAAAAAAACAAAAGAAAATACTTGCACCAATCAATGAAGATCTTTGGTTCTATTTGAAAATACTTAGTGCAAAATTTTTGAAAGCATTGTATTTTGAATGATATATTGCAATATTAAAAAAAATGCATAACTTTTGAAAGAATGCTATTTTGGAAAATATAAATATTATGCATATTTTGTAAGTACTAACTATTTTTGAAAAAGATGATACTTAAAAAAATATAAGTAATTTTTGAAATATCATATTTTACTTGACTAGGATTATTTTCCAATCTGACACAATCCCAGGAAACCTTGTTAACTACAAGGACATTTTCCTAAGTGTCCTGGAAATTTTTCAACTCAAGTAAATATTAACAGAATTTTGCAAAAGAATGATAATACTTTTGAAAGTATATGCTAGTGGATTTTGAAACATGTGTGAACTTTTTGAAGATCCAATATTTTACTTGACTTGGTTTATTTTCCAGTCTGACACCATCCTGGGAAACCTTGTTGACTACAAGGACATTTCCTAGGTGTCCTGGAAATTTTCCAACCCAAGTAAATATTATTTCAAAAATAATTTCATAAGTCACACAAATTCTAACAAATAGAATAATAGTATTTTGAAAGACTTAGATTTTGAAGATATGAAAACATGTTATTAAATAATTCTTTTAATTTGACCTCCCTCTAAACTTGACTCAGTCCTGGGAGGCTTGTTGACCACAAGTACTCTTCCTATGAGTCTTAAGGTTTGATTCAGATTAAAAAGAAATATTTAACAAAAAATGAATAATTACCAAAAAAAATTTTATGAAATTCTTCTTTTGACTCCGACTCCCCCTAAATTTGACACATCCTAGGAGTCCTTGAAAATCATGAAGTGGACCTTTCCTCTGTGTCTTTAGGGTTTATCAAAGTCAAAGAAACAGGTAAACTTTTTGAACTTACAATTTTTACAACATATGCCCTTTTTGAAAACACAAGTAATACTGATTTAAAGCACAATTTTCAAAAAATATTTTTCAAATGATAGTAATGTTTAAAGTACAATTTTTGAAAACCAAAAAAAATGAAAAGTACTCCCCCTTGTACCTGATACCGTTTGACTCTATCTAGATTCCTTAAGGAACTTTAGTGTTGTCCTAAGAGGCTTGTGTCTAATTGAGTGAGTCAAACAAATTTTTGAAAAGATATATTTTTGAAAAATGTATAATATATAATCAATCAGACAAGCATGAATTCCATAAAAACATTATTATGTTGAAGCACTATTTTGAAGATATATTTTTATGAAAATATTCTAATAATTTTGAAAAACAATTTTGAAAAATATTTTTCAATTCATTAGTCCTTAACATCTCACCCATTTTAGATGTATCAATACAACAAGCAAGGTTGACTTATAAGTGTATTGTGAGATGCTTGAATCATTTTTCTTAATTTATTAACTCTAAGATTTAATTGAAGCTTGTGTTAGATTTGAATTTGACAAGAAATAACTTGAATTTGAATTTTAAAAGTTGGCTTCCAGGTCTTGGCGAGGCACTAGGCCTTCTTTGGCCGTAGCCTTATTGGATCATCAACCCTTTCCTTGACAAAGCCTTTTAATAAAATTTCATTTTTAAAATTACTTTTTGAAAAATTCTGGTCTAACTAGTTTGGATCTTGGATCGGTAGCTTCGGCTAGTTTCACCAGTCTAAAGAGACCAAGTAGAGAATACTTGACCTTATTAGAATTGGCTTCCCTAACGTACTATCATCTCACCGCCACCCAATACTAGGTTGATCAAGTTTCAATTATTCTTTTTCCTATAACCATTCTAAATTATGCATAAGAATAAATATGAATGCCATGAGATATATTTAAAAGAAATAACAAATGCATGACATGACAATTATGCATAAGTCAAACAAGTCCAAAACATTTTAATTATGTTTCTAAAAATGTATCAAATTCCTGATTTGATACATGTCGTGTGAACCCGCAAATATGTCAACCCACTTTGACATATTTAATTTTATTAAGTTGATTGTTGTGGTTTGGGTAAGATTTTAGTTTAATTCGAGTTTAAGTTATTTAAGATTTGGTTGAATTCAAGTTAATTAATTGAAATTGAATTAATTAGGAATTAATTAGTTTGATTCACTTAGGATTGAATTAATTAGGATATAAATTAGAAATTAATTGATGGTGAATTAATTGAATTGATTAGGATTTAAACTGAATTTAATTAGAATTTTATTTAATTAGGATTTAACTTGATTTTAATTAGAATTTAATTTAATTTAATTAAGATTTAATTTTAATTTAAATTAGTTTGAATTTAATTTAATTAGGATTTAATTTAATTTAATTTAGTTTGAATTTAATTTAATTTTAATTTGAATTTAATTTTAATTTGAATTTAATTTAATTTGATTCGAATTTAATTAGAATTTAATTAGGATTTAATTTAAATTTAATTAAGATTTATTAATTTGAATTTAAATAATTAAGATTTAATTAATTTGAATTTAAATAATTAAGATTTAATTAATTTGAATTTAAATAATTAAGATTTAATTAATTTGAGTCTAAATAATTAAGATTTAATTAATTTGAATTTAAATAATTAAGATTTAATTAATTTGAATTTGAATAATTAAGATTTAACTAATTTGAGTTTAAATAATTAATATTTAATTAATTTGAATTTAAATAATTAAGATTTAATTAATTTGAATTTGAATAATTAAGATTTAACTAATTTGAGTAGGAATGATATACAAATTGAGAAAATTCCCACTGAAAGGAATTTAACGGATCCTTTAACTAAGTCCTTGCCTCAAAGTAAGTTTGAGGGGCATGTTAGAGCCTGTGGTATTGGGTACCGTAGCGATTGGCATTAGGCCAAGTGGGAGTTTGTTAGTGATATGAGAGAAGTGTCCTAAGGCAATCGCCTTATGATTGTAATCATTTATTCTAATAAATGAATATTCACTATTTGAGTATACATGTTTGTGTATTTGATTGAAATCTTAAACTCATTTACTAAATGTCCGCAATACAATTCACAGCATGAGAGAATTTGTGATGAATTCACAACTAGTGATTATCTCTACATGTGCAATTGTGAAGTATTGAAATTGTCCCTAGTCGATGAATTGATAAATACGGACACTATCAATTCTGTTGAGACTAGCATGGGTTATTCTCTAATCAGCTGATTCTCACTGGCTAGTGACATTGAGATGTCCGGAGATAAACATGAATGCTAGTTAAGGGAACTAGTTCATTGGAGTGACTGGCTGTAAAACTTCATATGGTAGTCTACATATAGATATGTCAGTGAAGTTCTTACTGCAGCTTAATTGCGATGTTCCTTTGACTTGCGGTGTTCAAGTCATCTTGGTCATAGAGAATTATACTTTAACATCTTAAGCAAGCGTCTCCAAGGAGGTATGGACCCAGGATGATTGGGTATAAGCTGAAGTGCCCGAAGATGTTTGAACAGCCTACAAAGGATTCACCACTCCTTGCGAGGAGATGTATACCCGAGGCCTATCGTCGGATTGTTACTCGAAGCCTCTGGCCAGAGCATGACATGTTCAGAGTATGAATCTCTTAAATACATGAGAGTAATTAGAATCCGTAGGACGAGAAAACGTTACTTGGGCTAGGTGTGACGTAGTCAGCCTAGTGGGGACTGACATACATAGACCATGTCCTGAACCAAGTGGGTATAAGATGGTGAAGGGAATGGGGCATGATTCATTATAGCTGCTGAAGGGTTTCAGAATTGTTTCTGAGGTCAACCGTTGATCTTTCGATTAATTGGGGATCATGATGTACTACTAGGTGTCACTCATGATCGTTCTATAATTAATTGATTAATTATAGATGGCCAACATAAATCGAAAGCCTATTTAGTCACACGCACTATGAGTAATCCGAGGGATTTAAAACGAGTTGAAAATTGGATTTTCCAATCATGAGAGATTAAGTTTGGTTGAGCCAAACGATAAGTCGAATCTGAATTTTTCAGAGACGCATCGGAAGCGTAAAATGGCTAAGTCTTTTGAAGACTTAATAGATGAATTAAATAAGTTTAATTCATTGGGGCTTGGATTGGATGGGTCGGCCAAAGAGGGCCTCCATCCTCTTTGCTTGGCCGACCACAACAAAGGGAGAGAACCAAGTTTTTGGTTCAATTTATAAAATAAACCAAGTGTGGTTTGTTTTATAAAATTATGGATGATATAAATTTTTTATATATAATAAACCAAGGTTTGGTTTATTTTTCATGGAAATTAAAATGAACCTTGGATTGGTTTATTTTATAATATCAATCATGGATTGATTTACCATGATAAGGAAATTTATTCCATAAGAGAGAAGAGACTTGATTGATTTTTATCATGAATTAAAATATGATTTTAACCATGATATAAAATCAAACTTGGCATGATGGAATAAGTTATTCATTATTTGAGAGGCTTGATGGTTGAGAGGCCACTATATAAAGGACCCAAGGTAAGGCTTGGGTAATAATCGAAGAGAACCAAGGATTGGGTAGCCGAAGGAGCACCAACCGGCCACCCCTGCCCTTTCCCTGCCGACCACCACCTACTGCCGGAGAAGGAAGCTCCGGCCATCTCTTGGCTGGAAGAAGGTGCTGCCGGAATTAGAGTTTGCCGCAACGATCCTTTTGCCGCAAGCCTCTTCTTTTGCTTCGCCGGAATTTTGATTTCGGCCATCCTTTTGTGGTTAGTCTTCCGACTTCTCTCTTGGTTTTTCTTGTCGCGTTCTCGGAGAATCTAGTAGTTCTCGAGAACACGAAACTCGTGGCTTTGCGAAGTCATCCCGAAGATACTCGGCGTGGACGCGAATAGAGGCGGAGCTTCCAAGGGACGCTTACGGTTGGATCTCGTCCCTTCCTTCGAGTTACGCGAGGTAATACGTAAATTAATTTATGTTTCTGCAAAATTTTAAATATATGATCATGTCTACACAAGATAAAATTGCATGCTTAGAAGTGTGATTAAATAATTTGAGAAATTATTTATGCTAAAACCTTCCGCTGCACGTAATTAATTTTAAAATTACGAACCCGCATCCATGTCAACATGCACCCGGTCCCAACACAAACACCTGGAGATGTTTAACTGTAGGTGGTTTTCCAAACCAAAGTTCGTGAGGAGTCTTCCCTAAAAATCTATGAATGAGGACTCGGTTTTGCACATAGCAAGCTGTGTTCACCGCCTCAGCCCATAAGTAGCTCGGTAAAGAGTACTCATTGAGCATGCTTCATGCAGCCTCTTGTAAGACTCGGTTCTTCCTCTCTACAACACCATTTTGCTGTGGTGTTCTAGGAGTGGAGAACTCATGTCTATATCCTCTCTCTTGACAAAATTCTAAAAATCTATGGTTTTGAAATTCTCCTCCATGATCACTCCTAATTGTTTTAATTGTTGTAGATTTTTCATTTTCAATTATTCTACAAAAAGAAATAAAAACATCTAGAGTTTGATCCTTATGTTTTAGAAAATAAGTCCAAGTATATCTAGTATAGTCATCAATGATCACAAAGCAATACCTACTACCATTCAAAGAGATAATTGTACTACAATCAAATAAATCCATATGTAGTAAATCTAAGGCAGTAGAGGTACTTACAGTGCTTTTACCTTTGTGTGAAGATTTCGTTTGCTTACCCATTTGACATGCATCACAAAGCTTTTCCTTTTCGTACTTGATGCTTGGTAAGCCACGAACAAGCCCTTTGTTGGCCAATTTTCTAATGTTCTTCATGTTCACATGTGCCAACCTCCGATGCCAAAGTATCGACTCATCTTCTTTTGACATGAAACACTTAATCGAAGCATTAATAGCACTTTTAAATGAAACTTGATAAATGTTATCTATCCTTGTGCCTACTAGTACCGTGTCAAGTGTGTCATTTTGTCTAACTAGACATTGACTTGGATGAAATTCAATTGTGTAACCCGCATCACACAGTTGACTGACACTTAGAAGATTAAAAGTCATCCCCTTAACTAGAAGGACATTTTTAATTCTAAGACATTCGGATATTTGAATGTCTCCTATCCCTACAACCTTAAGGCTACCATTGTTACCAAAAGATACATTACCTCTACTTTTGCTTTGTAGGGTAGTGAACAAAGATCTATCCCCGATCATATGTTTGGAGCACCCACTATCAACGAACCAAGTTGATAGATGCTCCCCCTCAATCAAAGCCTACACAATACGAAAAATGGAAGATTTAGGTTCCCAAATCTTGGGACCTAAAGCACCTACAATGCATGACTTAGGCACTCATGCCTTGATCACTTTCTTTTGGACCCTAGGAACCTTAGGTGATCTAACATGGGTCCTAGACATCAAAGAAACAAAAGTTGGTTCTTCAAGTCGGTAACCTATACCAGCCTTGTTGTAAACCGCACCTTGAGCGTTTAGAATCATGTCCAAAGTCTTGGAGCTAGTTAAGAATTTCTCAAGAAGACTCTTGAGTTTCTCAACCTCATTCTTCAAGGATTTGTTTTCATCTTCTAATACTTCAACATGCTAATCATCAAGATCTCATCCTTAGAGGATTTTAATTGTTCTAGTTCTACTTTTAACAATTTAACTTTCTCCTTAAATTTCTTTAACAAATTAGTTAGACATGCAATGGTCCTATAGCATTTATCCAATTCAGGAGAAATTACCTCTTCATCATCCAAAGATGATGAAGCCACGGTTGAAGCGTCCATAGACTCGTCACTGCTCTCCACATCTTCAATGGTCATGAGAGCTACATGGCGAGTACTCTTCTCCTCTTTTCTTCTTCGAATGAACTAGAAGAAGACTCATCCTATGTGGCCTTCAAGGCCTTCTTCTTCTTTTTCGATTTCTCCTCCTTCTTCTTTTTCGATTTCTCCTCCTTCTTCTTTAGCTTTGGGCATTCACTCTTGTAATGCCCTTTCTTGCTACACTCAAAACATGTAACATTAATCTTATCAACTTTAACTTCACTTGTATTACCTTTTCCTTTGTAACGTCAGCTCTTCATCATCATTCTTCTTACGAAGATAGCCATCTCAGATGAAGAAGACTCGCTACCATCCTCCTCGGACTCGGATGAGGAAGAAGAGACTGTTGGTGCAGGCAGCTCCTAAGTCAACCCTGGGTTTTGATAATGGCAAAGGGTTCAGAAGTTAAGATGTTATTGTGATCTAACTTGTTCACTGAGTGTGCAGGAAGAAGTCCTGGCAAAGGGCTGGACAAAGAAGTCCTAGTCAAGGACTGGGCAAGAAGACCTGACTGTAAGTCGGGCAAAGAAGTCCTGGCAAGGGGCTGGGCACCGAAAACCTGACCGGAAGTTGGGCACGAAGACCTAGTCAGGTGGATTGGGCAAAAGTCCAACCGGAGGAGCCGGTTGGCAAAAGGTAAACTCTCCTGAGAGGAGTAGGTGAGGACGTGTTCCCCGTCGAGGGAACAGTAAGCGTTGGTTCGACCTAGGGTTCCATTTGGGAGACCCGAAGTCAGAAACAAGACAGCTACAGCAGTAATTAATACTTGTTATGTTTTTTGGGACTAACCTAAGTTGCAGGGTCGAAGGACTGGTCATCTGCAAGTGAGGTACTTCACTGGGCCTAGGCGCCCGAATGGAGACAGGCGCCCGTATGGATACGGGCGACCAAGAGTGAAGGCAAAACCCAAAATATAACTACGAAGTCTCTGGACCAAGCCGGATCAGGCGCCGTGAGGTCACGGGCCCCCCCCATCAGCTCAGGCGCCCAAGTAGGGGAGGATAAGTGCTGACCGAGCCTGCGAATAAGGATTCGCGGATCGAAGGGCACGTGTCAGGTGCCCCTAACATCACAGGCGCCCGTATGAGCACTATAAAAGGGGCTCGACCCCAAGGCTTCAACATCACTTTTTCTCAACGCTCCAAAGATTTTCGTTCAAGCGCTACGCCCCGGCAAACTCCAACTTCGAGATCCCAGCGCCGACGATGACCCTCTGCTCCGAAAGTCGATCTACATCGAGCGTCGGTAACGAAAAGTGTAGCAATTTCAATTTCTTGAAATATTCTTGTACTTAAATTGTAAATCTTTTTGCGCGATTATAGTATTGCCCAAAGTAAACGGTCAAGGACCGTGGGCCTTGGAGTAGGAGCCGACCGCGACTCCGAACCAAGTAAAAAATAGACTTGTGTTCTTGTGCATTTAATTTCTTTCCGCTGCGTATCTGCTCTATCTTAATCCGAAAAGTTTTTAACGATATTCACCCCCCCTCTATCGTTTTCCTCGATCCAACAAGTGGTATCAGAGCGGGTGGCTCAAATCTGGTGCAACCACCAATTTGAGAGTTTTTCAAATTTTATGAAATTTTTAATTTTTTTTCTTTCGAATTTTTCTCGTTAATCGAGGTTGGCGCAACACCACTCGATCGTTTTTTTCTCAATTATTTTCTTCCCACACTACTAATCCAAGACCAAGTCTTGGGACAGAATTTTCTTATTTTTTGTTATTTCAGAAATTATAATGGCCATGCAAGAGGGTTTCAGCACAGCCAGACCACCACTCTTCAGTGGAGAAGACTTCTCCTACTGGAAGAGTCGGATGGAAGTCCACCTGAAAACTCAAGTGGATATGTGGATAATAATCCAATCTGGTCTCGAAATCCCCAAGAATGTTGAAGGAGTGGCACAGCACTACACAGAATGGGACGCCTCGCTGAAGAAAAAGATCGAGGCTGATGCAAAGGCAACCCAGACACTGCAATGCGGATTAACCAAAGAAGAATTGAACCGGGTGGGTCCCTTCAACAGTGCGAAAGAATTCTGGAGTAAGCTGATTGAATTGCACGAAGGTACCTCCGACACCAGAATCAGCAAAAGGGACCTACTGCTGAACAAATTATACACAATCAAAATGAACGAAGGCGAGTCAGCAGCCCAGCTCCACGCCAGAATCCAGGAGCTGATGAACGGCCTGCACACAATCGGTCACAAGGTAGAAAACCTTGACCTTATCAGGTATACCCTAAATGCTTTCCCAAGAAATACTCTGTGGGCATCTATGGTAGATGCTTACAAGGTTTCTAGGGATCTTTCTAAAATTAAATTAGACGAATTATTTTCATAATTGGAATTACACGAGCAGACTAACTGCACTTTGGCCGAGAAGGTGTTGCTTTTCTTACAGAAAAAACCCAAGGAAATGTGGCCAAGAAAAAGCCTCAACCTACACCCGAGTCTGACTCAGACTCAGACTCAGAAGACAGTGAAGGGGATCGACCCAAGCTGGTTCGGCTAGCCCGGGACTACTATAAGGAGCTGAAGCATCAGACCAATAGAAGAAAAGCCAGCCGAAAGAAGGAAGATCCAACTGAACCCTCAACATCTAAGACCAAATCAAATGTGACCTGCTACGAATGCAACAAGAAGGGACACTACAAATCGGAGTGCCCTAATCTAAACGAAGCCAAGAAGACTCGAAGGAAGAAGGCTCATCAAGCCACGTGGGACGAATCTTCTTCTTCTGAAGAAGAAGAGGCCCCACAATCGAACCTTCTCGCCTTGACTGCTTCGGAAGACATCGACACCGGATCAGAATCGGAGCCGGACGACAGAAGGCTCACAATTTCAGAGAACGACAAAATAACTGTAAGTGGTTACTCTGAAGTTGAATTATCAAAGTTAATTGCTTACCTATCTCGTAACTTGGCGAAAGCCAAAATCCGAGTCGAGTCCCTCCGACAGGAAGTAAAACTCCTGAAAGAGGGAGCTGACTCTAAATCTTTGACCGAGAAGGTTCAAGAAGGAACCTCTACTCAAGTTGAAAAGCATGAAAAAGAGAACTCCTCCTTGAAAACTTAAGTCAAGGACCTTAGAGCGGCTTTAGAACGATTCACTTCGGGTTCCAAGGGTCTTGACATGATCCTTGGAAAATAAAAGTCTGTTCTAAATCGATCCGGGTTAGGGTATCGAACCAAGTCGAGACAACGGTCATACTATGCTGTATTGAACCAATCTAGATCCAAAGTTCAAGCATAGGTACCCAAACTTTGCCTGAACAACCAAGCTGGACCAAAGCAGTATTGGATCCCCAAGGACAAGATTCATATCTTGCCTAATCATTACCGTGGCTTTAGTCCAAGGGGAGCCAATTTAAAAACAATTTTTTTAATTAGATAAATTCTTTTCTTAATTTGAATTGAATGCTTGATTGTTTATTTATTTTCTGCAAATTACCATGCTTAGACCTAGGACTGGTTTCACTAAGGACTGAAATGACTTAATTGAAATTTGAATAACATAGTATTGGGTGGAGGTGAGATAATAGTACGTTAGGGAAGCCATTTTGGCGGAACTAGCCGAAGCTACCGATCCAAGACCCAAACTAGTTAGACCAAAATCTTTCAAGGAGTAACTTGAAGATGATTTTTCAATAAAAGGTTTTGTCAAGGAAAGGGTTGATGATCCAATAAGGCTACGACGGCCAAAGAAGGCCTAGTGCCTCGCCAAGACCTGGAAGCCGATTATTGAAAACCAAATTCACTTTACTATTGTCAGATTTGAATCTAACACAAATTTCAATTAATCTTAGATTCAATCACCTTTTAAAATAAAATTAAAATTCAATAAAACTGTTTTCAAAATTAATTCAACTTTTCAAAATTAATCATGTTTTTTTTTGAAACAAAATCTTTACTTCTGTCAAAAACTGTCTCACAAAAACCCATAAGGTTAACGTGATTGATAACTATAGACTGGGTGAGATGGTTAGGATCTAACTCAAATTCATCTGATTTTTGTACTTTTGTTAAATAAAAATATTGAATCATGCAATTTAGAGCTCAATTGATCTAATGGTTGGTTAGTCGAAAGAGTCAAACCGAGTCAAAATAGTCAAACCGGGTCAAATGATCAAACTGGTCAAGAGTCAAACTATGGTCAACTCAGGCGCCCGTGACCTGTCGAGCGCCCCCAACTTTCTCTTTGACCAAGACAGCAAAAGCTATCAACCCTACCCATCTGACTCGGGCGCCCGTGACCTATCGGGCGCCTAGGTCTTTGTCTTTATCCAAGGCAGTCAAGTCTGCCAAAAAGCTGCCGCCTGACTCGGGGGCCCGTGACCTTACAAGCGTCCCAATGAACTCGGGCGCCCGACCCTTCACGGGCGCCCATATCACAGTATATAAGGAGCATGACTCCTTCATCTTCCCCCACACCAAAACCAAAACCTTCCTTCACTTCTCTTCTTCCCAAGGCGCCCAGACGCTCCTTCCTCGTCTTCAAACGCTCCACTCCGAAAATGTCGCCCGGGTATCAATTTTATTATGTATTTTTCAAGCAATTTTCTTTTTCCCTATTTTGCTTATTAAATGCTCAATTTTTCTTTACATATTTAGAAAACGTCGCGTCTCTCAACCCAACCCCGTGGCCGAACCTAGCTCTGACCCAAGGTTCCCCAACTTAGAATTATTCAACAAATTTTCCCAAACAACCTATAAGCCTATTAAGACTAGCTTCCTAAATAGGCAATTCTTCACTCAGTCATGCCCCTTAGCGATGGACCCGATCAACTTTTATCAATTAGATCACTTAGTCTTCTGCACACATCCTGTGAACTCGACCTTGTGTGCAGAATTTTATAATAATCTAGTCAAGATTGATGACCTACTCTACTCTACCATAGTACAAGGCACTCCCCTAACCATTTCTCCGACCCTGTTTAATAGATTTCTCGGACTACGACAGTCGCAGTCTACCTTTTCTTGTTATCCTCCGGCCGACCCTCCCTTCGCACCCCCCTATTCGCACATTACTCTAGATACTCTTTACTCCTATTTCTTTGGAGATGTGCGAAATCCGTTGGCTCGGTGATTTCAATCCGTTGACCTCCGAGTTCAGGATTACGCCCTTTACCAAGTGATAGTTCGTTGTGTACTCCCACTTACCACCCGAGATGTCGCGACCATGTGACCGTTTCACACCTTTTTACTCTATGCCATGATTCATCAGCTTGATATCGACATAGGTCTCCACATATTCCATACGATCATCTACGCATTAAGCGTATCTACTCACGATCGAGTACGTACGCCCTACTGCCACATCATCACCACCCTTCTTCACCACCATGGTCGCGACATCACTGCTGGAGAGATTATTTCGATGACTAAGTTCGATGAAATAGGGATTAGAAACTTTTCTTTAGCGGGGATAGACGTTTCGGCCACGGGGGTCCTAGCGTGGAGACGGGAGAGGGCTAGACGGCAGGACGACTCCGACGAGGAGGTGGAGGTAGACGTAGCTGATCTCGCAGCAGAGATCAATGAGCAATTACAAGAGCCTCCCCACCGACCACCGATCAGCACATCACCCAATTACAGACAGAGATGCATAGCTTCAGGGAGGAGGTCGAGGCCTATCACATCGAGCACATGGACGCCCTCCGAGCCAATTGAGAGGTAAGCGACGCACAATACAATGAAATGATGTCGTTGCTTCGATCATGGCAGCCTGGCCCATCTGACCATCATGGCCCTTCTTTCTAGATCATTTTCAGCCTATTCTAGTGCATTGTGAACTATTTGACTTGTATTTGACCCGTACTTGACTTACACTTGACTTTAGATTGAGTTTTCTGGTCCTACTATTGACCAGATGAATCTTACGCATTTATCTCATTGATTACTTGCCATTTCAATTAGTATGCAAAGTCAATCGTGATGTTATGCTTAGTGGAATAGGACTGCTCTACTTATATTTCTTGTTCAAAACTGTTTTATTTCTTATTTGTTATTTAAATACATTTAAAAATTTTCATTTTTTTGAAATTTAAAATAATTTTCGACTTAGTTTTTTTTTTTGAAAAACCTACCCCCTTCAAAACTAGGGCCTTTTTCGCAAATGGACTTAGCTTAGGCCCTAACCCTAGAACTACATGCACCTATAGATCTAGAAGCTAGCATCTCACAAGCACCTTAGGGTACTTTTGATTGATAACCTAGACTGGGTTGAGATGCTTAGGTCTATGTCTTGATTCAAGATGCTTTAAGTCAGTGCATCTGCAGTAATTGGGGCAATAAATACCAATTAAACAGTAATCAGGTTAAGTGTCAAGCTTAGAAAATCTAACTTGATCAGATCACTTAACTTGACTAACCCTAGCGAAAGCTACTGTTTATAACAGTCAGTAAGTAGCTAACTGGGTTAGACAGGACCCGAAAGAGAAAATCTAAATTGATTTGGTCCACTTTATACTTAGAATTGGTTCAATACAGCACCTTACTTTTATTACTCAGTTTTTTACTATATTTTTTTTGATATATGGCAAAGGGGGAGAGATTGGAAAAGGAGAGAAAAGAAGGTTTTAAAATTTAAATTTTTCCAAGTTAAATTTTTTTCAAAATTTTTATCTCCTTTTTCAAAAAGTAAAGTAATTCAAAATCATTTTGAAAATTTTCTAAGTATTAAAACTGCAAAATTCTGCTTGAAAATTTTCTAAGTATTAAAACTGTAAAATTCTCTTGAAAATTTTCTAAGTATTAAAACTGTAAAATTCTGCTTGAAAATTTTCTAAGTATTAAAATTGTAAAATTCTGCTTGAAAATTTTCTAAGTATTAAAACTGTAAAATTCTGCTTGAAAATTTTCTAAATGTTAGAATTTCAAAATCAGTTTAGAAAATTTTCTAAGTGCAAAAACTAAATGTTTTCATTAAGTTTGGAAAATTTTGTTTCTAACTTGAAAATACCTTTTTTCAAAAATTTTCTAAGTATTGAAAATCCTGAAAAAAAAATCTTTTCATCTTATGATAGACAAGGACTTAGAAATGTTTTCAAAATCCCCACGTACTGTTGAAAAACTTAGGGGGAGAATTTCTTCCAGGGGAGGAAATTACGTACTTACTTACTTGCTTCATTAACTTAACTTTTTGAACCATGTTGCCATAAATCAAAAAGGGGGAGATTGTTGGTGCAGGTAGCACCTAAGTCAAACCTGGGTTTTGATAATGGTAAAGGGTTCAGAAGTTAAGATGTTATTGTGATCTAACTTGTTCACTGAGTGTGCAGGAAGAAGTCCTAAGTACACTAGGCAAGAAGTCCTGGCAAAGGGCTGGGCAAAGAAGTCCTGGTCAAGGACTGGGCAAGAAGACCTGACCGAAGTCAGGCAAAGAAGTCCTGGCAAGGGGGCTAGGCACCGAAGACCTGACCGGAAGTTGGGCACGAAGAGCTGGTCAGGTGGATTGGGCAAAAGTCCAACCGGAGGAGCCGGTTGACAAAAGGTAAACTCTCCTGAGAGGAGTAGGTGAGGACGTGTTCTCCGTCGAGGGAACAATAGGCGTCGATTCGACCTAGGGTTCCATTTGGGAGACCCGAAGTCAGAACCAAGACAGCTACGGCTGTAATTAATACTTGTTATGTTTTTTGGGACTAACCTAAGTTGCAGGGTCGAAGGACTGGTCGTCTGCAAGTGAGGTACTTCACTGGGCCTAGGCGCCCGAATGGAGACAGGCGCCCGTATGGATACGGGCGCCCAAGAGTGAAGGCAAAACCCAAAACATAGCTACGAAGCCTCTGGACCAAGCTGGATCAGGCGCCCGTGAGGTCACGGGCGCCCCCATCAGCTCAGGCGCCCAAGTAGGGGAGGATAAGCGCTGACCGAGCCCACGGATAAGGATTCGCGGATCGAAGGGCACGTGTCAGGCGCCCCTAACATCACAGGCGCCCGTATGAGCACTATAAAAGGGGCTCGACCCCAAGGCTTCAACATCACTTTTTCTCAACGCTCCAAAGCTTTTCGTTCAAGCCCTACGCCCCGGCAAACTCCGACTTCGAGATCCCAGCGCCGACGACGACCCTCTGCTCCGAAAGTCGATCCACATAGGGCGTCAGTAACGAAAAGTGTAGCAATTTCAATTTCTTGAAATATTCTTGTACTTAAATTGTAAATCTTTTTGCGCGATTATAGTATTGCCCAAAGTAAACGGTCAAGGACCGTGGGCCTTGGAGTAGGAGCCGACCGCGACTCCGAACCAAGTAAAAAATAGACTTGTGTTCTTGTGCATTTAATTTCTTTCCGCTGCGTATCTGCTCTATCTTAATCCGAAAAGTTTTTAACGATATTCACCCCCCCCCCTCTATCGTTTTCCTCGATCCAACAGAGACCTCCTTCTCCTTCTTCTTCTCCTCCTTCTTCTCCTTCTTCTTCTTGGTCTTGTCCCCTGCCACAAGTGTAATCCCCTTCTCCTTGGGGCCTTTGTTAGCAGTTTCTTGTAGCTCCATTTCACAAAACAAGTCATCTATTTTAACAATTGACAAATCCTTGGATATCTTGTAGGCATCCACCATGGATGACCACAAGGCATTCCTTGGAAAGGCTTTTAGAACATACCTCACAAGGTCGCGATTCTCGACCTTTTCATCAATGGAATGTAAGCCGTTAAGAATTTCTTTGAACCGGCCATGGAGTTCACTCACCGTCTTGGACTCCTTCATGGTGAGATTTTGGAGTTGGTTGAGGAAAAGGTCCCTCTTGGCTATCCTTGAGTCTCGAGTGCCTTCATGGAGTTCGATAAGCTTATTCCAAAGGTCCTTCACACTAGTGAAGGACCAACTTTTATCAACTGGTCCTTGGTCATCCCGCACTGCAACGTGACCACCGCTTTTGCATCGGCTTCTCCTTTCCGAGTTTGCTCAGCTGACCATCTCAAGGATTCCAACTCTTTTCCCTCATCGTCTTTTGGAGGGATGAACCCCTCCTTCACCGAAAACCACATTCCGATGTCCGTCTTGAGATAATACTCCATACGTGATCTCCAATATTGAAAATAGCCCCGTCGAAGAAAGGCGGTCGGTTGGTGCTGAAACCTTCCCTCAAGGCCATCGTTGTAAGCTCTCGGGTGTTAGTCCGTTGAACAGAGCTCCTTGCTCTGATACCACTTGTTGGATCTTTGGATGGCTAGAGAGGGGGGAGTGAATAGCCAGACAACTTAAATTTCTCGCACTTTAAATTTTCCTGCACTTAGAGTTAGCAGCGGAAGACAAAAACAGAAATACAAAATACAAACAGATAGGCAGAAGAACAAAACAGAAAGCCAAAGACGCTAACACGGAGGGTTTACAAGGTTCGGGGATAACTTGCCCCTACTCCTTGGCGTGCCTGTGAGGTGGGCGATCCCTTGATCATCGGCAGATCAAGCCCCGGGAAATCCGGATAATCGAAACCTCCTTCTCGGTGGAGAAATCTCTCCACAACAAGTCTCAACAGAATGATATGAAATAAAAGCACAGAGACAAGGAATCTTACAGAGCACAAAGGAGAAAGTTTACAAAGCACAACTCACAACACAGCAAGATCCTGGCAAGAGCCTTCACTCAGCTCTTCCTTCTCGCGATGTCTGCTTGCTGATCGACTCGCAAACTTCTCCACTAGCTCTCGGTTCTCAAGATGCAGAAGAATCAAGCAATGCTCAAGAGTCTCAGTGTATGCAAGAGTTAGCCAAAGTTCAGAGTTCTACCGAGGCTTCTTCGCTACCTAGCTCTTAAGCCTCTGCCCATCGCCAGGTCACCAGGCACGTCTCTGCAGCTCACCAGCTCGTCTGCAACAACCCCAGCTACCACTGACCTCTTCTGGACTCCCTGAACCCTCTTCAGCCGAACCCCAGGACAGTCGTCAGCTTCCCAGTCGTTGCCAGCCCGCGCCAGAAGCCGTTGTAACCTGAGAAGAGAAAACAGCCAAACTTGATCAAGGAAAAGTCTCCAGTTGACCCTCCTCCATTGTTTGAATCATCCCTGCATTACCTGCACACTTAGCAGATGCTTAGCAAATCAAATCAAACATGAATCAGTAAGGTAGCAGAGAAAACAGAAATGATCAGAGCGAAAACAGAAGTCTGACAACGGATTTGAATTAAAGTTATCAGACACTGATCGGTCACCAGACCGATCAATGAAGTCCCTGATCGATCAGGTAAGCTCCTGATCGATCCAGTGACTCCCTAATCGGATCGATCAGGTAAGCTCCTGATCAATCCAGTGACTCCCTGATCGGTCACACTGACCGATCAGGGATCGTGGATCGGTCACACTGACCGATCCATCACCTTGCTGGGCTTTCAAGCCACTACCACCAGCCAAAGGCCCTGATCGGTCACCTGACCGATCAGGTTGTGCCCTGATCAGTCTGGTGACCGATCAGGTCACTCCCTGACCGATCAGGAGCCATCCTGATCGGTTAGGATGAGGACAGTTCGATCCTTGATCGGTCTGATGGACCGATCAGGGTTTCTCACAGAGCCAATCTGATCTCTCTCTGATCGTTCACCAAAATGGTCAGAGGCCAAACAGAAACACTCTGATCGTTCACCAAACGATCAGGAGCCTAACAGAAACATTCTGTTCTCTTTCTGATCATTCACCAGAACGGTCAGACTTCCCTGGATCGGTCGCCAGACCGATCCACAACAGGGAGTTCGTGCCAACTCCCTGATCGGTCCCCAGACCGATACAGCACCAACCAATTCAACCCTAAGTCCAGAGAACAAGCTCCCTAGCCTTCTCTGACTCATTCTGGTCCCGGAAAGAGAGCTCACGTGCCCTCTCCGACCAGTACACTCAATGCGCAGTCCCGCGGACCAAGACTTTGTGCCCAGCTTCACTCTCGGGACTTCGTTTAACCTAGCTTCCCTTGCTATGACCCGGCTTCACTCACCAGGGTTTCAGTCACCCGGCTTCACTCACCGGGATTTTCATCACCTGGCTTTACTCATCAGGGTTTCCATCACCTAGCTTCACTCACCAGGACCCGGGTTCACTCACCGGGGTTTCAGTCACCTGACTTCACTCACCAGAACCCGGCTTCACTCACCGGGATTTCAATCACCCGGCTTCACTCACCGGGGTTTCCGTAACCCGACTTCACTCACCGAGACCCGACTTTACTCACCGGGAGTCATGCCCAGTCCCCGACCAGGACTTAAACCAAACTCCTCTTATTAACCTAAACTTAAATCGATGTTAACACCAAAACAACAATCAGGGTCAGACTACATCAACAGTATGACCCTAGCCCACCTCAAGATTGGATGGATTTTGAATATCTTGACCATAGAAGCATTCAAGGTGTTGAGCAAACTTTTCAAACATACCAGAGTCTATTTAAATTTCAAGATAATTCAACACTTGATGGAGCACATGGATCTCAACACATTGAGATAACTTCTTGGGAGGATTTCCAAGATGAAGAAACTTCTACTCCTAGCCAGATGGACACCACGGAACAAGAATTAGAAGATATTATGATGCAACGAGGGGTCTTGCTTCTACGGGCTCTACAACAAATCAATGCATAAAGCCCTAATTTGGAGACACAATTAAATTCGATGTTAGAGGAGATGGATTGTAAAGATGAAGATGACTTTGTTTATGATTTAGAGACACCACAAAACTCCTCTGTTGATCTGAGCGATGAGGACATACTTGCTAACACTCCAAATATTGATAGTACTAGTGATGCACCACCATCTGTTCTTAATGACATTCTTGATAAAGCCCCTGGAATTGAAGTAAATAATGAATGATTGATTGAAGAGAGTATAAAAGGGGCAGATATTAATGAAGATATTCTTATGGAAGAATCCACATCAAGAACTCTTAGAGAGGTGGCCATCAGATCGGGAATGGATGAGATTAGTAATGTGCAATCCTATGAGTGGGAAGCGGTGGTTAGTTGGAAACCCCAAGGCTTGACACTCCCTCCTCCACTGAAGTACAAATTTGTATCAAGAAAGGCCCTGACGTCTTTTGTGTTGATCTTCTTCCTAGTTTGGGTGCTAGGCATAAACTGCCTCTAACCACCAAAGTGTGCATATAAGGAGCCAATAAAGGAGAGAGATTTACTTTATCCTCTGCTTAAGGCTCTCTCCCAACCATGGGCAATTGGAAAGAAATTCCAAAAGTATTGCACTCTGGCTAGAGTGAGATTTAGATGAAATTGCAATGGTGGTCGAGCTAATGACCTAAAACAAGGGCTTCTTGGGAGGCAACCCAAGTTCCTTCTATACTTTCATTTTAGTTTTCAATTTCTATATAGTTTTATAACTCAACCCCTCAACTTATTTTCCTTGTCTATTTATCTTTCATAGGATTCAAAGCTAAAGAGGAACGTGGATACAAGCTAAAGAAGGGTGACTTATGATGATTTAGATACTTTCGAAATTTCACTTGGTGACACCCTTGATTTTTTGAACCTCCTCTACATTAGTTTTTTATTTTCATTGAGACAATAAAAAATTTAAGTCTGGAGGATGTATGTATGCATTGTGTTGTGAGCTAGCTTTAGTGATATTTTCCTATCTTTTAGTTGTGTTTTTTTCATAATAAAATTTTTATAGTTGCATCATTCATCACATTATTTTAACTTGTTCTCAAGTGAAAATGCTAGCACATTTATTCTTCATTTATGTTGTTTAGTTTAGTGTTAGTATGTTTGGTGGATGATTTTCTCTATCTTTAGTAGTATGAAGTGAGCAAAGTTTTATTGTAATGTTTGAGTGAAGACGTAGTTTTAGAAAAAAAAAATCCACTTTGCCTAGTTTGGATAGTAGATAACTCAATAAATGGTCATGATTCATAGAACTTATTAGTACTTGTGTTCCCTTGGTGATCTCTTAAACTATATCTTGGTTACTGGATAAGGCTCAGGTCATACCAACTCGCTTGGAAAAATCATAATATCCTCATATTTGCATTTGTATATATATGCATATGTGTTAGTGCTACACTTTTGAAGCACCAAAAAAAAATCATCATATGAATAAGGGATATAAAAATAATATCATGAGTGAAAACTAGTAGCTTACCCCTTTAAGACTGAGTTAGTTATTGGGGAAATAAATGCCTTTAAGACTGAGTTAGTTATTGGGGAAATAAATGTTAAGTTTCTCTTAACTCTAAGCCCACCTTTGAGACCTAGGGTGGTTTAAGAGGGATGAATCGAGCATAAGGCAGGTAAGTGCCCAACGCCAGGAACATTGGGAGCACAATTAAATGATGACTTGACTAGGTATATAAATTGAAACTTGAAAGACTAAGGCCACTTATCAAATTGAGCACGGAAAACTAATACTTAGGTCACACTAAGATTATTTTGGTATTATGCTTATCAATGAATTTATTTGATAGAGTTAGATTGATTCACTAAGGATGATGATGCACTAAACCAACACATGGGTTTAGATTGTGGGTTTTTACTTGAGGACAAGCAAAGGTTTAAGTTTGGGGTGTGATGTGTGTAGATGATATATGGTTTTATACATTATTTAGCGCACATCTACTTGTATTTCATGTACATACTCTATTTTATCACGCTCTATTTATTTATGATTTTGGCTAGTTTTACTATCATGGTTCGAAGGACTACTCTTTACTTATTTTCATTGACAGAATGCAATTTGGAGCAAAAACGGGAGCAGAAGTCGAACCAGAGCTAGAGTTGGACTAGGGTCATGTGGGCTCACACGGCCTCGTACCCCCTCACATGGCAAGGTTGTGCCATCCGACATGGCCCCGAGGGAGGCACGACCCCGTGCCCCCTGTGTCGCAAGGGGCATGGCAGGGTTGTGCCCCTGGTAGGGCTCCATGCCATAGGGTCGTGTGGCGCATGACCACCCTATGCCAAGCCTCGCGGCCTTGTGCCATGAGTCGTGAGGCACCTCTATAAAGGGGTGCCTTCTCCCATTTTGAGGGATCTTTGGTTAGGACTTTGCCCTATGGCCTTAGGGGAAGGATCCTCTCCTCTAGACGAGACCCTAGAGCAACTCCGCCACTTCCTCGATGATCCATCCACCTCTTGAGTAAGGAGATCTTCCAAGAAGACCACGCTGCAAGGATAAGTTTTCTCCTCCTCTCTATCTTTGCCTAGGGTTACAGATTGTTTTATTTCCTTTCTTCTTGTTATGTTCTCCTTGCAATGAAATAGTTCTCCATATCTAGGATGTACAGAGTAGCTAGGATGTGACGATGTTGTATAAACTATGTATTTATGCATTTTCTTATTCAATGATATGTTCTTACCTTGTTTTATGTGTATGTTGCCTTCTATATGTTTGTTAAAATACTTGTGTGGTGATTATATGTAATTGTGAAGGTTTGACCACGCACGTAGAGGGAGTGTCTTAGATTGTATGACCGGAGAGCCTTCATGATAGAAGCTACCTTTAACCGGACATCTCAAGCATTGCCTCAAAATGAAAGTCAATCCCTTATAAGAGATTACCTAACACGACTTAATGAGTTTCTCTTTATCCCGTGTTAGTAAGTGTTTAGTATAATCTAGAGACGTATGATCGGGAGCCCTTAGTGACAAAGGGTTGCCTTTAACCAGACTTTTTAGGTTATCTACCTACTTAATGACATTGGATGCCCAAGGAGGAAGTACTCTAGTACGCTTTTGCAGGATTAATACTAGTATCTAGTTAGGATCTCTACAAGAATATAGAAATAGAGATTGGGATATGAACAATCTATAGGGCATCAATTAGCATTGCAGTGAAACTGAAATCCTAGATATCTACCTATCTGACCCTTTCCCCGAAGATCAACTCTCTCTCCTACTCTCTCTCCTCTCTCTCTCTCTTATTCTCTCTCTTTCTCTCCTCTCTGTAGCAATCTTCCAAAACCAACCTTACGATCGTCTTGATAGCTTACCTTGTAAAATTGATAGTACTTAATCAATAGTCCCTGTGGATACAATAATCTTTTATACTACTTGACGACGTTCCTATGCACTTGTAAGATTGCCATCACCTGTCACATAGGGATCCCCAAGCATACATCCTAGGTTACACAAGTAAGATCCATTAAGTGTCATTTTAATCTATCTTTGTATGAAAATAGTGTTCATCATAAGTTAACGCTCAAAGTTATCTGGTTAAAAGATTATCCTTATCACATAGGGCTCCCTGAGCACACAACATTGAGCATTTCCCTTAGATGGAGACCATTCCTCACATCCCTTCAATCAAACATAACATGATTCAAGCATAAAACTTCACATAAGTATTTAATTAAATAAGAACCATACATAAGTATGTCATCAACACAAGGTACAAGTAAATCCATGGGGATTTCATCAAATATACATCCCAATTACTCTCTAAGCCCTAAATATAGAGAATCTACTCACAAGATATGGAATCGAACGCCAAAGATAAGGAAGGAAGCATTTCAAAACTCAAACAAAGAGAAGGAAGAAGGAAATACTTAGCCATCGAAGTGTAGAGTCTTCAGATCCAATCCTTAGTCTCAAGAGATGTGGATGATGTTGGAGAGGTCCTTGGATCATCGATGAGTCATCAGAGATGAAGGGTGGCTCCAAGGTAGCTCTAAGGTGGCTCTCTCAAAGGGAGAAATTTCCTTTCCAATAAAGGGGAGGAAGACCCCTTTTATAGGGGGTGCATGACCCCTACCCTCTTCGGTGACAAGGTCGTGTGAAACCACATGACTATGCTGTATGGGGTGCAGTCAAAGTCGTACGAGTCGTGCTAGGTGGTACGGCCCTATCGTGGGTCGGTTGGAAAGTGGTCACATGGGTTGTACCAGGGGGCACGACCCAGCCATGCGACTTGTGGCAAAAGAGGCACGGTCGTGCCGTGTGGGGCATGCAAGACCCCACACGCTTGCCCGTGTGGGGTCACACGACTCGCCGTGTGGGTCCAGCTTGTGTTCCGCTTCGTTTTTGTTTCCTTCTCGCTCCGAATCATATTCAGTCAATATAAATATGTAAAGAGCAGATCCCCGAACAAATGAAAATAATTAAACTGATAAAAATCTAAAAAAGGGCAGAAGCATATCAAATAGAATCACGAAAAGTAAGTAATGACCGTAAATGAAAGGCGAAAAACATGTCTAATATGTACTCATCACTAATCCCAAGATAAAGTCTTAAAATTTTTTTGTTATTTATACCCTTGTGTAAGAATGTCAAGTTTTCACCAAGAGGGTTATGCCATTGTCTGTCAATTCTTTAATAGAGATGACTTTAGCCATTGAAAAGGAAATATGGAGTGTTTTCTAAATTCAACATTGATATGTTGTTCAATATAAAAAAAGGGCTATATACCACCAAGCGAAAACGAAGAACCATTAGATCTAGAAAAGTGGACTTTGAAAATGAAGAAGACCCAAGTCGACTATAAAAGATGAACACCCTCTAATGTGGTCTAACAAAGAATGAGCTCAATCGAGTCCGATTTTTTGAAAATACCATAGAACTTTGGAACTAACTAGTCAAATTGCACAAAGGATGTTGAATGAAGAAATTGCGACTCAATTGCACGTAAGAATAAAAGACATCATCAACGGATTCCACCTCATCAGCTACCAATTCAAAAATCGAAATATAATAAGGTACGCGCTAAATTTCTTCCTCGAAATACACCGTGGCCTTTTTCAATATTAAATTAGACAATTATTTTGATTACACCACATAATTTATCTACTATTTTAACTTTTTAAGTAAAAAAATTTATCAAAGCCCAGTTTCCATCTGGGGTCGGAAGCTGATGGCCCACTGCACTTAAATAAAATAGGACTTGATGAGTTGAAACGGATAATAAAATATTAACTTAATTAATATTAAAATAATAATAATTTACTCATAATTTATAATTTACATTTATTTTTTTTGTCCATAAGCTATTTGAATTAACCGAAATTATTAGACTATAATAAACTAAATTAAAGTGTTTTTAAAAAAATACATGATAAATTATGGGAAAATTTGAGAAAACTCCCCAACATCAAACTCGGCTTTGCATGCACTCCCCAACCAAAAATTTCTTTGCATGCACTCCATGATGGGATTGAAAAGACAGTTTTGTGTGTTATTTTTTTATCAGTATAAAAGAGTAAAAATTCAGTATAAATCGTAAAGATTTGAGTATAAATTGTTTGAGATTGAGTACTAATTTAAAAAATTTGAGTATTATTTGAAAAAATTTGAGTATACATTGTTTCAGTATATAGTAAAAATTTCAATATATATTATCAAAATTTAAGTATGAATTGATTTAAATAGAGTATTATTTGAAAAAATTTGAGTATAAAATTTAGAAATTTAAGTATGTGAGGTTGCATCCACCACATCAAAATTTTCACATGAGAGGTCACCGAAATTTTATACTCAAATTTATTAAATTAGTACTCAATCTCAAACAATTCATATTCAAATCTTTATAATATATACTGAGTTTTCACTCTTTTATACTCACCACATCAAGATTTTCACATGGGGGTCATCAAAACTTTGTACTCAAATTTCTTAAATTAATACTCAATCTCAAACAATTTATACTCAAATCTTTACAATGTATACTGAATTTTCACTCTTTTATACTTAATCTATCAGGGAGTGAATGCAAAGAACTTATCAAGTGGGGAGTGCATGCAAAGGCCAGTTTGAAATTGAGGAGTTTTCTCCAATTAACACATAAATTATTTTGTTTTTTTTTTAAAAATCCTTCAATATTACTCCACAAAGGAACAATAATGTTTAAGAAGTCTAATGATGCTCTTCTCTCTTCCATTCCATTCAAATCTCATGACCGCTGAGTGAGCGGAAGCCCGAAGACGCAGCTCCACTCCACAGAGAGAACCCTCCGACACTCCCGCGAATCCAGCGACAAAGGGCGAGCAATTCGACTTTCTCACCCTCCCCAAGCTTCAAATCTTGATATTGTCCCTTCCTGATCCGTCTTCTCCCGTCGCCCATTTCATGGTTGGTGCGAGATTATTATCTTTTTCATTTCCAGCTCTCTTTGCGTTGATATTTTTTTAGATCGGGAGCTGTTTCGCTCTTTCTAGGTTTCTTTTGTTTCGCTTGGGACACCAAAACGGCGCCTTTTGTCTGAGAGGCGAAGCGCAGCGGTGGCGTATGGTTTGGTATGTGATTGGTTCCGGCATTTTTTTTTCCTTTTTCTATAGGCCGATTTCTCTTTGATGTGTATGGATTGGAAGTGTCGACACTTGGGGATTATGCTGTGGTAGTTCTTGTTTGTGAAACTAATTCTCCATCTCGAGCTTCCTGGTTATTAGCTATGACTCCTGCCCTTTGTTCTTAGGATGATAAAGTTTGTTGCAAAATTAGGCAATTTCCATTAAGGTTCATTGTAGCATTGGTGTGGTATGGCTAACAAGAATACACAGCCATGTTGGCCTGGATGCCGGCTTCCTTTATTGTTCTGTCTCGGTTTTGCAATACTCCTGGCTCTCCCCTATCTGTTTTTCTGGGATTACAACGTTCCAAAAGAGAAGTTTTTTTCCATGATTGAGAACCGGAGAATCCCTTTGAAAGACCGTGAAGATGAGTCCTCATTGTCTATGGAATCTACTTTCCATGTTCAAAGTGGAGTGGCAGATGAACATCTCAAGCAGTGTGATCCGAGCAAGGCAATGTTGAAGGTTTTCATGTATGATATGCCTCCTGAGTTTCACTTTGGTCTTTTAGATTGGAAAGGAGATGGAAAGAGTGTGTGGCCGGATATCCAGACCAAAATTCCAGATCATCCTGGTGGCTTGAATCTTCAACACAGCATTGAGTACTGGCTGACATTAGATCTTCTATCCTCAAGATTCTCTGACCGGAGTGGCCCTTGCACGGCTGTAAGGGTTGACGATTCTCGTGAAGCTGATGTTGTGTTTGTGCCTTTCTTTTCTTCTTTGAGCTACAATCGCCATTCGAAGGTTAAACCACCGGAAAAAATTAGTAGAAACAAAGCACTGCAGAAAAAGTTGGTGGAGTATTTAGTAGCTCAACAGGAGTGGAAAAGGTCAGGGGGACGTGATCACATTGTAATGGCACACCATCCCAATAGCATGCTAGGTGCTCGAACGAAGTTGTGGCGTTGCACATTCATTCTTGCAGATTTTGGACGATATGTTCCCCATGTTGCTAATGTGGAGAAAGACATAATTGCTCCCTACAAGCATATGATCAGGACATTCGTCAATGACTCATCTGGCTTTGATGATCGTCCTACTTTGTTGTACTTTCAAGGAGCTATCTACAGGAAAGATGTAAGTTTTAATATTATTATTTGTTTTGATGCTACTTGATGTTTGTAATTTCTTTTATAGCATATCATACATATTCCTTGAACCTCTATTAAGTTTCCTTTATATATGTTTCATTCATCACTAGTAACATATTTTTGATATATCAATTGGCTAACCAATTGCAGGCATGTTCTTGACACTTTATTTACTTATATGAATCAACACGAAATATGAATCAACATGAAAGTGGTTAAATGCATGTACTAAACCATTTTTAGTTTGAAAGTCAGAGACGAGTTTGCAATTTAGTCCAGGTAGGCAGATAGCTCCGTTAAATAATTGGGAAAAGTTCATCACAAACCACATCATAGTCAATTCAACTTTCCCTTAATTTAGCTCACATCGACTTTAGGATGCTTCCTGAGAGATGTATAAATTCTCTATGATCTTATTGGTTCACATATGCCTAATTTGCAACTATCGCATTTATAAATCACGAAGTTAGACAAAAAGAATGATTACACTTAGCAGTGATTTCTTTATATCATGAAATTCTTATGTGCAAATTTTCCAACTCTAGATATATAACTGGAAAATTCAGCTGCTTTTCAGCTCACGATTGAACATTAACCTTCATGGGTTGAAATTTCTTAAGATATTATCTTGACGTTTTTCTTGAGCATTTTTAGTGAAGGTCATCTTGTTCCCTAGTAGATCAAACATCATATGGATGTGTAACTCTGTCAATCTTCACCCTATCTGGGATTATATGTAAGGAATTATGATGAATGACATTCTTACTAGCATCAGTTAATTCTCCCCCACCAAAATGATTGATTTCTGAAATGTTACTTATAGAAGCATTCCTTGATCAATAGTCTTTTTTCTTACTTAAGTTTGACATAATCGCTATAATTGAGGGTGCCATTCATAGTGTTCTATGACATTTTTACTCATTCATTTTGTGCAAGCATGTCTTGATATATGAAAGGGAGGTCATAAGCAATATTAGCTCATGGCACTTCTATTGTCTCTTCTTTAGTTACGTATTATGAGATATTTTAATCTAGAAAGATGTGAATAGATCTTTCAAATTGCCTAATTTATTTTGATGTGTTGGGAAGGTTGAGTTATTCTCAAGTTATAAGAGAAATACATTAACTACTGAAATATTATTCAATATTCATTATGTTTGTGGTCAAAACCAATATAAACTGCAAATTCGTACATGTGTGCATGTGTTCTAGGGGTGCAAATGAATTGAATCGAACCAAATAGTATGAAAATATTAAGAGTCGAATTCGAGCATGAAAAGTATATATGGTATTCAAATTGGATTCAAAGTTCGAAGATACAAATAATTTTGGCTCAAGCTCGATTCGAAATGAAATTTGAGCTTGAGTTCGATTCGAATTGTTCGAACTTTGATTCAAGCAAAATTAAATTTTAGTTCGAAATGGCTCAAATTCAAGCTCTATTCAAATTATTGGAACATTAATTGAGTATATTCACAATAAAATTGTGTACAATAGGATAAAAATAAATAGTGATCTAAAACAACAACAAAGTAGAATAAAAAAATCAATAATAATTTGAAAACTAATAAAAATTTCACAATAATTTAGAGACAAAATAAAACCTAAACAGAATAAAAATAGACAAAGTAAAAGTTCAATAATTCGCAATTCATAACAGGTCTAAACACATAACATAGTGATACCGAAATTGATCAAAGTAGACAAAATAAAAGTTTACTAGTTTATGTGTTTTGTGAAATATGCAACTCATACAAAATTAAGCAAAAATCAGACCATGGTCAAAAACTAACTGCAGAAGCCTTGTCTCTTGCTACATCCGAAGTATAAATGCCATTGAATTCTATAAAATAAAAAAGTTTTATACTTCCACCTCTTCAATCTGTGCGAAAAGCAAAAGATAAAATGTACGAGTGATTGCACATATTAGTAAACTCAAATATAAAATGCTAAAAATTAAATTAAATTTATACCTCAATACCACGACTGATTTTTCAAGTTCAACTTCCAAAAATCAATTTAATCTATAGGCAAATCAATTGTCAAATGTTGTTTTTCAACCTATATTAATAAGGATAAATGCATCATTTATTTTTAAAAATTACTTTCTAATTGGAAGAAAAAAAACAAAACATTTTAGTGTTGTACCTTGTCTTTTTAGTCACTCCATGTCGTTTTTCACACCAATTATCAACATTTCTACTATTGTAAGAGCTAAAAAAGTATGATATTTGTCACATGACTTCTAGTACTAACGGTTGACTTTAAAGCTACTATGGTAACGGGTATTACTAATATATCTCTTATTTCTAGCCACAATTGATAACACCGGAAATTTTTATGTATTGAGCTTTTACCAACCAAGAGCATCATTTGGATTATGCCTATGACACCTTCCTCAGATTTCAAGTTGTACCATTTTACAGTGATTGAATTATCGTTCCGTGCTCGGCTGCACGGATGATTTTTACCGTTCTGAAGGGGAATGAAACTAGCACAGTATACTCCCCAATTTCGCATGCTCTATCCGTGTGTCACGCGCGCGTTGCGCACCAGAAGTGGGTCGGAGGCATCCGGTGGTATCGTCGGGCGCTTCCGGCATAGCCGAAAGCAACGTCCGACGCTTTCGGGGCCTCCGGAGGAATTGCTGGATGCGTGACACGCTTGTCGCGGGAGGTGTCGTTGGACACGTGACACACACGTCGCGGTAGGCATCACAGACGCCAGAAGTGTCACTAGACGCTTTCGGTGCTGCTAGAAGATTCATTGGATGCCTCCCACGCCGCTAGTTTTCGACAGGGGAGACGAAGAAGATGAATAGTAGTAGATGTGTGTATAAAGCTGTATGTGAAAGTATACGCGTACATTGACCTGCGGGCGTGAGTTTTTTTTATAACACGAAGGAGTGGGATGTGAGTTGGAGTGTCCGAATGGCGGGGTCAATCGAAGATGAACTATGTGCCTGGTCGACAAGGGTGAATGGAGAGTTGGATCGGGATCAGCGCGTGGTAGCGAGAGCTTGAAGGCAGGAGGCGGCGATGGGGGCTGGCTGCGGCTTGGATGCGCGCATCAGTAAGGGCTCAGAGGCTGGATCAACGGCAGAAGGCTTAGAGGCCAGAGACAACGATAGGGGCACAAAAGTCGGTTGCGGCTCGAGTGACCCAAGGCAGCGGCGGGGGCTCGGAGGCCGGCTACGGCTCGAGCAAAGCATAGCAGGGGGCGCATGGTGACAGGAGGCAGTGGTGACGACAACAGGAGGCGGTTGTTGGATATGATTTTGCGAGGCGAAATCAAAGTACCATCAATCGATGAAAGTCATATTTGACTTCAAAATCGAAATCTACGTTTCGCGTAGATAAATCTAGACTATTAATTTGCTCAAAACCAATTACGGGTGAATGAGAAATTAAGTGTTTAAAGTCGTACTCAAAATAGCGTTAAGGAGAAAGATGGGGATTAGTCCCACATCGCTAATTGGCGAAAGCCAATGTTTCCTTATATGTGTTGTTGTGCTTTTGCAGTCAATACAAAAAGAACAGGTGCTCTCTACCCTTGGGCGAGCAGGTGCTCGCACCTGCGAGCCCGCCACCCGCGCACGCGCGCAATGGGCGCTTTGTTGGCGCACTTTGCACTTCGCACGTACGCATCGTCGCGAGGAGCTTCATTTATGCTCCACGTGGCAGTGACGTGGCATGGTCACGGATGATGTGGCGTGCCTGCGTGGCACATGACTGTGCAGGGAGAACGCTGACTGGGCTATTGACTGGGCAGACAGATGACGATCGTTGGATCGAAGATGGCAACAAGATCGCATGGGGCGCGATCTGTATACTGCAGGGTCACGATCAGACCATTAGCGAGGGGACTGATCTGGAGTGTCGGATTAAATGGAGTAATTTGACGGCTCAAATCAAAGATAGGATGAAAAGTTATAACTCTTCGAATCCAGCGGACGAGATTAGATTGAGTTAAAATCTCTTCGGATCTAACGAACCAGATTAAAAGCCATCTGAAGAGTTATAACTCTTCAGATCTAATGGCTGAGATCAGAACCCTTTAAAGGGTTATGAACTGATGGTTCGGATCAGTCCTCGCCAAGGGTCACTTGCCTCTTCATCTACTATATAAAGGATCCCTCCTTTGGAAATATTCATTCAATCATTCGAAGCATTTAAGCATCTAAGCATTAGAGAGCTCATCTTCTGCATCGAGAGTCCGAAAATCCTACGGAAAGGTTCGCCGGTCTCGCAATTTGAAGTGCTACTATTCCGAGACAACGTCGTTGTATCTTGGGAACGAATTGCTGCTATCCGTGAGCACCGTAGCGGAGCAATATCGTTTTACGGAGATAGTGTCTAACACTAGCCTCGACGTAAACAAATTCAGTTTGCTACCTCCCGGCAGCAACCTCTCGGAAGTTCCGACGGTCGAGTAAAATCGACTAAGTCAAATACCGCGGAGAATATAAAAAGGTCACAGGACCGCCAACAATCGTAAAACGATATTGGCAAACTGAAATGGCCATGATCAACGACATACCGACCTCCATCCCGCATGCCGAGAAGCCGGAGAAATTCGCCGGAGCCGATTTCAAGAGATGGTAGCAAAAGATGCTGTTCTACTTAACCACGCTAAACCTTGTACGGTTTTTGCGTGATGACCCGCCAGCCGCTGCAGAAAATAATTCCGAGAGTCAGGCTGCTCGCGAAGCGTGGTCACATGGGGATTTTCTGTGCCGCAACTACGTTCTCAATGCACTGGACAATGCGTTGTACAGCGTATTTAGCGTAATTGAGACAGCCAAATCCCTGTGGGAATCTCTGGAGAAGAAATACAAAACCGAAAACGCCGGACTGAAGAAATTCATCGTCGGCCGGTTTTTGGATTTCAAGATGGTGGATTCCAGGAGCATAATGTCTCAAGTCCAAGACATGCAAATAATAATGCATGATCTGGACGCCGAAGGCATGCCACTAAACGAATCATTCAAGATGGCCGCGGTAATCGAGAAACTCCCTCCGTCGTGGAAGGATTTCAAAAATTACCTGAAGCACAAGCAAAAGGAGATGGCACTTGAAGACCTGATCCTGAAGCTGCGCATAGAGGAGGATAACCGAAAATTTTCCGACTCTAAAGGAACAAAGCGGACAGTCGAAGACATGTCCAACCTGGCAGAACCAAAAGCCAAGAAGCCAAAGCAAACCAAACAAAAGGCTCAAGGCAAGAAGTTCAAGGGCTCCTGCTACAACTGTGGAAAAAATGGACACATGTCTAAAAACTGCAGATGCCCAAAGAAGACAACCAAGAGTCCGAAGAATGTTGCGAACCAGGTCGCAACTTCCACTGACATTGATCTCAGTACCTTGGATCTCACTGCAGTCGTGTTTGAAGCCAACCTGGTAGACAACCCGAGGCAGTGGTGGATCGATACTGGAGCAACCCGCCACGTCTGTTCCGACAAAGCGCTGTTCTCCAAGTATAGCCCGATAAGTGGAAGAAAGCTCTATATGGGCAATTCCATGACATCCCCGATCGTTGGACTCGGGAAAGTAGTTCTTAAAATGACGTCCGGGAAGGAGCTAACTCTCATTGATGTGCTCCATGTTCCAGACATCAGAAAGAACTTAGTTTCTGGATCGGCACTTGTCAAAGCTGGATTCAAACTAGTGTCCCAGTCCAACAACTTTGTACTAACGAAGAACGGTGTCTTCGTAGGCAAGGGATATATGGAACAAAATCTGTTCAAAATGGTTGTAATGACTATACATCGTGATTTTGATGGTAATAAAATAAAAGCTTCCAGCTATGTTGTTGAGTGTTTCAATTTATGGCATGATCGTCTTGGGCATGTCAATAATAATACGCTGAAACATCTCGTTAAACTAAATTTATTACCAAACATCAATGTTAACGATACACACAAATGTGAAGTGTGCGTGGAAGCTAAAATGACGAGACTACCTTTTCATTCGGTGGAAAGGTCAATGACTCCTCTAGAATTAATACATAGTGATCTATGTGACTTAAAATTCGTGCAAACTAGAGGAGGTAAGAAGTACTTCATCACTTTTATCGATGACTGCACGAGGTTCTGTTATGTCTTTCTTTTAAAGAGTAAAGACGAAGCCTTAGAAGCTTTTAGAACCTATAAAACTGAAGTTGAGAATCAACTTGATAAACGAATTAAAACAATTCGTAGCGATAGAGGTGGAGAATATGGTGCACCGTTTGATGAATTCTGCTCAGAATTTGGCATTATTCATCAGACAACGGCGCCCTACTCACCCCAATCGAATGGCGTTGTCGAACGTAAAAATCGGACACTGAAAGAAATGATGAATGCTTTGCTAATAAATTCAGGCTTACCCCAGAACTTGTGGGGGGAAGCTATATTATCAGCAAACCACATTCTCAATAAAATCCTCACAAGAAAAATGACAAAACGCCATATGAACTATGGAAAGGCCGCGTGCCGTCATACAAATACTTGAAAGTGTGGGGGTGCTTAGCAAAGGTCGAAGTACCTAAGCAAAGCAAGTAAAGATTGGACCTAAAAGTTCGATGCGATATTTGTCGGATATGCCCAAAACAGTAGTGCATATCGCTTCATAGTTCATAAGTCAGACATTCCTGATATTCATGTGGGTACAACCATTGAATCTCGGAATGCAATATTCTTTGAAGACGTGTTCCCAAATAAAAAGGGAAACGTTCAAAGTGATGACAACGAAAGTCCAAACGAAGATAACATTCCAGAACTTAGTTGTCATAAAAGGACTATTGACGATCAAATCGAAGAGCCACGACGGAGCAAACGGGCTAGAGTTGAGAAATCGTTCGGGCCGGATTTCATGACTTTTATGTCCGAAATGGAGCCAAGAACATTAAGTGAAGCTCTCTCTGGTCTCGATGCCCCATTGTGGAAAGAAGCAGTCAATAGTGAAATCGAGTCCATCATGAATAACCATACTTGGGAATTAGTAGACCTTCCTTCTGGTTCTAAACCATTAGGTTGTAAGTGGATACTAAAACGCAAGTATAAAACTGATGGATCGGTTGACAAGTATAAGGCCAGACTTGTAGCCAAAGGGTACAAGCAAAAGGAAGGCTTAGATTACTTCGATACCTACTCACCGGTAACAAGGATTACGTCCATACGAGTGCTGATAGCTATAGCAGCACTGTATGACCTTGAAATACACCAAATGGATGTTAAGACTGCATTCTTAAATGGTGAATTGGAAGAAGAAATCTACATGGAGCAACCCGAGGGTTCGTAGCTCCGGGAAAAGAGGACAAAGGTGTGTCGACTTGTTAAGTCGTTGTACGGACTTAAACAAGCGCCCAAACAGTGGCACGAAAAATTTGACAAAATAATGTTGTCAAACGAATTCAAAATAAATGAATGTGACAAATGCATTTATGTCAAAAGCACACCTGAAAGCTATGTAATCGTCTGTCTATACGTAGACGATATGCTTATAATGGGAAGTAATCATGATATAATCATGAATACTAAGAAAATGTTGACCAAGAATTTCGACATGAAAGATATGGGTCTAGCAGATGTCATATTGGGAATTAAAATTCTCAAGACATCCGATGGATAGTTTTAAAACAATCCCATTACGTAGAGTCAATATTGAAAAGGTTCAATGCATACGACCTCTCTACTGTCAAAACGCCGATGGATCTAAGTCAACACTTAGCAAAAAAACCATGGTGAGCCCATATCACAATTGGAATATTCTCGGATAATAGGCAGTTTGATGTATCTCACAAACTGCACTCGCCCTGATATTGCCTGTGTGGTCAACAAATTGAGTCGTTTCACGAGTAATCCAAACGACACTCATTGGAAAGCATTAATGCGAGTTCTTAGATATTGAAAAATACTATGAATTACGGATTACATTATGGAAAGTATCCCGCTGTCTTAGAGGGATATTGTGATGCTAATTGGATATCGGATACAAAAGACTCCAAATCACTAGTGGATATGTATTCACGATCGGTGGGGGAGCGGTGTCTTGGAAATCCACTAAGCAGACGTGCATTGCTCGGTCTACTATGGAATCCGAGTTATAGCACTTGACAAAGCAGCTGAAGAAGCTGAATGGCTGCGGAACTTCTTGGAAGATATTCCGAGCTGGATGAAACTGTGCCCGCCGTACTTATCCACTGTGATAGTCAATCGGCGATTGGAAGGGCACAGAGTAGCATGTACAATGGTAAGTCATGACATATACGCCGTCGACATAATACCATTAGGCAGTTGATCTCGAATGGAGTGATTGCAATCAATTATGTCAAATCTAAAGATAATTTGGCAGATCCCCTTACGAAGGGGCTAAATCGAGATCAAGATATACTGCTCATCAAGAGGAATGGGATTAAAAATCTACAACTAAAAACGGCTGTAGCGGTAACCCAACCTTGTTGACTGGAGATCCCAAGATCTTGGTTCAATGGGACAACGAAGTTACAGAAGTTGTGTAACAGCACAAGAGATGTGTTATCTCTATCCCAAACCTAGGATGAATTGGGTGCTGTCCTATCACATGTAGTGAGGTTAAGCATATGCTTTTAATGACTTCTATACCTTTATAAGGTGGAGTATGGTAGGATACTCTAGATAGAAGTGTCACCTATGTGAGTATGAAGACAGGCCGCTTCAATGAAACACTCATGAATCCAAGAAGGTGTCCATGGCCGAAACGGAACCAACCATGAGAACCAAAAGTAGGGGAGATAAGTCTCTGTGTGAGTGTTATTGTCTTAGTATACACCAACAGCTGAGCAGTTCAAGACATCACGTTCACAAAGCAAGATATTTTCATGCTTATCACGGGCCTCCTTGATTGGCTTGCAAATGTTGGTAGAAGAAGAAGTAATTTTACTCTTTGAATGTAAACTCTTCCTCCTCAAGGGACCTATCGTGGTAGTCAGAATCAATGTTAGTGCAGAAGTATATATACTTAAAGCATCAAAAAGAAAGACACAAACTTTTTTGACATGAAGAATATCAGAAGTCATACCCAATTCGATATCTTCCCTCTCCTCCAACCATCCTCTTCCGAGCTGCTACAGTCGTGGTCGATCCTGCCAAATTATCTGGTCAACGTTTACGGGATAGTTAATCAATCCTACTATGAATAAAGAAAGTAGTCAGGTCTAAACACATTTAATGGTAATTATAAATAGACATGTAAGATACGCGATATGTGGATTCATCAAGATTAATTAAAGTAGTACAGGGAGAATAAGACTTCAAAGCAATAAACAGCCTCCCCAAGAGTAGTATGGAGAAGTATTAACGGTAGATTCTGGGAGTACTTGGCAAAAATTAATCTGGTCCCGGTCCAATTCAGCGTTGCTACGTGCAAATCTCTCTCAAGTTCTCAACGCCAACCAAACAACAACTACAACAATGACACTTTGAGACGCCATCGCTCGCCATGGGCAAGACAGCTATTAAAAGCCCGATCCCAAGAGCGCCTCTTCCCTCCACTAACTATCTTGCCTCCTTCCCCCCTCTATCAATTCAGCGGCAGAAAGACCAGCCATGCCGCACCCGCTGCCGCTGCTGCTCCTCCCCCCGCTGCCGCCCATCCCCCCCATCGCGGTGCCGTGGGAGATCCGCCGGATGGTGAGGCTCACCTACCTGACCGCTCTCACCACCCTCATCGGCTACGGCATCTTATGTTGGATATGATTTTACGAGGCGAAATCAAAGTACCATCGATCAATGAAAGTCATATTTGACTTCAAAATCGAAATCTACGTTTCGCGTAGATAAATCTAGACTATTAATTTGCTCAAAA
>JAGFNQ010007897.1:49525-140200 GCA_024364735.1 Boesenbergia rotunda
TGCGCAGCCTAGTATACTCGATAGCATTCCACTACGGAAGGTTCAAAGCCACAAGCTACCTCTCCCGATGCTTTGACTTATCGATTGGACTCTTGTAAAGTGTCAACATGCATACATGCATACATTAATTTCCATTCATGTGGGGGATTGTTGGATATGATTTTGCGAGGCGAAATCAAAGTACCATCGATCGATGAAAGTCATATTTGACTTCAAAATCGAAATCTACGTTTCGCGTAGATAAATCTAGACTATTAATTTGCTCAAAACCAATTACGGGTGAATGAGAAATTAAGTGTTTAAAGTCGTGCTCAAAATAGCGTTAAGGAGAAAGATGGGGATTAGTCCCACATCGCTAATTGGCGAAAGCCAATGTTTCCTTATATGTGTTGCTGTGCTTTTGCAGTCAATACAAAAAGCACAGGTGCTCTCTACCCTTGGGCGAGCAGGTGCTCGCACCTGCGAGCCCGCCCACGCCGCACGCGCGCAATGGGCGCTTTGTTGGCGCACTTTGCACTTCGCACGTACGCTCGTCGCGAGGAGCTTGAGGAGCTTCATTTATGCTCCACGTGGCAGTGACGTGGCATGGTCACGGATGACGTGGCGTGCCTGCGTGACACATGACTGTGCAGGGAGAGCGCTGACTGGGCTATTGACTGGGCAGACAGATGACGATCGTTGGATCGAAGATGGCAACAAGATCGCATGGGGCGCGATCTGGATCGTTGATACTGCAGGGTCACGATCAGACCATTAGCGAGGGGACTGATCTGGAGCGTCGGATTAAATGGAGTAATCTGACGGCTCAGATCAAAGATGGGATGAAGAGTTATAACTCTTCGAATCCAGCGGACGAGATTAGATTGAGTTAAAATCTCTTCGGATCTAACGAACCAGATTAAAAGCCATCTGGTTGGATATGATTTTACGAGGCGAAATCAAAGTACCATCGATCGATGAAAGTCATATTTGACTTCAAAATCGAAATCTACGTTTCGCGTAGATAAATCTAGACTATTAATTTGCTCAAAACCAATTACGGGTGAATGAGAAATTAAGTGTTTAAAGTCGTGCTCAAAATAGCGTTAAGGAGAAAGATGGGGATTAGTCCCACATCGCTAATTGGCGAAAGCCAATGTTTCCTTATATGTGTTGCTGTGCTTTTGCAGTCAATACAAAAAGCACAGGTGCTCTCTACCCTTGGGCGAGCAGGTGCTCGCACCTGCGAGCCCGCCACCCGCCACGCGCGCAATGGGCGCTTTTTGGCGCACTTTGCACTTCGCACGTACGCGTCGTCGGAGGAGCTTCATTTATGCTCCACGTGGCAGTGACGTGGCATGGTCACGGATGATGGCGTGCCTGCGTGACACATGACTGTGCAGGGAGAGCGCTGACTGGGCTATTGACTGGGCAGACAGATGACGATCGTTGGATCGAAGATGGCAACAAATCGCATGGGCGCGATCTGGATCGTTGATACTGCAGGGTCACGATCAGACCATTAGCGAGGGGACTGATCTGGAGCGTCGGATTAAATGGAGTAATCTGACGGCTCAGATCAAAGATGGGATGAAGAGTTATAACTCTTCGAATCCAGCGGACGAGATTAGATTGAGTTAAAATCTCTTCGGATCTAACGAACCAGATTAAAAGCCATCTGAAGAGTTATAACTCTTCAGATCTAATGGCTGAGATCAGAACCCTTTAAAGGGTTATGAACTGATGGTTCGGATCAGTCCTCGCCAAGGGTCACTTGCCTCTTCACCTACTATATAAAGGATCCCTCCTTTGGAAATATTCATTCATTCAATCATTCGAAGCATTCAAGCATCTAAGCATTAGAGAGCTCATCTTCTGCATCGAGAGTCCGAAAATCCTACGGAAAGGTTCGCCGGTCTCGGAATTTGAAGTGCTACTATTCCGAGACGACGTCGTTGTATCTTGGGAACGAATTGCTGCTATCCGTGAGCACCGTAGCGGAGCAATATCGTTTTACGGAGATAGTGTCCAACACTAGCCTCGACGTAAACAAATTCAGTTTGCTACCTCCCGGCAGCAACCTCCCGGAAGTTCCGACGGTCGAGTAAAATCGACTAAGTCAAATACCGCGGAGATTACAAAAAGGTCACAGGACCGCCAACAATCGTAAAACGATATTGGTGCAATTATTATAAAATAATTGACGTCAAAAGGAGTCGAACTGGAGACCTCTTGTATGTTAATTTGAGGTGGTAACCAACTGTGCCACCACACCAAGTTGAGAGAATCTGCTCTACAATAAAGTTATTTGGCAAACTGAAATGGCCGTGATCAACGACATACCGACCTCCATCTCGCACGCCGAGAAGCCGGAGAAATTCAACGTAGCCGACTTCAAAAGATGGCAGCAGAAGATGCTGTTCTACCTAACCACGCTGAACCTTCTACGATTCCTGCGTGAAGACCCGCCAGCCGCTACGGAAAATAATTCCGGGAGCCAGGCTGCTCGCGATGCGTGGTCACACGGAGACTTCCTGTGCCGCAATTACGTTCTTAAATGCGCTATATAATGTATATTGCATAATGGAGACGACCAAGTCACTGTGGGAATCACAGAAGAAGAAATACAAAACCGAAAAACTCCGAACTGAAGAAATTCATCGTCGGTCGGTTTTTGGATTTCAAAATTGTGAATTCCAAGAGCGTCACGTCTCAGGTCCAAGACATGCAACTGATAATGCATGATTTGGACGCCGAAGGAATGCCGCTGAATGAGTCATTCAAAGTTGCTGCGGTAATCGAGAAACTCCCTCTTTCATGGAAGGATTTCTAAAAATTACCTAAAAAATACAAGCAGAAGAAGGGCTTGAACCTTCGACCTTGTGGTTAATAGCCACACGCTTTAACAAACTGAGCTATTACTGCTTACCCTAAAACTTATGGGGGGAAGCCATATTATCAGCAAACTACATTTTCAAAGGCTGCGAGCCATCGTACAAATACTTGAAAGTGTGGGAGTGCTTAGCAAAGGTCGAAGTACCTAAGCCAAAGCAAGTAAAGATCGGACCTAAAACGTTCGATGCGATATTTGTCGGATATGCCCAAAACAGTAGTGCATATCGCTTCATAAGTCAGACATTCCTGATATTCATGTGGGTACAACCATTGAATCTCGGAATGCAATATTCTTTGAAGACGTGTTCCCAAATAAAAAGGGAAACGTTCAAAGTGATGACAATGAAAGTCCAAACGAAGATAACATTCCAGAACTTAGTTGTCATAAAAGGACTATTGACGATCAAATCGAAGAGCCACGACGGAGCAAACGGGCTAGAGTTGAGAAATCGTTCGGGTCGGATTTCATGACTTTTATGTCGGAAATGGAGCCAAGAACATTAAGTGAAGCTCTCTCTGGTCCCGATGCCCCATTGTGGAAAGAAGCAGTCAATAGTGAAATCGAGTCCATCATGAATAACCATACTTGGGAATTAGTAGACCTTCCTTCTGGTACTAAACCATTAGGTTGTAAGTGGATACTAAAACGCAAGTATAAAGCTGATGGATCGGTTGACAAGTATAAGGCCAGACTTGTAGCCAAAGGGTACAAGCAAAAGGAAGGCTTAGATTACTTCGATACCTACTCACCGGTGACAAGGATTACGTCCATACGAGTGCTGATAGCTATAGCAGCACTGTATGACCTTGAAATACACCAAATGGATGTTAAGACTGCATTCTTAAATGGTGAATTGGAAGAAGAAATCTACATGGAGCAACCCGAGGGGTTCGTAGCTCCGGGAAAAGAGGACAAGGTGTGTCGACTTGTTAAGTCGTTGTACGGACTTAAACAAGCGCCCAAACAGTGGCACGAAAAATTTGACAAAATAATGCTGTCAAACGAATTCAAAATAAATGAATGTGACAAATGCATTTATGTCAAAAGCACACCTGAAAGCTATGTAATCGTCTGTCTATACGTAGACGATATGCTTATAATGGGAAGTAATCATGATATAATCATGAATACTAAGAAAATGTTGACCAAGAATTTCGACATGAAAGATATGGGTCTAGCAGATGTCATATTGGGAATTAAAATTCTCAAGACATCCGATGGGATAGTTTTAAAACAATCCCATTATGTAGAGTCAATATTGAAAAGGTTCAATGCATACGACCTCTCTACTGTCAAAACGCCGATGGATCTAAGTCAACACTTAGCAAAAAACCATGGTGAGCCCATATCACAATTGGAATATTCTCGGATAATAGGCAGTTTGATGTATCTCACAAACTGCACTCGCCCGGATATTGCCTGTGTGGTCAACAAATTGAGTCGTTTCACGAGTAATCCAAACGACACTCATTGGAAAGCATTAATGCGAGTTCTTAGATATTTGAAATATACTATGAACTACGGATTACATTATGGAAAGTATCCCGCTGTCTTAGAGGGATATTGTGATGCTAATTGGATATCGGATACAAAAGACTCCAAATCCACTAGTGGATATGTATTCACGATCGGTGGGGGAGCGGTGTCTTGGAAATCCACTAAGCAGACGTGCATTGCTCGGTCTACTATGGAATCCGAGTTTATAGCACTTGACAAAGCAACTGAAGAAGCTGAATGGCTGCGGAACTTCTTGGAAGATATTCCGAGTTGGATGAAACCTGTGCCCGCCGTACTTATCCACTGTGATAGTCAATCGGCGATTGGAAGGGTACAGAGTAGCATGTACAATGGTAAGTCACGACATATACGCCGTCGACATAATACCATTAGGCAGTTGATCTCGAATGGAGTGATTGCAATCGATTATGTCAAATCTAAAGATAATTTGGCAGATCCCTTACGAAGGGGATAAATCGAGATCAAGTATACTGCTCATCAAGAGGAATGAGATTAAAAATCTACAACTAAAAACGGCTGTAGCGGTAACCCAACCTTGTTGACTGGAGATCCCAAGATCTTGGTCCAATGGGACAACAAGTTACAGAAGTTGTGTAACAGCATAAGAGATGTGTTATCTCTATCCCAAACCTAGGATGAATTGGTGCTGTCCTATCACATGTAGTGAGGTTAAGCATATGCTTTTAATGACTTCTATACCTTTATAAGGTGGAGTATGGTAGGATACTCTAGATAGAAGTGTCACCTATGTGAGTGTGAAGACAGGCCGCTTCAATGAAACACTCATGAATCCAAGAAGGTGTCCATGGCCGAAACGGAACCAACCATGAGAACCAAAAGTAGGGGAGATAAGTCTCTGTGTGGGTGTTATTGTCTTAGTATACACCAACAGCTGAGCAGTTCAAGACATCACGTTCACTGCGCAGCCTAGTATACTCGATAGCATTCCACTACGGAAGGTTCAAAGCCACAAGCTACCTCTCCTGATGCTTTGACTTATCGATTGGACTCTTGTAAAGTGTCAACATGCATACATTAATTTCCATTCATGTGGGGGATTGTTGGATATGATTTTGCGAGGCGAAATCAAAGTACCATCGATTGATGAAAGTCATATTTGACTTCAAAATCGAAATCTACGTTTCGCGTAGATAAATCTAGACTATTAATTTGCTCAAAACCAATTACGGGTGAATGAGAAATTAAGTGTTTAAAGTCGTGCTCAAAATAGCGTTAAGGAGAAAGATGGGGATTAGTCTCACATCGCTAATTGGCGAAAGCCAATGTTTCCTTATATGTGTTGCTGTGCTTTTGCAGTCAATACAAAAAGCACAGGTGCTCTCTACCCTTGGGTGAGCAGGTGCTCGCACCTGCGAGCCCGCCACCCGCCACGCGCGCAATGGGCGCTTTATTGCCGCACTTTGCACTTCGCACGTACGCGTCGTCGCGAGGAGCTTCATTTATGCTCCACGTGGCAGTGACGTGGCATGGTCACGGATGACATGGCGTGCCTGCGTGACACATGACTGTGCAGGGAGAGCGCTGACTGGGCTATTGACTGGGCAGACAGATGATGATCGTTGGATCGAAGATGGCAACAAAATCGCATGAGGCGCGATCTGGATCGTTGATACTGCAGGGTCACGATCAGACCATTAGCGAGGGGACTGATCTGGAGCGTCGGATTAAATGGAGTAATCTGACGGCTCAGATCAAAGATGGGATGAAGAGGTATAACTCTTCGAATCCAGCGGACGAGATTAGATTGAGTTAAAATCTCTTCGGATCTAACGAACCAGATTAAAAGCCATCTGAAGAGTTATAACTCTTCAGATCTAATGGATGAGATCAGAACCCTTTAAAGGGTTATGAACTGATGGTTCGGATCAGTCCTCGCCAAGGGTCAGTTGCCTCTTCACCTACTATATAAAGGATCCCTCCTTTGGAAATATTCATTCATTCAATCATTCGAAGCATTCAAGCATCTAAGCATTAGAGAGCTCATCTTCTACATCGAGAGTCCGAAAATCCTACGGAAAGGTTCGCCGGTCTCGGAATTTGAAGTGCTACTATTCCGAGACGACGTCGTTGTATCTTGGGAACGAATTGCTGCTATCCGTGAGCACCGTAGCGGAGCAATATCGTTTTACGGAGATAGTGTCCAACACTAGTCTCGACGTAAACAAATTCAGTTTGCTACCTCCCGGCAGCAACCTCCCGGAAGTTCCGACGGTCGAGTAAAATCGACTAAGTCAAATACCGCGGAGATTACAAAAAGGTCACAGGACCGCCAACATCTTATTCGCCTTCGGCCTCCTCCGCGACCGCTTCCGCAAGCTCTTCGACTGGGCCAAGTCCGACGACCACAAGGTACTTGCTCAAACATATCGCCGATAGCGACGTTTCCGGGTTAACGGATCCGGGTTTTGTTTGCTCACAGGGTTATGCGCCCATATGCCCGGCGTTTGAGGATTTCTACACCCGACGCATCTATCACCGCATCCAGGTCGGATCCGATTTGGTTTTAAAACTTTTCCTCTATCTCAACGAAAAAATAAATAAATAAATAAATATTAATGAGATTTTTTCAACCTCGATCGTTAGAAATTTATTTCCCACCGGTTGCTAGGGTAAATCAGAAAGCACTCGCGGTGGACGATCTAGAAATCCAACAGAAATTTATTTCCCACCGGTTGCTAGGGTAAATCAAGAAGCACTCGCGGTGGACGATCTAGAAGTCCAACGTCCTAGGATTCGTGTCTCGTTTGGAGGAATTTTTTTTGTAAATACGTAATAGCTAGGGATCGAACTATGATATCTGTGATAGCGACTAGTCACCCTACCGCTGCACCATAATCCCGTAGGCAAAATTTCGTTCTTAAAACTTATTCAATTGCCGGGATTTGAACCCGGATCGCCTGGGTGAAAGCTAGATATCCTAACCGGACTAGACGACAATGGAATACTTTTCCCCTCTCTCGCACTCTCTTTTTAATGTTTAATTTTGAATAAAATTAATTTTTGTCTCTTTCGATCGAAATAAAATCGAAGTTTAAAAATTGTTCGACTCTTAATCCTTGCCCGAGAAACACCCGAATTCAATCAGATAACTAAACTCGGAAGCATTCGCGGTGGACGATCTAGAAGTCCAACATCTTAGGATTCGCACCTCATTTGGAGGAACTTTTTTTGTAAATACGTAATAACTAGAGATCGAACTATAGGATTCGCACCTCATTTGGAGGAAATTTTTTTGTAAATACGTAATAACTAGAGATCGAACTATGATGCCTGGGATAGCGACTAGTCACCCTACCATTGCACCATAATCTCGTATGCAAAATTTTGTTCTTAAAACTTATTCCATTGCCGGGATTTAAACCCGGGTCGCCTGGGTGAAAGCCAGATATCCTAACCGGACTAGACGACAATGGAATACTTTTCCCCTCTCTCGCACTCTCTTTTTAATGTTTAATTTTGCATAAAATTAATTTTTGTCTCTTCCGATCGAAATAAAATCGAAGTTTAAAAATTTTTCTGACTCTTAATCCTTGCCCGAGAAACACCCGAATTCATTAGATAACTTAACTCAGAAGCATTCGTGGTGGACGATCTAGAAGTCCAACATCTTAGGATTCGCGCCTCATTTGGAGGAATTTTTTTTTGTAAATACGTAATAGCTAGAGATCGAACTATGATGCCTGGGATAGCGACTAGTCACCCTACCGTTGCATCATAATCCCGTAGGCAAAATTTCGTTCTTAAAACTTATTCCATTGCCGGGATTTGAACCCGGGTCGCCTGGGTGAAAGCCAGATATCCTAACCGAACTAGACGACAATGGAATACTTTTCTTCTCTCTCGCACTCTCTTTTTAATGTTTAATTTTGCATAAAATTAATTTTTGTCTCTTTCGATCGAAATAAAATCGAAGTTTAAAAATTGTTCGACTCTTAATCCTTGCCCGAGAAACACCCAAATTCAATCAGATAACTAAACTCGGAAGCATTCGCGGTGGACGATCTAGAAGTCCAACATCTTAGGATTCGCACCTCATTTGGAGGAAATTTTTTTGTAAATACGTAATAACTAGAGATCGAACTATAGGATTCGCACCTCATTTGGAGGAAATTTTTTTGTAAATACGTAATAGCTAGGGATCGAACTATGATGCCTGGGATAGCGACTAGTCACCCTACCGTTGCATCATAATCCCGTAGGCAAAATTTCGTTCTTAAAACTTATTCCATTGCCGGGATTTGAACCCGGGTCGCCTGGGTGAAAGCCAGATATCCTAACCGAACTAGACGACAATGGAATACTTTTCTTCTCTCTCGCACTCTCTTTTTAATGTTTAATTTTGCATAAAATTAATTTTTGTCTCTTCCGATCGAAATAAAATCGAAGTTTAAAAATTGTTCGACTCTTAATCCTTGCCCGAGAAACATCCGAATTCAATCAGATTACTTAACTCGGAAGCATTCGCGGTGGACGATCTAGAAGTCCAACATCTTAGGATTCGCACCTCATTTGGAGGAAATTTTTTTGTAAATATGTAATAACTAGAGATCGAACTATGATGTCTGGGATAGCGACTAGTCACCCTACCGCTGCACCATAATCTCGTAGGCAAAATTTTGTTCTTAAAACTTATTCCATTGCCGGGATTTGAACCCGGGTCGCCTGGGTGAAAGCCAGATATCCTAACCGGACTAAACGACAATGAAATACTTTTCCCCTCTCTCGCACTCTTTTTAATGTTTAATTTTGCATAAAATTAATTTTTGTCTCTTCCAAATAAAATCGAAGTTTAAAAATTTTTCTGACTCTTAATCCTTGCCCGAGAAACACCCGAATTCATTAGATAACTTAACTCGGAAGCACTCGTGGTGGACGATCTAGAAGTCCAACATTCGCGCCTCATTTGGAGGAAATTTTTTTATAAATATGTAATAGCTAGGGATCGAACATGCGTGAGATAGCGATTAGTCATCCTATCGCTGCAATATAGTCCCGGAGGCAAAATTTCATTCTTAAAATTTATTCCATTGCCGGGATTTGAACCCGGGTCGCCTAGATGAAAGCCAGTCATCCTTTCCCTCTCTCACACTTTCTTTTTCATGTTTAATTTTGCATAAAATTAATTTTTGTCTGTTCCGATCAAATAAAATCGAAGTTTAAAAATTTTTCGACTCTTAATCCTTGCCCGAGAAACACCCGAATTCAATCAGATAACTTAACTCGGACAACACCAGTAGGGTAGAGGACAAAAAGGAGTTCGTTTTTTGGGTTAGCTTCATTCTTTTAGGTAGATCATCTGCCCCCAGTTCGTAATTGATTCAGATGATTAACCAACATTCATTTTTGATTGATATGACAGGATTGCTTTGGTCGCCCAATCGCGAGTGCACCAGATGCTTGGATCGATGTGGTTGAGCGTTACTCCAATGACAATAACAAGACTCTGCAGTATGTTAACCTTGCAGTGATGTTCGATCAATTTGAGAGGAAAGATGCCTCAAATTGTTGATTGCAATTTGTTCGTGTATGCAGCCGAACTACACAAACAACAAGATGCCTCAACCTCGGATCATACGACTATCTTGGTTTTGCTGCAGGAGACGACTACTGCACGCCTCGTGTGATCGAGTCTCTCAAGAAGTATTCGCCCATTACTTGCAGTGCTAGGGTGGATGCTGGTACGTAGGATTCTGCTCTCCTTGGGTTTTGGTGAAGGATGTTGTTGGCTTATGCTCGACCTGACTATGATAAGGAACCACTAAGTTGCATACTGAACTCGAGGAATTGATAGCACGATTCGTGGGAAAACCAGCGGCCATTACTTTTGGCATGGGATATGTGACAAACTCTTCCATAATTCCTGCTTTACTCGGAGAGGTTTAAACTTAATTTTAGTTTTTTTTAAAGAATTTATTTACGTCCAAGATAAATTTACGCGAGTGATAATTCACAGTACTCTTGCGCCTAAACAGGAAGGGCTAATCATCAGCGATTCTCTCAACCATAATTCCATCGTGAATGGTGCTCGAGCTTCCGGTGCCACGGTGCTTGTTTTCCAACACAACAGTAAGCTTAGCACCTGAAGCATGACGTACATGTTGCTGAGCTTTTCTCAAAGATGGGATTAAACTTGTTTCTTTTATGACAGATCCATCTCAGTTGGAAGAGTTGTTGAAAGAGCAGATGGTTAAGGGGCAACCTGGCACAGGCAAATCATGGAAAAAGATAATGGTCATTCTGGAGGAAATATACAGTATGAAAGGAGAGTTCTCTAAGCTGCCTGAGATAGTAGCTACCTGCAAAAAGTACAAGGTTGGTCAACATTCCATACAAGAGAATATGGAATTTCTTTGGGGTCAGTAACACCTATTATCTTTCTCGATCAGGCATACATATATTTGGACGAGGCCCATAGCATTGGTGCAGTTGGAAAATCTGCAGAGGTGTATGTGAGCTCCTTGGGGTTGATCCAGCTGATGTCGATATCATGATGGGAACTTTTACCAAGTCGTTTGGGTCTTGTGGAGGCTATATTACAGCATCAGAGGTTTGTCTCGTGAAGCACGAACGTATTCCTTATCCTAAAGGGTGCATGTATACTGAACCATTTTGTTCCTCAGGAAATCATTCAGTACCTCAAGCACACTTACCCAGCTCATCTCTATGCTACGTCCATGTCGCCGCCAGCAGCTCAACAAGTTTTATCCGCAATCAAGGTCGTTCTAGCAGAAGATGGATCGAACAGAGGTAAGAGTGCTCACTGCCACACCAATCAGAGTTTCTGAAGGCATCTAAATACAACTGAATTGCTTTTGGCTAAATTAAACTAGGAGCCAAGAAACTTGCACAAATTCGAGAGAGCAGCAATTACTTTCGGTCGGAGCTTAAGAAGATGGGCTTTGTGGTTCTCGGAGACAATGACTCACCAGTCATGTCTATTATGCTTTACAATTTAGCTAAGCTCCCTTCTTTTTCTCGGGAATGTTTGAGACGAAATGTGAGTGTATGTGGTTAGGCATTGTCGACCTATTTTTGTGCCACGATATAGATTCGTGATCCATGATTTATCGTAGGTTGCAGTTGTGATTGTTGCATACCCTGCAACTCCAGTTTTGCTTGCCAGGGCCAGGATCTGCATATCTGCTTCTCACACCAGGGAAGATCTGATAAAAGGCTTGAAGGTGCAAGTAAAATCTAACAAGTTAGATTTTGATCTTCCAATTCCTGTTGCATAAATTTTTCAGGTCATCAGCGAAGTTGGTGGCCTTGTAGGGGCCAAGTGCTTCCCAGCCGAACCAGAAAAGATACAGAATTTGGATTGAAAGAAAACAGAATAAGAGGCATGGATTATACTGGAACAGAAAGATATACGAATCACCTGCATATATATTTAGTTGTGTTACTATCTTTCCATCACCAAATATAGATTAATTACTCGTTTGGGCAAAGCCTTAAGTTCATTTTGTATTCAATAGTTATCAGAAGCAAGCATTCTGTTCTTGTCCGACTGCTGTTTTTTATAATTCTTTTTTATTATTAACAATTGTATGTAAACGGTGTGGATAATTAGAATATAGCTTCCGGTTGACTCTTAATAATCAATTCGACAAGAGTTTTTAGATTTGAGATTGTCCAAGTATAATGAAATCGCCAGTATAATTATAATTTTTTTATACTTCTTTCAAGAAGTCGTTTTTTAATAAAAGATATGAATAGAGGGTAAATAGGAGGCAATCACATGATCGCCTCCTTTTTTTATCTCTTTAATATTAAATTTTTGGTTTCATCTTATAACAATTATTAATAATGAGAAAAGAATTCAATCGTGACCGATAATTATTAGTGTTTAAAATTTTTAGGTTAACATACAAATATAGCAAGTGCATATATTTCTAATACTATTTATCTAGATTTTTCTAGATTTAGAGGTAAATGAGTAACAATTTTCAAAAAAAAAACTTGAATAAAAAAATAGAGTTTCAAATTATTATCTTCAAAGAGTATTAATAATTTAAATTTTGTTTATCAAATCAATAGTTTAACTAAATTATAAATAACAAGTTTGAATCAATAATTAAAGTGCTATATGTTCTCAAACTCTCCTCCAATCAATATAAGACAATTATATCGACACATGACATACTTTAAAATATATAGATATTTTGAAGTTAAATTTTGTTCATAGGCCTGGCTCAAGACCCAAGGAAGTATGATTTTTTTGTAGTATTTATTTCTTTTTCTTTTTCTTTTTGTGAGTTTTTTTGCTCGTTGACTCCTTCATTGGAGTCGGTTAAAGGTTGAAACACTAAAACAACTCTGACATTTTCATTCTCCTTTCACTCAGTATTACTTTATTCATTGTCTCATGATAATACCTATTGTACCAGTTTTGTAAGTAGTGCATGTCGTTGAGGAATTACTTCTTCAATTTTGAACAATTATGATAATCCTGTCCTAGCTCACGTATAATTCGGTCGATCAATATGGTATTTTATAAAGATGAATCATTTCTAAAAGGAGGACAGATAGCCCGACGTGGTGGGGCATGAGACGGGTTGAATCGTCACTAGCTCGAGTTCCACACGGATCGCATGTCTCGATCGGATAGCTGGCCAGTTAAAGTCTTGAACTGACCCTATCAGGGGACACTGAGTGTGCAACCTAACATCAGCCATCGACGTACTCCTTACCTTATAATTCTGTCTTCTTAGGGACTGGCCGATCGGCCGATGTCTGGGTACACCACGGCTTGGCATGTCGCATATGCGCCGACCGGCGTGTCGTTTGCCTCACAGCTTCGTGTTCCTTGAGATAGTCGACCAACACACTCTTTGCGGGTGCTACGGCTGAGAAGTGGTCATTGTCAGCAGTCGTACCTACCCTCTAACACCACGCAGATAAAGGTAGTAACAGAGTCGGCGCACACCGGCTCGGGTTCTGACACCACTCGTGTCCGAATTGCAGAGATCTCGCTGACACAGTCCATTCCTGATAAGCTCTGACAACTCGTATCACGGCACCCCTACATATGTCTAATGATGTGGCGCCGGTCGGCGAGCTAACAATGGTCCCTGATTTTGTCCCCGCATGGAACAAAAAGGAGACAGAAGGGTGACAGAAGTTGTTGGCTCCCCCGACTATATAAAGTTTTCCTTCCTTCATATACAGGTATGCGTAATATTTTAGCTACAGTAGTTTCTTCATTGGCTCCATTTTCTCCACCATATTCTAACTTGATCATCGGAAGATCTTACCGAAAAACTCTCCCGGTGGGTTGCTGACGGTCGTCTTTTTAGCAGGATGCGCTCCTCGGCTTGCATAGTTCTCAACACCACTGCATGATACCACCATCCTTCTCAATCGATAAGCTGCCATGGTCATCAAGTTGAGAGTTCACATCGCACTTCGACAGGATCACATGAAAATGAATATCGATGACTATGAAAAAGTGGAATTGATGATTTCAGGAATAAGAATCAGAATGATTCCGTCTAATTCAGGAATGAACATTCTTATTCTACCTTCATCAAATATAAAAAAAAATCAAGAAAGGAATCTAAACGGTATAATGGTTAATTGGAGAAAACTCCTCAATCCCAAACTGGTCTTTACATGCACTCCCCACTTAATAAATTCTTTGTATTCACTCCCTGATGGATTGAGTACAAAAGAGGAAAAATTTAGTATACATTGTAAAGATTTGAGTATAAATTATTTGAGATTGAGTACTAATTTAAGAAATTTGAGTACAAAGTTTCGGTGACTCCTCATGTGAAAATCTTGATGTGGTAAGTATAAAAGAGTGAAAACTCAGTATACATTATAAAAATTTGAGTATAAATTATTTGAGATTGAGTATTAATTTAAGAAATTTGAGTATAAAATTTCGGTAACCCCTCATGTGAAAATCTTGATGTGGTGGATGCAACCTCACATACTAAAATTTCTAAATTTTATACTCAAATTGTTTCAAATAATACTCAATCTAAATCAATTCATACTTAAATTTTGATAATGTATACTGAATTTTTTACTATATACTGAAACAATGTATACTCAAATTTTTTCAAATAATACTCAAATTTATTAAATTAGTACTCAATCTCAAACAATTTATACTCAAATCTTTACGATTTATACTAAATTTTTACTCTTTTATTCTGATAAAAAAATAACACACAAAACTATCTTGTCAATCTCATCAGGGAGTACATGCAAAGAAATTTTCGGTTGGGAAGTGCATGTAAAGTCCAGTTTGATGTTAGGGAGTTTTCTCAAATTTTCCCACGGTATAATGATTCTCTTGTTTTTCTAATTCTATTAACTTGGTATCAAGAATACTTGTTGGTGATCTTATACATTTCATTTCCATAACTAGCATATTCTACCTCTTATCAACCACTTCATTTTAGTTCTGATCCGGTCGGGAATGCAGGCCCTTAGTTGGGCGGTCCTCCCAGGCTGCATCGGACTTGGACTCGAGCGGTTGGTTAATGACCAGGGTGGGTGTTCGGGATGAAGCCACACCACCACCCCCGGTACACAAGAGGTCGCCCGGGAGTGAGGCACCTTCACCTCGAAGCCGCTCCGGCCAAGGCTAGGACAGAGGGGCTGGTTCGGACGGGGCATCAGCCAGTATGCTCCCTCGACCGAATACAGCAGCCCGACAATTCTCCCGGGATCAACACCAGTGCCACATTGTCCCGTAATCGCCCTCTCTACTCTACGACAAGATCAAGTTCCTACAATTATTCACTTCACATTTATTCTTATTTTTAGCTATCTTGAAGAACACTTGAAATCTATTCTTCTATTTCTTCGCAAGTTGTTTTTCACACTACCTGCCTAAAGTAGTGATGCAAACTCGATTGGCATATCAATTATCCACAGTCCAGCACTCTATCATATTTTTTTTTGACATTTTACTTATAAATTAAAATTACATGATCATGTCGCGAAGTGAGTCGGACGCCCTTACAGCTGAGTGAGCCTCCGCAAAGAGCGAGGTCGCTGAGGTGGCTTAACGAACTGGATCACACCTAACCTGCGAGACAAGTACCGTTAGAATCCGTGACGGACCCAAAATAGACTGTTACGAATGTGGGTCCTCCAAATTTAGAATATTTATAAAATGCTGGAAACCCTTTTTGCAATCAACATATGAAAACGTAGTAAAGGGGCCACAGTTCGTATTTTTCCTTGGGACTAGTTGACGTTGTGTGATTCGAGCTTGTATTTATGTGTCGTTTGTGAATTTTGGGTTTCGAAAGTGATTTGGGTTTGAATTGCGATTAGGAATGAAAATGAAATGAGAAGAAGGGAAACTTAACTCATGACTAAACAAGTGATGGCATTTAATGATTCAACCAATTGACACTTAATCCACTAAAGCACTTAATCAATTTTGGACCGATTCTGATTTCAAAGGTAAAACAAATTCTAAGCAATGAAACAACAACATCAAACTCAAGACATGGCCAAATGCAAGCAATCTAAAACCGAACTGATACAAAAACCGTGCCAAGACTTCACTTGATGCAAGTGCTAACAATTGAACAACTTGATACCAAAAGTAGAGAAACTGATGTATCAAAAAGTGACACTCAATGCAGAATGTATAACTGATCGATTTAGAATAGAGCTAATCAATTCATTGGAAACAAGCTCTTAAGGAAGTGTCATGCATGAATACAAGGAAAAATTCAGACTTGAAGACAACAATCCAGAAATGGATTTGGACTGCAGAATTCAGATTGCAGAAGCATGTTTCTGCAGAAACTGCAAAAATTCAGGCTGTCCATGAATGCAGCCATTCGAATGCAAGAATTCAGAATCAAGCTCAGAAATTTGAATGCAAAAATTCAGACTGCAGAAGCATGAAAACCAAGTAGTTCAGAAATGAATGTAAGCTATCATTGAGGTGGTGTGCAGGAATTTGAATGAATAACATTTGAATGAAAACAAGTTTCCACTTGACACAACTTGCAGAAATAAATTGATCATGGCATGCAGAGACAGGATTGTAGATTCATCAAATGCAGAAACTGAAGTGGCACATGCAAACGCAGAAACAAGATGCAATATTTCAGAACTGAATTGATCTCACTTGGAAAACCATGCTGATAGAAAAATTGCTGTGCATGAACGAGCTAGAATAAGAGATTCAAGATCCACTCAATGCAGAAATTGGATGTGCAGATAAACAAGAGTTTATTTGACACAAGAACTCAGAAATCATGCGCTGAAATTTCAGAAATGAGCTGGGATTGCAGAAATCGAAATCAGAATTCAGAAATGAAGTTGATTCACAATAACTAATGTGCAAAGCTAAAATCGAATGCTATTTAGCTAGACTAAACTACAGGATTTAAACTCATAAAGTAAAACTACAGCAAGCTTGGAACAAAATGCAGGAATTCAATAGAAAGGGTTGATACGCAAGCTGAAAACAGGGAATTAACTGATACACATGAACTAAATTAGGAAATAAACTGAATTCGATTACGATTGTTCACTAACAAACAATAAATCTAATTAACTTGCATAATCGAAACTGATTAAAACAAAAACGAATCAGAAACTAAACTTAACAAATCTGGAATTTCAGAAACAGGAAATGGCACGCAGGAAAAAGAATTACAGCTAAAACAGAAATTACAATACGAAATCTCAACCCCAATCACTCCATTAGCTCAAGATTTCCTTGTTCGTCACGCAAGGGCTGGCCTCGAACCCTTAAGCTCAGCAAACCAATTGGAAAACAACTCTACAGTCGACTCTGCTCAAAATCGGCACATGGCTGGAATTTCCAATCCAATTCACTCTATCTCGATTGATGGAACTGCGATGATGATTCGAGGATCATCTGAGCTCACCTGAGAACCCCTATAAGTGGCTCAGATGATCGGAGATGGCTTGTGGGTGAGATTCAAGTGACTGAATTGCAGAGCTGCCGAAACCCTCAAACAACCCCTGTTCCGGCGCGATTTTGATTTGAAATCTCCAAAGAGCTATCCCCCAATGATCCAAATCTCGATCCAAGCAAAGAATTGAGGTGGTCGCGCCTCGGATTGAAGAAAAATTGAAGAACAAAGGAAGAACAGACGAAGAACTGAAGACTTGCGGCGAAGACGCGACGAGGAGAAGTCTGGGCAGATTTTTGATTAAGTAGCTAGCAATGGACGACTCAGATTGAATTGAGAAAATCCAACGGCTGATCTTGCTCTGATTTAATCCAAACTTTGATGATGATGATCAGGAGTCAGGATCTACCTCGTGGTAACTCGGATCCTCCAGATTTGCAACGGATGGTCCAGATCAACCTAATCTTTGAATGGACGATCTAGAGCCCTCCGAGCTTGATCCAACGGTTGATTGAGCTCTGATTGGGATGAAACCTTCAGATCTTGATCAGAGTGCTTGATCAACCCTAACCCTAGCTCGGATTGCTTCAGATGGTCCAGGATGGCTCAGATCTAGCCGCTTTTGAATCGGACGGCCCAGATTAATCCGAAACTTGATAACTCGATCTGGGTCCACTTCCGACTCAAGTTTGACCCAGTATGCCCTAGGTCCATGAACCTTTCATGCCTACAAAAATAGATCAAAAATTTAGTGGCCAATTAATCCAAATATGTGTAAATTTGCAATTAAGTCCAAAATAAAGGTAAGTTCTAAAACCTAGGGTAAAATCACAATTAAGCAAGCAAAATATGGGTCAAACATGGATTTTAACAACTAAAATAATCAACAAAAATGGTACTTATCAATCCGCCGGAAAAAGTCCCCGGCCAGGCACTCCGACGGTCAAGTCAGTACACGACGGTGGCGATGGAAGGCAATATAACAATATGAAATTGCACTATCGTGCGTATCTGGGAAATGTGGCGTGAGGAGGTATATGTAGCCGGGGGAGCTGACATGTCCTGCCCCGCCTGCCGCCTATTGTCATATAGCGAGTATAGGGTAATGCATGTCCAGGGGTGGCAGGATAAAGTGGCACATGTTGTATTAAGGAAAGGTGCACTGCCAACTTAAGGATTAGCGCCGTTGGGCGGCGCTCGGCCTGACACCAAAGCATGTGGTCGAGGTACGGGGGGACAAGATGTGGCAGGCAGATCAATACCTCGGCGAGATATCCACCACTTGGGGCGAGAATGGCTCTGGTCTTGCGCCAACCCCGTACACCTTCTGGTAGTCTGGCGTCAGGGAGTGGTTGTGCCGGCTGGGGCACAGAGTATTGAGGCTGGCTGAGGGCTTATGAGGGTGCCGATTGGGGCAATGAGTAACGCCTCCTTCAATCCGGGCTTACCCCCGGAGCGTGGGCCGCCACGCGTCGGCGGGGAGCCCAACCTGGAGGAGTCTGAGAACATGACCATCATACTCGGGATCGGACGACCACTAACGTATGTGGGACTTGACGCGGGAGCCCGGGGGCCCAAGCCCGCTTGCCCCCTACCTAACGGGCTCGTTCAACCCACTAACCATCTTCCTTCTAACTGGGCGCCAGGCTGTCGGGCCAAGTTACACGCGAGTTGGCCCGGGATCATAAGCATCCCCCTCACGTCTAGTCGAAGGAGGCTCGTAGCCCGACTGATTGGACTCCGAATCTGGACCAAGCCTGGCGCACCCCTCAACACCCGAGCCCGATCAAACGGCTCGGGCTGGGTGGCACGTCTTTGCCTATTGCTCATCGAACGAACATTGCTCCTCATCTATCCCCCTAAGTAAGCCTCTCATCTGCATGTTCTTCTTTACGCCTTTGAAACTTCTCGTTGTCCTCCGCCGCTTTGAGTGCCGCTAGGGTTGCGACAGCTGCTTTTTCTCGGCTTTCATCTGGCAACTTCCTTCTCCGGTTAGCTTCTCACCTCCTTCTTATCCGATGGCCTCTCCTTCTTCATCTCCACCCCCTTCTCGGCCCTAGTATTCCACGATGACGACCACTCTCACTGCCCACGACTTGGACCAAATACAGTCAGACTTCTTAATCCTTGCCGACCATCGCCTACGCCTACCTGAATCACACGACCACCCGGATTCTGCCCCCTTGGGCTACATTACTTTGTCTCGGGACCATCTACAAGCTGGCCTCCGTTTCCCCGTCCATCCTTTCATTTCCGCCGTCTGCGACTACTTCCAAATTCTTTTACCTCAATTAGCCCCCAACGCCATACGTCTGATGTGTGGCTCGGCCATCATTTTTTCACTTCTTCGGATTCCCCTGGCACCGGAGAATTTCCATTATCTCTTTTACCCCCAAACAGCAAGAAGCGGGCGACTTCGTCTTCCAGGCCCGAGCCAAAGCTTCTTTCCTCCTAAACCTGCCTACTTCGAACAAGGGGTGGAAGGAACGTTATTTCTTTGTTGGACCCATCCCAGACCCAGGTTGGCCCACCACTTGGGTCGAGTGACTTCCCATCTCCGAGACTCTCCCTAGACATTATCGTACTTCCGCCGCCTACTTGAACATCACCGCCGAACTGGAGGACAGGCACTTCCACGGCGGACTTCTGCTAAAGGAGGGGATTCTCTCTACCTTCGGTCTTAGCCTGAGCCCTGCTCCTCCTCTGTCTGTCGCTGGTAAGTCTCCCGGTGCCTTTCAGGTATATTTCTTAGCCATGTACAAACTTATTTCTTCTTCGCAGTTTCCCTACTACTATCTACGACCCTGATGGGAGGCTTCAGGCTGGATAAGGCCGAGCTACAGACTCGGATTACCTCTGTGTTGGCCACTAGGGGAGGTACTTCAGTGGAAGGCGTCTCGGCCAACCCGACCCCGACTGTACCGGAGTCGGTTCCCACTGCCTGCGAGACAGCTCCACCTGTATCTGCCAAACCGCACCTTCCTTCCAAACGCCGACGAGCATCTTCCCACCTAAGGGCCCATCTCACCCTTCCTCCAGTAAACAACTGGAGAAGAAGAAGAAGAAAAAGAGGAGAGAGGCTTCCGGGCCAGAAGCCCTTTCTGCTTCCATGGCCATCGTTCCCTACGTGGCCCTTGCTATTGATTCCGTTGCTGCCGCACCTGTTGAAGACTCCCCCATTCGCCTGCCCGGCATTACGCCTGCCCTGCATTACGCCTGCCGTTGACCCCCACATCGATGCCACGACCGACCCTCCTGTCACCACATCATCCGCCGACCCTTCTGCTGCTTCCAACACCTCCGATGCATCGATGTCCGACCGATCGGGAGTCCCTTCCCCCAAGGGTCCCGCCGAGGACCCGATGATGCACCTCTTGGTGCCCACTCGAGCAGACCGTCACCTGAAGATGCCCTCGGGCTAGCTACCCGAGCAACATCAGGATTTGCGCCTGTATGTCGGTAGCCGACTGCTATGCATAGGTGTAAAATACGGTGAATCGAAAATCCGAACCAGAAAATTTTTCGTGATTTTTCCGGATAGAGTCTAGGGTTTCCGACCCTACAGAAGGAGCCCAAGGGGTTTTATTGTAAAAACCTAAAACTTATCAAGGGTTTACGGGTAAACTCTTAGATTACGAAGAGGATAAATATCTAACCCTAGAAACTTGATAGGTATTACATTAATTAAGGAGGGTTAAATAGCTAAAACTTTAACCCTAAAGGTTGAATTGGAATTTGGAAGTGCTAAGGGACTTTTATGCAAAATGCCCTCCTTTATAATCTTTTCTCCTCTCCAGTCATTCGGCCACAACCCCTAGCCGCAGACGAGCCGCCTCCCCTCACAAAGCCGCGGTCGGCGCACACCCGACGCCTGCCCTAAACAGCAGCCGCCTGCACCCTCTTCTCTCTTCTCCTCTGCTCGCGAAGCCGCAGCCACCACCGGTCGACTTCTTCCCTTCCTCCCCTTCGCGCGTGCCCTAGCGCAGGCGTGCCATCCTCCCTCGGTTTTTCTTCTCCTCGTCCGCGAGCCCTGATTGAAGCTGGAGCATCGCCGGTGACCAACTGAGGTAAGGATTGGGGGGTAGGCCGGAGGAGAGGTATTTCACCTGAGGCTATGTGTTGCCAGATTTGGATCTGAACGGGGTGATCTCATCGACAAAGTGCAGGTCTGATTCCTGAATTGGAATTGGAATTGGAATTGAACTCCATTTCTTCATCTTCTGCTCCAACCCACTGTGAGGTTTTGTTTCGGAGCTGGGAAGAAAAGTTCGAGCTTCAGATCTCCAAAGAGTTGAGGTAAGGGACTGAATTTGATGTATCAGTACTAAATTACAAAGTGGATATTGGAAAATTTGCTTCCAATGTATGAGTTGTTCTTGTAATGTCCTGTTCTGTTGGTTTCAAAAAGGGTGTCTGTTTGTATTAAGAATTTTGAGTGAATTTGGGTAGCTATATGGAAAGCATGTAGAAGTCTGTTGGAATGTGTTGGAATGATGGTCTAGCTTCATTTCATTTAATTCTATATTTTTGTGTATTGTGATACATTGTTGAGTTGATTAAATAAGAGTTGAAGCTGTGCCGAGAGCTTCACTTGTGTTACGTTGTAATCCTAGGCTTGGATTCTTACTGTGAGTTTCCTTTTGGTGTTGGGATGTATTTTGGATTGAATTAGAATCTTATGTGGTTCACTATAGGTGGAAAGTTGAATTAGCAGCACGTTGGGTGTGCTTGCCGTGAGCTTTTGGGTAAACTCTTGGTTGAACTACAGATTAGGTTTAATTTGAAATTAAACCTAATAGACTAACACTTGATTGATTTGGGATAAGCCGGGATAAAACCTAACTTGGGTCACGATTCAACCTAAACAGAAATTAATCACTAATTAGGGTTAATTAGTGACAATCACCTTTAAGGTGGTGATAATTGGGTTTGGATCGTGTTTAGCTAGTTATCAGTCGATTTGGTATTATAGCTAAACATTATGCCTTTGATACAGGGTATTGATTGGATATATCATTGCTGATTAGCGGACGGAAGGTTATTTCGGATACGAGCATCTTGCGATTGAGGCGGGTACCCTTTGACTTATCTTTATGATATTGTCATCTTGTTATGCATAGACTGTTATAGATAGCAGTAAGATCATACACTATCCCTGTTTATTATACCTGATCTGGATACTTGTTGGTTATCCCTGTTTATTATACCTGATCTGGATACTTGTTGGTTATCTCTGTTTATTATACCTGATCTGGATACTTGTTGGTTATCCCTGTTTATTATACCTGATCTGGATACTTGTTGGTTATCCCTGTTTATTATGCCTGTCCTGGATACCTGTGGCTTATCCCTGAGTTATTATGCTGTTAGTTCCATACAGTAACAGGTAGTGTCATAACTATATGTATGCTTAGAGATTGTGATGTACCTCCTGCATTTGACCTTGAGGGATCTGTAGTTTCCGGCCAGTATTACCTTGTAGGTCACCTGTATTTCCTGTTATAGGATTTCAGACTGAGACTTAGTATACTGAGGTCTTGGGGAGGGAGGTATGTGTATCTATCATACACCATCCTTGCATTGTTGCATGCCGGCGATCAGCGACTCCCTTGTGGTTGAGCCTAATCGTCTTCCGGCACATGATATGCACACACGGCCACTCATGGGTTAGTGGATACCGCTGGGTGTGTGCATTTGCTCTGTATTGCTCCGCTCGTCCGCTCAGGGGTAGTGGTTTCGGAGCGTGGTAGCAAGCAGGGATCCCTTCTCTACCCATAGACCAGAGAAGATGAGAGAGATATCTCCCCCATATATACATGGGGCGGAGCGATAGCTCCACCAGCATCCTGTCCACTCGGTCACTCAGGAGCAGTGATGGCAGAGTACGGACAGTGTCACGGCTCTACTTCACTCGGCCGACACAGTATCGCCTGTCTCGGTGGCTTGACTGGAGTTAGGGGGTGACCATGGCATTGCACCATGTGCATATTTTGCATCGTGCATTGTTTGCTGCACTTGATTGCTGCACTTGTTTGACATGCATATTTTGGAGACTTGTTATCTGTGATTATATATCTATTGGAGTTCCTTTGGTATTTATTACCCTCTTTCCAGGTTAGATGGATTCAGGTATGTACTTACCCAGTATTTTTAGTTCCAGTCTTTCCCTATTGTTGTTATGAGACTGTATTAGCTGAACTCTTGTTGTTAGTATAACTTTCTACGCATATCCGTTGGGTATTCGCTGAGCTATGGACTCACCCCGTTGCCATATATTTTATTTCAGGATGATGCCTGCCAGGAGATCCCTAGCAGCCAGTCCCCAGCTCCAGAGGAGCTCTGCTTGGTTTTTATTTTACGTTGTTTTGCTTATGGACCCTATGTTATATACTTTGCTTCCGTTGCCATATTTCGAGCATGTATTCATGTTTTATTCGGTGGTATTGTATTTTTGAGTCCTATGTTGGACTTCGTGGGATTTCGGCTTTGTTCCTGCCCCCCGGCAGCTCAGGTGAGTTCGGATTTTGAATTTACGATGTATAGTCATTTATGCAGTTATATATGTGTGGATTGGAGGCCTGAGGCCCTTTAAACTGCGTGGTTGTGCAAATATATATATTGTGTATGTTATATTATCTGTGTGTATGTGTAAATTGTCCGCCGGACAGGGGAGGTGCTGTCCGATTTTCTATTGGCACAGCGGCTCCTGGGTCTCGGGGCGTGACAATAGGGGTTCGAGGAGTCCTATTTTCGGGGCTCCCGTAACAAAGCTGATGCCTTTTTTCCTTAAGGCCACTCAGGTATGTATGGATGAACTAGGTTTTCTCCTGCACCCTTTATTTCTGACTTCTAAGAAGGATGTTCCTTTTGCAGTTCGTGGGAGACTGCCATGACGTCTCTATGTCCCTCCTTGCCCAGAGCTCAGCGCGGGCTAAGGCCAAGAGGGAGGTTAAACGTCTACAAACCCAACTGGCGCACTGCCAACTAGTTGCCGATGAACCCACACTGAACCGCCTGCGCGATGAGGTTCGGGTTCTGCAAGATCAATTGGCTCGCTCGGAGGAGCAGCTTGAGATGGCACGTGGTCAAGTTGAGACAACACAACAGGCCATGTCTCAAACAAACATCCGGCTTTCCACTTTGAAGCACGCCGAGCGGAAAGCGTGAGTCCTCCAGGAGGAGGCCCAGGTCGAGTCAGCCCAGGCGAAGTCTGACCTTCAGAAGGCGTCTGTTGCCCTCAACTCCCTTCGGGCTCAGCTGGAGACTAGAGACGCTGATGTTTTGGCCCAGTCACAAAGGATAACGGAGATGCCCGCGGAGCTCTCCTCCAAAGACCAATTCTTACAAGGTCAAAAGGAAGAGCTCGAGCAGTTATGGAAGGAGAAGTCTGAATGGGAGGTGGCTATGTCATAGCTGACAGCGCTCCACTCTTACAAGGAGACTGAAGACTCCCGATTGGAGAAGTATAGGCTCGAGTGCATCAACGCTCCTGCCCACATGACTGAAATCGCCATATGGTTCATGGATGTAATGATGCCGCAGGGGCTTAACTGTAACGACACGATCTCTCAACCCCTTTGGCGGCCAAATTAACATTTGGCGGCCCAACAACCTGGCCCCTCGGGCCCTACAACCTGGCGGCCAAATCAACACTTGGCGGCCCAACTATGTCGTCGACCAACAACCGATGTCGATGACCCACAACCGTATTGTTACTCACTAGGTTTTTCCACCCATGGCCAGTGGATTTTTGCCTTCCTCAGGATTCGAACTCTAGACCTCCAGGATAAGTACTAGAGTTTATGAATCCTGATACCAATTGAGCTGTATCTCAATTGGTATCAGAATTCATAAACTCTAGTACTTACCCTGAAGGTCCGCAGCGAAGGAGAGGGATTAATGAGGGAGAAGTTAGGGATTTTATTTATTTATTTATTTATTTGCTCTTGTCACGCCCCGAGGAGCCGCTCGTCCGATACCGACAGGACTGCTTCTCCCTCGAACCGGCGGACAATCCGAAAACCCTAACACATCGACTCTCGCGGTAAGCCTGTACCCAAGCCTATAGAGCTGGAACAAGGCACTGAACGCGTAAAACAAACGACGTCGTCAACCAAAAAGATGCGTATCGGTACGACTTACGACAAAGCAAAGTAAAACGAAGGCCTCCATAGCACACAAAAATACAACCATATCGAAAATACAACAGCGGAAAAGGTGAAGTAACAGAAATAGAAAATGAATAAGAAGGGTACCAACATGTACCCACAACGAATACAAGAAAAATCCTCGAAAGTCACCTCGACACACATACACAGGGACAGGCAGACAGGCACTCCAGTCGATCATCCTGAAATAGAGGAAAAACAGGTCTAACGGTGTGAGTCCTAGAACTCAGCGAATACACAGGTATGCACAAGGAGATATAATAACAGTAAGTACCAGCAACTATAGAAGTAAGTGCAGTAATAATAAAAGCAGATCTAAACCAGCAGACGAGAAGTATACCTACCTGTGCCGAACCATCCCCGTAGTATGCATGTCAACCAAGTGCAGCAATCAAGTAGAGCAATCACAACCAGATGCATCAATGCACAGTATGCTCATGATGCAGCATGGGTCACCCCTGACACCAGTCGGCTACTATCGCCTCTACGCGAAACCGAGTGGGTAGGGCTCTGACCGGGTCCTCCCTCCACTTAAACGGCCATCGTCGTGCCTCACACGACACCGAATGAGCCGGGTCTCAGACCCTGAACGTACTCTGTCATCGGACAAAGTGACGTTCCCTGCCCCTCACTATCACCGGATAGGTAGGGGACCTGTCGGAGCACCGTGGCCTATAATCCACTAACAAAGAGTGGAACTGGGACTACACGACAGGTAAAGTGGCAGGTATGACGACCCATCTCAACCACTCGGGGAGTCAAAGGTCGCCTGCATATGCCCCTACACCAGTAGCACGTACGACGACCCATCTCAACCTCCAGGGAGTCAAAGGTCGTCCGCCTATGCTACGTGCACGATGATGCATGTCACTATCCCATGCATCACCCGCTATCTAACTCTACTGTCACTATATGAAATGCAGTAGTATAAATAACCGGGATGCACCATAGCCTAAACCCTAGCGCGAGGTATAAGGTATGCTATCCATAAATCTAACAGATACAGAAATATGGAACAGTAACCTAAGCAGATAACAAATATCGGAATAGAAGTACAGGAATAAAACTATCAGGTAACCCTACTGTTACCATATCTAGCTATGCATAACAGATGACTATATCTAGTGAAGATAAGTCCAGCGTACTCGCCTTTGAGTAGGTGCTCATACGCGAAGAGAACCTCCCGTCCAAAATCCGCAAGGAAATAACCAAGTCAGTGTCCTGTATCAAATATATCACCCTTAGTGTTCCAAGTAAAAGTAGCTAATCAACTACTAACTCGTATTAGTAGTAATCCTAATTATCATCACCAAATTAACAACTAAACTTACTATACAAAATGACCTTCCCCCAAGTGAACCTAAGGGCAAGAAGTCCTAAACCTATTAGCAAGTTAAACCCAATACAGAACAACACCAATCTACCTACACACTCAACAGATCAACCACCACAACTCCACCACCTCACGACAGTACACCAAATCAGCACCAAAACCCCACATGAACAAGAAGTCAAACAGAACCACCAATTACAATAACAAACACCAATTAATAACAGGAAATACCCCCAACCGAATCCAATTGATCCATTACTCATTCCTACCATCCGGATCAACACACCCTCTCTTCATCACCGCTCTCTGCCATACAACATCGATTCACCCAAGAATAGTAGATCGGCAGAAACGGAAGAACAGATCACAAGTAGCAATCCAAGATCATGATAGTATTCAAAATTACGACTGATCAGTAACTAAACTCACGCAAAAACAGAACCCAACATCAAGATCAATGCAAGATTTGAGATTGGAATCCAAATTATACACCAACAGAGATTGAGCTTACCTTAGCTGGTACACACGAACTCCTCTGCCCGAGTAACACAAAACCAGCTCAAACACAGGAACAACCACCAGCTCTCTCAGTTAGGCTCGGCCCAAGCCCTAATTCATCAGAGTTTTTATCCCCAAATTCGTAGCTCTAGGAATGAAACGGAAACAGAATTCCATTACAGCACTTCCTCAGATCTAACAATGCAGCAATTCATCCTTACCTTGTTTTAGGTTGGTACCGCAGTTCCTCGCTCGAATCTGAGTATAGCTAAGTCCGCTGACAACAATGCGCGTCAAGGGGAGTATGCTCTCCTACGGTTCCCGTTTGGAATCCCCCTCCAAGAACCCTAGATCCACAGGACACAAAGGTTCGCCCAAATCAAGATCCCGACCACGATCGGAAAGCATTCGAAATCGCAAAACCCCTACACTCACCTTCGATTCGCCAGAAGAAGAAGCCGATCTCAGCCTGTTGTGCTCGCAGGGACACGGAGACGAAGAACTCCGTCAAACACCCGGCGATCTCAGCGGAGAAGATGAAGACACGAGAGAGAGAGAGAAAGAACTCAGGAGGCGAGGGTTTCTGCGGACTGCCAAGGGGGAGAAAAATAATTTAATATACAAGGAAATCTTGCATTTTACCCCCTCCCTCTTCGATCTTTCTCACAGACCCCCCCTCAAGTTTCGAAATCTTACATTTTAGTCCCTCAAATTTTTTTGTATTTTTACATTCTCCCCCACTAACAAAAATTTGGTCCCCAAATTTATTTTCTACATGTGTCAGCTACGATCATACAGTACAAACAAATGAACAGAAGATACGCAATATATATGTACTGAATGAAATAACTCATATGTACCTCAAGCAAATAGGTGGGGGTAGCGAGCTCGAATGGAATCCTCGAGCTCCCAAGTCGCCTCGGCATCCGAATGATGCTGCCATCCGACCCTAACCAGTCGAATTGCCTTGTTCCGCAATCGACGCTCCCCGTACTCCAAGATCCGTACCGGAACCTCCTCGTAGGTAGCATCTGGCTGCAGCGAACTCGGTACCTCAGATAAAATGTGTGCTGGGTCGGCCACATACCTCCTCAGCATAGAGACGTGGAACACATCATGTACCCCGGCCAGGGAAGNAGCTCACCTCGGAAACCAAAACGTTTCACTCCTTCCGTAGGTGAAACCCGAAGGAAAACATGATCACCCGCAGCAAACTCTAAAGGTCTGCGCCACCGGTCAGCACAGCTTTTCTGGCGCTCCTACGCTGCTAATAATCTCCGTCTGACAGTCATTATTAAGTCTGCCTCGTGCTGAACTCTCTGGGGTCCCAGCAGCTGAGTCTCACCGACCTCATCCCAAAGGGTGAGTGTCCTACACGCTCTACCATACAACGCCTCAAACGGTACCATCTGTATCGCCGAATGGAAGCCGTTGTTGTAGGCGAACTCCACCCAAATGCAAATGGTCCTCCCAACTACCCCCAAAGTCCATCACACACGAGCGCAGTAAGTCCTCTAGAACCTAAACGGTACGCTCGGACTGTCATCTGTCAACAGACGAACAACAAAACCGAATCGCAACTATGCACTTGTAGCTCGTAGGAAACTCCTACCCGATTCCAGAGTAATCCCTAAAATCTAGTAATCTTCCTATCGTACCTCTCTACTAAATGATCCGTCGAGTCCATCCTACGGATCGAAGGAAAGTACATAGATTTGGTTAATCGTTCAATGATCACCCAAATCGACTAGTGTTGCCTCCATAAACCAACGTACTAGGCTTTCTCTCGTAGGAAAATCCTCGAGAGTAAGACCGCTAGTCTCTGACGCTCCCTGTGGGTTATGAGCCCACCGCGCTACCACTGCGTTAATCGACGTATCAATACTCTGGATACGAAGTCACTTAATGTCCTTTTTCCATGTCGTTCCGCCAACAGGAACGCTTCGAATCCCTGTACACCCGGGTACATCCTGAGGATATCGTAAAACCAGGTCAATGAGCCACCGAAGTAAATTCTCCGGAACCGGAAGAAATCTCAAGACCGCACCACCTATTACTGAATAAACTGTTCCGCATACACCACGAGGACCCCTACGTCTGATGCCCTAAGGCAACTCTGCCTCGAACACGCCGAGGGTAATAATCTCTAACCGGAGCACTCCTAATCTGATCGACAAAAGTGTCCAATCATCCAAAGGTAACAACACGTGCTCATATACCCAGTCAAGAATACATCCGGATGTCGTCTACGAATAGTAACGACACATCCCAGCATCCTAAGGCACCAGACTCCAATCCACGTGGTGGCCAGATCTTCGGTATGCCCGTACAACATACCAAGGGCATAATTAATCAAGAGAACATCATCTAACCATCAACTACAACCGATCACTAATCAACATCACCCATATCAAGGGTGCTCAACCCTAGGGTCACTTGTGCCACATCTATAATCTGATCTTCCGAATACACAAGAAACCGTGCAGATTGGGTTAATCGCTTAACGATCACCCAATTCCCATCAAGCCCTCTTCGAGTCCTAAGTAAGTCCATGACAAGATCCTTAATACCGGTTCTTATTTCCAACCATAAATTGGAATCGTCTAGTATAACCCAGCGAGTCTCTAAGACTCAACCTTCATCTATTGACATACCAAATATCTAACTACCAACTAACCTACCAAACCTCTAAGCACAACATTCGCGATATCCTTCCTAATATCGGTCCACCAACGGAAACGCCTCCGGTCTCTGTATCTTCGGTATTACCTGCAAAACACACAAACCAAAAACGGTGAGCCTCACTTGCCTCATAGGTGAGATAATCAGTGAAGCTCCTCCATAAATAGGTCAGAAAATTTTCAAACCATAGAAAACGCTAGAACACTCCTTCGGACTGGCGTCCGGATATTCTCGAACTACGGAAACGTTCGAGAGCTAAGGCTACCACTGACATCAGTACGGCCCAGTGACAATAGGAAACCCTAACGTCCACGTGCTAGAACTTCTAGCTCTGAAACGAGTAGATACTGTAACCTAGTCGTCTCTGATACCAATGAACCACCACATGGACTGGTTTGGAGGTCAACTCGTAACCACTCTCACCTGCCAACCAACGGTATACCCCTCGAGGCCCGTCCTCGATAACCTCCACCGATTACGGTCGAATTTCTTAGGTGTTACGCAGCTAACACCAAATTCACCGCACCATATCCATTCCTAATTCTCGATGTATCATCGAGAATATTTAACATGTGCGACCTGTCTATGAGTCATGATACCTCAAAGGCTAGAACAGCGTCAGCTCATCCGACTAACCGTCGTCTCGTAACCCAATATACTCCAACTCCGCCCCCAAAAGCAGATAGAGACACACTGTCCCTTAGGAGTATCCCAAAATAGTCGGGAAGTAATTATTTATTTCCTGAATATCATCCTTAGTATTTTCACCCGAAGGTGACTCGGTTCCGTAAGTGATTCGCATTGCTGCAGAAACCAGAAGTCCAAAGGTATCTTCTTGGTTATCCAAACCAAGTACGAGCAATAATCCCGTAAGTGTCAAGCAACTAGCTCTACACTCCTCCGGATCGGTACAAGTCACATTTGACTGTACTATTTAGGTTATCTAACCAAGTATAATGAATCCGAGCTCATAAGCCTCACGGGAATAGGATATCGCTATCCTCTAACCATTGACATGATAAACAACCAATACCATCTCTGCTGCATCCAGCAGGTCATGTCCTCTAAACATGCCATCTAGGATATTTATTACAGAAAAATATAATCCTAACCGCCCAAAGCTCCATGAGCTAAAGTGGATCGATCCTATACCGGTCGAGCCAACTACGATACCCAACCTCCAATAGGTTGTCGTTCGATTTAACCCTAACTTCCCAACTCATCAGTTGGTATCATTGAAGAGTCAATATTCTCCACTATACAATCGAATTCATAACGTGTCATCCGATCATCTCCTTAGTCAACCTTGACCATAATGGTGATTTGGAAAAGCTTGACTAGGTGCCAATCGAGCTACCTCCAAGTCAATAGATACCCACCCTAACGTTATGGGAATCGATATCCAATCCCTCTTGGGAAATATGCATCCCACCCATCCAAGGTAGAGTATACAACAGTATAATCGATACTCAAGAGGTATATATCTATGAAAGTCATACTCATATTCCAGCTATATCGATCTTTTACTATTAGTTATAGTAGATAGCTAGTACTACACTTCCTGCATCAATGCAGGTCATGTACTCACTCATGCCCACTAGGTCACCTAACTCAGCACGAGCGAACCAGAAGTCTAAAACTCCCCGATATAGGAGAAATCATCGTTGTATCGATATGCAGTCTCAATGTCTCACACAGTCGATAACAACTAATACTGGTATACAACTGATATAAGACAGGAATTCTATAACATGAACTCCTTAACTTCTGATAAGTTATTGACAGGTTCGACCCTCGTCTTCCGACCATATATCGGTGCTACCCGAGAATCAACATTCTCTGCATGCTAGACGAGTCGGCAACATGTCAACCAGTCACCTATAATCGACTCCCAACATGGTCGCAAACAAAACAGATCGACTACCTGTCCTCCAGCCAAAATATATCTATGAGCACCTACCGATCAAGTATATAAACCGATATACAATCCTATCATAATAAAGAAAATATCTAATCTTACACTGAACAGTAGATACTAAAGAGGTAATTGAGTCATGACATATACCTCGTGTCGTCTGGAGGAGTCCCGTCGCCGCCATGTCCCAATCACATCCATCGAGAAACGACTTCGGCATAAAATCCGAACAAACACCCACAAGACCACAAGGTATCTCGAGAACCTGGCTCTGATACCAAAAATTGTCACGCCCCGGGGAGCTGCCGGTCCGATACTGACCGAACGGCCGCTCCCTCGATCGACGGACAATGTTGAACCCTCACCTCAACGACTCGCTCAGCCTGCTCGCACCTCAGCCTATAGGGCTGGAGCAAGCATCTGAATAATAAGGAACCGAAAACATAGACGATAAAAGCTGCGTACCGGTACGACTTACGACAACGCAAAACACAAGACCTCCATGACTCACAAAAGTACAACTATACCGCCGTATAAAAAGACACGACCAGACATAAATACAGCAGCGGAAAAGTAAAGTAACGGAAACAGAAAATGGGTACCAACATGTACCACTACTAAGTAAAAGAACATCCCGGAGTCATCTCGAAGAAATACGCGAACTGGGACAGGCTGTCGGGCGCTCCAGACAATCATCCTGAAATAAAAACAGGGAGCTAACGGGGTGAGTAACAATACTCAGCGAATATCTCATCAGATATACAGGATAGTCTAAGCTAGCAGTAGAGTAACAGGGAAGTCGAAATAACACAGGTACATACAGTGGTAGACATAACTGGAATAGGAATAGAAATACCATACCAATCTAGCTGAGTCGTCGAAACTGACATAAGGGTCTCCTGTATGTACATGTCAATCATATGCAGCATCCAAGTATAACAAACACGGGCAAGTGCAAAAGATTCGTATGCACATGGTGCAATGACATGGTCACCTCTGTCGCCGGTCGGACATCGTCAGCTACGTACGGGAGGAAGCTGAGCGGAGGCCACCCTCCTGCGTAGAGCTGTGACTGCCGTCCGTACTCTGCCGCTGCTAATCCTGAGCAACCGAGTAGACGGTATGCTGTCGGTGTAACACCCCTACTCCATGACCTATCCTGGCGATATCATTAATAGCCCCAGGCTAAGACCTATCCTGGCAATATCTCTATCAGCCCCAGGCCATCACCTATCCTGGCTATATCACTAATAGCCCCAGGCTAAGACCTATCCTGGCGATATCTCTATCAGCCCCAGGCCATCACCTATCCTGGCTATATCACTAATAGCCCCAGGCTAAGACCTATCCTGGCGATATCTCTATCAGCCCCAGGCCATCACCTATCCTGGCTATAGCACTAATAGCCCCAGGCTAAGACCTATCCTGGCGATATCTCTATAAGCCCCAGGCCATCACCTATCCTGGCTATATCACTAACCGCCCCAGGCCATCTCTGGAGGATATCACTATCTGAGTGTTAACACCTACCCCATGTATATAAATGGGGGAGAGACTTCTCTCTCTCATCTCCTGGTATATGGACTACTCAAGGAGGGACATCTGCCTGCTACCACGCTCCGGTTCACTAACCCATGAGTGCATGAGCGGAGCAGCACAGAGCACACTACCCATACTCCGTCAACCACTAACCCATGAGTGGTCATATGGATAGGTCAGTATGACTGTCGACCTGACTCACCCATAAGGGGCCCCTGATCGACAGTGATGCACAGTGCACGATGATGCATGACTCTGGTCAAACAGCATCCACTATCTAATCCACCTATATCAACATGATATGCAAGGATCATAAGTAATGCACCATAGCCTAGATCCTAATGGTGTAGGTATCACATGCTAGGTATATCCTAAACAGTATCAGCAAAGGTAGAGCAGGTATATAAGGCAATACATTACTCTACCTCTAACATAGCATATCAAGTATATCAGCTATGACAAATCTAAAAGATAAGTCAGAGATACCCGCCTCAATAAGAAGAAGTCCGGGCGATGAGAACCCCCCGTCCAAAATAGTATCTGCAATAAGTGAATCAACTCAACGTCCTGCATCAACACAAATAACAGATACAACTTAGCTAAGTGTATAATCTACAAATCGGCTAAGATACACACTACTAATATTGGGGTCAACTCTTAACTTTACAACAACCCAAATCAACACTAAGCAAATCCCAAATCCAGATTAGCACCAACCCTAATCTAATACCCTAATACTCCAAACAACCACACTGCCATCTCAACCCTTCAGCCATCTCAAAACACAACAGAAATCATGCCTTCCAGGACAAATTCCAAACACCCGAACACCTGTTTGCATCAGCTATTCACAACATGGAATCTAAGCACTTAAACCAAGTGCCGAGTCCAAACAAGAATAGAGACATACAAACCATGAGCAAGGGTCGCAAAATCTCAATCCAATCTAAATAAAATACCAATGAAGTACTCACGGCAGAACCCTAAACCACCAAAAACCCAAGTCCAAACATGATCAAGATGATCAATGGCAGAAACTGAACTGCCCAAGATACACTCGGAACACCACCAACTCACAACACTGATCAACAAATCCAACCTCGCTGATCACAGGATCCAATTCCGAGCAAAACCTACTCAGAAAGTAACACCAAAGTCTTCTACATCAGACTCAATTGAACGCCAAACAAAACAAGATCAGCAACAAGATCCACGAATCAACATAGCATAGATCAACCAATCCGATCAGAGGCAAACAAACACGAATCCTGCTTCTCATCCCAAAAACCGATCAACACCAAAATGACCAAGAACTGTAGGATTCAAAGATGAACCCAAAACAGAAGAACAACAGCAGAAACTGGGTTCAACTAGATCTAACCTCCAAACAATTCAATAGAGCAGTATCACAATCGAAATCCAAGCAGAAACCCCATTTCAATCAGATCTACACTTAGAGAGTCTTACCTGAGATCGACTGCGAGCTTGACTCTCCTCTCCGAACTGGCGAAGCAACTCAACAGAAGAATTGAACACAAGATCCAAACCCTAGATCCACCTTCCCAAGGCTAGGCAAATCCCTCACATGAGCTTAGCGATTCTGGATTGAAACGCAGACAAAGTCACAAGCACAACCAGAGAGGAAAACAGGAAGATTGGCTGTCAGGAAAAACCCCTACCTTGTTTTCGCCGGATGTTCCTTGTTCAGAATCCGGCGAAGTTCCAGCGCCAGGTGGGAAGATCGGGAAGCCGACGAGGACGCCCAACTCCAGGGACGGATGGTCGATCCACGCTTGAGGAAGAGGAGATCGCGGCTTCTCCAGTGTCCCAATCGCACAAAGAGAGGACGAAGTTGTTTCGCTCGGCCGAGGAAGATGCGAAGAAGATGGAGAAGCAAGAGGCGAGAGGCGAGGAGATGGGAAGAGGAGAAGACGGCGCGATCTCGGGTTGGCTTCGGCAGAGGCTCGCGTGCAGCGCCGCCTTTTGGGCGAGGTTGGGCGAAGGCTAAAGGGCTAGGGTTTAATTAATCATGCCACATATGCATTTAGGTCCCTGAAGTCTGCTTAATTATACCCTAGTCCTCAAATTTCCGAATCACTGTATTTTTACATTCAATATTGGAGATCGAAGATGGAGTACTATCTAAAGATGGATATCAACACTTGGTTCGCTGTGAAGGAGGGGTTTTCCCCTCCAAAGGATGATGAAGGAAAAGAATTGGAATTATGGCGTTGGTCGGCTGAGCAAACTCGGAAGAGTGAAGCCGACGCAAAGGCGGTGGTGACTTTGCAATGTGGCATGAACAAAGACCAACTCATCAAGGTTGGTCCCTTTACAAGTGCAAAGGATTTGTGGAATAAACTCATCGAACTCCAGGAGGGCACCCGAGACTCAAGAATCGCTAAGAGGGATTTGTTCCTCAACCAACTCCAAAATCTCTCCATGAAGGAGATTGAAACTGTAAGTGAGCTCTACAGCAGATTCAAGGAGGTATTGAATGTGTTGGATCGAAAAGAACGATAGAGGGGGGGGGGTGAATATCGTAAAATGTTTTCGGATTCGTAAAGAGAATAAGCAGCGGAAAATAAAGAAACACACACGCGAACTCAAGCATTTTTACTTGGTTCGGAGTCGCGGTCGGCTCCTACTCTAAGGCCCACGGTCATTGACCGTTTACTGCGGGCAATTCTATATGTGCGCAAATGTTTACAGTAAACAGAAAATTACGCTCTTTCGTTAATGACGCCCGGTGTGGATTGTACTTCGGAGCAGAGGGTCGTCGTCGGCGCTTAAATCTCGAGATGGGAGGTTTCTGGAGCAGAGCGCTTGAGTAGAAGAGTGTATTGGCGTTGGAAAGTTGTGTTGAGAAGCCTTGGGGGTCGAGGGCTATTTATAGCAGTCCTGGGGGCGCCCTGGTCGTTGGGGGCGCCCTCTACGTGGCCTTCGATCCGTAACAATCTCGGTCAGCTTTTATCCCTCAAGGATCGGGCTGAGTTTTGACTGGGGGCGCCCGAGACGCAGGGGCGCCCGGGTTGACTCGGTCCGCTGGCTTCTCGTTGAGTTAAAGTCTATCCGCTTCGTTGGCTTTTAGCCCGGGGCGCCCGAGGCATCTGGGGCGCCAGAGGCATCAGGGGCGCCGTGGAGCACGGGGGCGCCCGGGAGCTTGGGGGCGCCGCGCCCAGTGAGTTTCCGAAGCGTTACTTGCTCAGCTTGTCTTGCCTTCACCTTGGGGCGCTCGGGACCTCCGGGGCGTCCTGCCCAACTGTTGCCCCACTCCTTTGGGGCATTCTGAGCTGCAGAAACTGTTGGTGCAGGAAGCACCATATCGAACCTTGTTTTGATATTGGCAAAGGATTCAAAGTTAAGTTTATTGGTGATCTAACAATGTTACTCAAGTGTGCAGGAAAAGTCCTAGCGAAGGGCTGCTAGGCACCTGGCGAAGGGCTGCCAGGAAACAAAGTCCTAGCGAAGGGCTGTTAGGCACCTGGCGAAGGGCTGCCAGGAAACAATGTCCTAGCGAAGGGCTGTAGCACCTGGCGAAGGGCTGCCAGGAAACAAGTCCTAGCGAAGGGCTGCTAGGCACTGGCGAAGGGTTGCCAGGAAACAAGTCCTAGCGAAGGGCTGCTAGGCACCTGGCGAAGGGCTGCCAGGAAACAAAGTCCTAGCGAAGGGCTGCTAGGCACCTGGCGAAGGCTGCAGCACCTGCGGGCTGCCAGGAAACAAAGCCCTAGCGAAGGACTGCTAGGCACCTGCCGAAGGAATGCCAGGATACAAAGCCCTAGCGAAGGACTGCTAGGCACCAGGCGAAGGGTAGCTTGGTACTCAAGACCTGGCGAAGGACCGCTAGCCAAAAGTCCAACCAGAGGAGCGGTTGGCATCAGGTACATTCTCCCGAGAGGAGTAGGTGAGGACGCATTCCCCATCGAGGGAACAGTAAGCGTCGGTTCGACCTAGGGCTCCATTTTGGAGACCCAAAGTCAGAACCAAGACAGCTAAGGCTGTATAAACTAATATTTTATTGTTTTATGTGTTTTGGACTAACCCTGGATGCAGGACCGAAGGAACGAGTGTCTGCAGCTCAGAGAGCCTCAAAAGAATGAGGCAACAGCTGACCAGGGCGCCCGGAGTGTCCCGGGCGCCCCCAAGGTGAACACAAAACACAAAACCCAAAGAATTTCTTCTGCAGCTACTGTCCCGGGCGCCCCCGTGCTCCCGGGCGCCCCCGCTGCTCCTGGGCGCCCCCAGCGCTCCGGGCACCCCCAAATGCAAGCCTGCGAAGAGAAGCCAGCCAAGCCAAAGGGATAAGACTTGACCCGGTCAACCCGGGCGCCCCCAGCATCCTGGGCGCCCCGGTCAAGATATGATCCCGAATTTGAAGGGATCAGAAGTTGACCGAGTGAAAGGAGGATCGGCCGACACATGGTGGGGGCGCCCCCGACGATCCGGGCGCCCCCAGGGCTATATAAAGGGCCCTCGACCCCAAGGCTCAAGGCAACACTTCATTCAACGCTTCTACGCTCTTCTGCTCCCGCGCTCTGCTCCGGAAACCTCCCAACTCGAGCCGACGACGTCCCTCCGCTCCGAAAAGTCAATCTACATCGGACGTCGGTAACGAAGAGCAATTTCCTTTTTGTGTTTACGATACTGCAATTGTAATATTGATTTGTAAACCGTTTTGCAAAAATATAGAATTGCCCGCAGTAAATGGTCAACAACCGTGGGCCTTGGAGTAGGAGTTGACCCAGGCTCCAAACCAAGTAAAAATATCTGTGTTCGCGTGTGTTTGTCTTTAATCTTCCGCTGTGCAATTTCTCAATCTCAAATCCGAACGCTTTCCGATATTCACCCCCCCTCTATCGGCTCTCTCGATCCAACAAGTGGTATTAGAGCGGGGAAGCTCAAATTTGGTGCAACCACCAATTTGGGAGTTTTTCGGATTTACGAAATTTTTTTTTCATTTTATTTCTTTTCTTTTTTGTTAATCAACACCATTCGATTTTTTCCACTTTTTATTTTCAAATAAATAATATCTGTGGGTGGATTTAAAACGATCAATTTTTGAAAATTTGACATAAACTTTTTTTATTATTTTAATATTTTTTTCTCGAAATTCGTGCTACCTCAATTTATGCAATATCTTTAACTCCTATTTTTTTAATTAATCAGAATATTCATTTCCTAAAAATTTGTCTCAAACTTTTTTTTATTTCATTATTTTTCTGCCTCGAAATTCGTGCAATACTTGTTGGGCTATTTTTTTCTTCTCCCGTGTTACTAATCCAAGACCAAGTCTTGGTACACTTCTATTTTTTCTCTTTGTGTGCAAGAGTTTAAACTAAATGGCCAACCAAGAGTGGAACAGTGCCCGTCCACCGCTATTCTCCGGCGAGAACTTCAATTATTGGAGAAGTCAAATGGAGTTCCATCTGAAGGCCCATATGGACATATGGATGATTATTCAAACAAGGTTCTCCCTCCCCACAGAAGAAGGAACATCGATCACTTAGGACAAACTGGATGAACCAACACTGAGGAAGATCGAGACAGATGCAAGGGCTACTGCAATCCTACAATGTGGCCTAACCAATGAAGAATTGAAGCGGGTTGGATCCTTCAGATGTGCTAGAGAAATCTGGGAAAAACTGATTGACCTTCATCAAGAGATCTCAGATGAAGAAGAAGATCAGGTAAGTTATCTTGCCCTTTCGGTCCAAGCACAAACAGCCGAGTCAGAGTCTGAACCCGAAGTCGAACCAGAATCAGACGACGAATTGACTAAGACGGTAACCGATTTTGAATTCTTTTCAAAATTAGAATTAAATAATCAAACAGATACTGTAATGGTCGAGGAAGGTGTAAATTCTTTTGCAGGGAAAAATCCTAAAGAACCACTAAAGAATGAGCTTCAACTAGTACCCGAGTCCGACTCAGACACAGAATCAGAAGATGAGCCTAGATCCGAGGTGGCAAGAATCAAGGGGGAGATTCCCAATAAGGAACCAAAAGGTAAAAGTGTAAAATCAGATTTTAAAAATCATGTAATTTGTTACACATGCAGGGAGAGAGGGCACTACCAAAGTGAGTGTCCAACTCGTAAGATTCAAACGACACCACTGATGGCGACAAAGGAACCAGTTCCAAAAGCACGAAGGGACAAAAGTCGCATCCAATGCTTCAAGTGCCAGGAGTTCGGGCATTACCAACATGAATGCACAGATAAAAGAGCTACCAAGAATGCCGGACAATCGATCGACAAAGGTAAATTTACAATATTTGAAAATCCGTTATTTACCTTGAATAATGTGATTGATTCATGTAACTTAATTAAAGCAAACTTCAGAAAATTGAAACAAGAAAATGAAACCCAAAAACATAAGGTCAATAAGTTAGAAAATTTAATTCATAATCTTGCTGATTTCGAAAATCCGGAGTATTACTCCAATTGTGACCTTACTTAGACAATTGTTTGTTTTAATTATGCGTTTCTTTTTATTTTTGTTTTTTTTGCTTAGAATTAGGATTGGATAATGTAAGGACTAAATCAATTAATTGAAATTTGAACAATATAGTATTGGGTGGAGGTGAGATGATAGTACGTTAGGGAAGCCATCTTGGCGGAACTAGCCGAAGCTACCGATCCAAGACCCAAACTAGTTAGACCAGAATTTACCAAAAAGTAATTTTCGAGATGAAATTTCACTAAAAGGCTTTGTCTAGGAAAGGGTTGATGATCCAATAAGGCTACGGCCAAAGAAGGCCTTGTGCCTCGCCAAGACCTAGAAGCCAATTTTTGAAATTCAAATTCAATTTACTCTTTGTTAAATTCGAATCTAACACAAATTTTCAGTTAATTTTAGATCCAAATATCTCTTTTCAAAATAAATTTAAATTGGGTTTAAAAATTAATTTAATTTTTCAAAATTAATCTTTCTATTAAAATATGCATCTCACAAAACAATTAAGGATATCCTGTTTTGTCATTTAGAAATGGGTGAGATGCTTAGGACCTAAAAGTTGAGTCCAACCCAACCAACTAATTCAGATTAATCAAAATCAAATCTTAATTAAATCAAAATCAAATCTTAATTAAATCAAAATTAAATCTTAATTAAATCAATTAAATTCAATCTTAATAAATTAAATTTAATTCAATCAAATTCAAATTTAATTCATCTGACTTTTAAAATTCAAATTTAATTCATCTGACTTTTAAAATTCAAATTTAATTTAACTAACTTTTAAAATTCAAAGTTAAAATTCTAATTAATTTCAAAATCCTCAAAAATCATTTTTTTAAAACTAAGGTTTAATGTTTCAAAATTAACCATTTTTTGTTAAAATTAAATATTTGTCTCACACAACCCATAAGGTTAACATGTTTGACCACGTAGAACCGGGTGAGACATCTAGGACCTAAAAGCATGATTCACTATCCTTTTAAATTAAAAAAAAAGGTTTGCAAAAATTATTCAAACTTACCTCTAATTTTTAATTTATTGTACTGTACCCTACTTTTTCATTTATCACATTTTTTTTTGTCAAATATCACAATAAATAGAGTCTAGGGCTTATTCTGATTTAGTCAAAATAGTCAACCCTAGTCCATTAGTCAAACCTGGTCAACACTGAAGTCCCTTTAGGAACTTAGATGAAAGACAAACTGTGTCGGATACAGGGGGAGTTCTTCTTAATTTTTTTCAAAAAATTCAAATTTTTCAAAAACCTTATGCTTTAAAACTTATTCAAAAACCCTCGATATTACTATCTCGTTGAAAAATTATCATCATGATTTTCAAAAACTGTGCTATCATTTCAAGTTATGTTTTCAAAAATTTATCTTGAAAGTTATCATACTCAGAAGATTATTCAAAATTATTCTTTTGATTTTAATAAACCCTAAAGACACAGAGGAAGGTCCACTTCATGATCTACAAGGACTCCTAGGATGTGTCAAATTTAGGGGGAGTTTGAGTCAAAAGAATTTCTGAAATTTTTCTTGTAATTATTTGTTTTGAAGTTATTAGATAATTCTTATAATTTAAATCAAACCCTAAAACTCAGAGGAAGATCGCTTGTAGTCAACAAGCTTCTTAGGACTGGGTCAAGCTTAGGGGGAGATTAAATTAAAAGAATTATTGAACATCTTTTTAAATTATATGTTTTCATGCACTGCAAGTTTAAAATCCTTTTGAAAACTTAAATAATTTTTGTTCCAAAATACTATTATTTTATTTTTCAAAATTCTTGTGACTTATGAAGTTACTTTTATAATATTTACTTGGGTTGGAGAAATTTCCAGGACACTTAGGAAAATGTCCTTGTAGTCAACAAGGTTTCCTAGGATTGTGTCAGACTGGAAAAGAAACCTAGTAAAGTAAAATATTATGTTTTCAAAATTGCATAATATCTTTAAAAAGTACTAATACTTTTCTAAGGCAATAGTATTCTAAGTACGTGAATTTTCTAAAGATTTGCATATAAATAAATTTTTTTTAAAATTGCACAATACCTTTCAAAGTGGAGCTTTGTTGGTGAAATTTAAGCTTTTTGCTAGGATTTCAACAGTTATATTAAGTACTTTTATGTTTTCAAAACTTATAGGCTCTGATACATAATTTTTTCTTAAGACTTCTTTCAAAATATATTTCTTTATTAATAAACAGCTAAGGAAAGAAAAAGCTCAAATTGTTAAAAAATCAAAATGTTTTTCAAAAGCTTTCTCTTATTCAAAAAGCAATGTTGAATTTCTAAGTGTGCTTTCAAAAATTTCTAAGAGCATCTTTTTGCAAATATTTCTAAGTAGAGTTTTTTTTTGGTGAAAAACTTGTCTAGAAGTTTTACAAATTTTGTTTTTCAAAATACACAAAGTATTCGTCTAAGTGAGCAAATTATTTTTAAACAAATTTTTCCCAATTCTCAAAGTTAAACTCTTTTTGGAAAGTTGACTTCAAAATTTTGCCTAAATTTTGCAAAGCCTTGTAAGTAAAAGTTGTTTAACAAAATGTAGATTTGCAAAGTTTTTAATTTTTACCTTGTTCGCCCATGTATTGCTTTTGATATATGTTAAAGGGGGAGGAAAGGTCAATGTTAAGTATGTTAAGTGGTTTATAACACAAGTATTCAGGGTTTTAGGAGGAGTATGAGAAATAAAATTTTTTTCAACTCTGCAATTATTCTGTTCATAAACAGTTATACATCATTGTTTACCTTATGTTCTTAATTGTTATATGTTTTTACTTAACTTTGAATTGTGTCACCATAAATCAAAAAGGGGGAGATTATTGGTGCAGGAAGCACCATATCGAACCTTGTTTTGATATTGGCAAAGGATTCAAAGTTAAGTTTATTGGTGATCTAATAATGTTACTTAAGTGTGCAGGAAAAGTCCTAGCGAAGGGCTGCTAGGCACCTGGCGAAGGGCTGCCAGGAAACAAAGTCCTAGCGAAGGGCTGCTAGGCACCTAGTGAAGGGCTGCCAGGAAACAAAGCCCTAGCGAAGGGCTGCTAGGCACCTGGCGAAGGAATGCCAGGATACAAAGCCCTAGCGAAGGACTGCTAGGCACCAGGCGAAGGGCGGCTTGGTACTCAAGACCTGGCGAAGGACCGCTAGGCAAATGTCCAACCAGAGGAGCGGTTGGCATCAGGTACATTCTCCCGAGAGGAGTAGGTGAGGACGCGTTCCCCGTCGAGGGAACAGTAGGCGTCGGTTCGACCTAGGGCTCTATTTTGGAGACCCAAAGTCAGAACCAAGACAGCTAAGGGTGTATAAACTAATATTTTATTGTTTTATGGTGTTTTGGACTAACCCTGGATGCAGGACCGAAGGAACGAGTGTCTGCAGCTCAGAGAGCCTCAAAGGAATGAGGCAACAGCTAACCAGGGCGCCCGGAGTGTCCCGGGCACCCCCAAGGTGAACACAAAACACAAAACCCAAAGAATTGCTTCTGCAGCTACTGTCCCGGGCGACCCCGTGCTCCCGGGCACCCCCAAATGCAAGCCTGCGAAGAGAAGCTAGCCAAGCCAAAGGGATAAGACTTGACCCGATCAACCCGGGCGCCCCCAGCGTCCCAGGCGCCCCGGTCAAGATATGATCCCGAATTTGAAGGGATCAGAAGTTGACCGAGGGAAAGGAGGATCGGCCGACACGTGGGGGGGGCGCCCCCGATGATCCGGGTGCCCCCAGGGCTATATAAAGGGCCCTCGACCCCAAGGCTCAAGGCAACACTTCATTCAACGCTTCTACGCTCTTCTGCTCCCGCGCTCTGCTCCGGAAACCTCCCAACTCGAGCCGACGACATCCCTCTGCTCCGAAAAGTCAATCTACATCGGACATCGGTAACGAAGAGCAATTTCCTTTTTGTGTTTACGATACTGCAATTGTAATATTGATTTGTAAACCGTTTTGCGAAAATATAGAATTGCCCGCAGTAAACGGTCAACGACCGTGGGCCTTGGAGTAGGAGTCGACCTAGGCTCTGAACCAAGTAAAAATATCTGTGTTCGCGTGTGTTTATCTTTAATCTTCCGCTGTGCAATTTCTCTATCTCAAATCCGAACGCTTTCCGATATTCACCCCCCTCTATCGGCTCTCTCGATCCAACAGAAACTCGTTCCTTCGGTCCTGCATCCAGGGTTAGTGCCACACAAAACAAAGCAAGAATGTTAGTGAGTATTACAGCCGTAGCTGTCTTGGTTCTGACTTTGGGTCTCCAAAATGGAGCCCTAGGTCGAGCCGACGCCTACTATTCCCTCAACGGGGAACGCGTCCTCACCTACTCCTCTCAGGAGAGTTTACCTTTTGCTAATCGGCTCCTCCGGTTGGACTTTTGTCCGATGCACCTGACCAGGTCTTCGTGCCCACCTTCCGAGTAGGTCTTCGGTGCCCAGCTCCTTGCCAGGGCTTCGTGCCCAGTCCTCGATCAGGACTTCGTGCCCACCTTTCAAGCAGGTCTTCGGTGCCCAGCTCCTTGCCAGGGCTTCGTGCCCAGTCCTCGACCAGGACTTCAAGCCTAGTGTACCAAGGGCTTCTTTTCCTGTACACTTAGTGAACATGTTAGATCAATATAACATCTTAACTTTTGAACCCTTTGCCATTATCAAAATCCAGGTTTGACTTAGGTGCTACCTCCACCAATAATCTCCCCCTTTTTGATTTATGGCAACCCGATTCAAAAGTTAAGTTAATTAAAACAGGTAAAACACTAGTTTAGTTTCCTCCCCCTGGAAGGAATCTCCCCCTAGGTTTTTCAAAGGTTAGTGGGGTTTGAAAATGTCTAAGTCTAAAGATGGAATTAAATTTTTTTTCAACACTTAGAACATTTTTCAACAGAAGTTTTAGAAACTATTTTCCATAGGAAATTTTGGTAAAAAAAGTTTTGGTTTGTACACTTAGAAAAATTTAAGTTAATAACTTGTAAGAAAATTTTCTAATAAAAAATTTCAATCACTTTAGTACTTTAGAAACTTTTCTATTTAAGATAAATACTTTGAAAATTTTTGAACATAGCTTGAGTTAAAGTACTTAAAAAAACTTTTGAAAACAGTTTGGGTCAAGTACTTAAAAACAATTTTGAAATTGGATTAAGTCAAGTACTTGGAAAATTTTGAAAACTATTTAGGTCAGGTACTTAGAAATTTATGGAAAAGTCAAGTGCTTAGAAAGCAACTTAGATTAAGTAATTTGAAATAGTTTTGAAAAAGACAGTTTTGAAGACAGGATAAGTATTTTTTTATTTTTTTATTTTTTATTTTTTTAAAATTAAAGTTTTGAAATTTATTTATCTTGAATTTGAAAAAATTTAAAAAATTTTTAAACCTTCTCTCCTTTCCTATCTCTCCCCCTTTGCCATATATCAAAAAACAAAGCAATATAGCAAAAATTAGTTGCATAAGGATATATCAAAAGAATAATGTGCTGTACTGAACCAATTCAAGATATAAATTGAACCAAATCAATTTGAATTATCTCTTTAGGGTTCTGTCTAACCCAATTAGCTACATACTAACTGTTATAAACAGTAGTTTTCGCTAGGGTTAGTCAAGTTAAGTGTTCTGTTCAAGTTAGATTTTCTAAACTTGACACTTAACCTGATTGTTGTTTAATTTGTATTTAGTGCCCCAATTACTGCCGATGCACTGACTTAAAGTATCTTGAATTAAGGCAAAGACCTAAGCATCTCAACCAATTCTAGGTTATCAATCAAAAGTACCCTAAGGTGCTTGTGAGATGCTGGCTTCTAAATCTATAGGTGCATGTAGTTCTAGGGTTAGGCCTAGGCTAAGTCCATTTATGAAAAAGCCCTAGTTTTGAAGGGATAGTTTTTGAAAATAAAACTAAGTCGAAAAATTAAAAAGAAATACTAAAAAGATTTTTCAAACTAATTAAAAGCTGATTTTGAAATCAAGTAAAGCAGTTTTAAAATTGTTTTAGAAATTGATTTTCAAATCAAGTAAAGCAGTAAGAAAATCAAAAGTAGAGTAAACCTATTCTACTAAGCATAATCCTAACTGCCTTCTTAGTGAGCTGAACTCAGACTCAAGTAGGGCTTTAGTGAATATGTCAGCTAAGTTAGATTTAGAGTCCACATGTTTAAGGACTATTTCACCCCTGGCTACATGATCTTGTACAAAGTGGTGTTTTACTTCTATATGTTTAGTTCTGGAATGTTGGATTGGGTTCTTAGTTAGATTGATTGAGCTTATTCTTAAAAACCCACTTAGTGTCAATGATGGATTTGCCCTCAGGTTTAGGTACTAGTTCCCAGACTTGGTTCCTCTCAAATTGGGCTAATTCTTCTTGCATAACAATGATCCAATCAGGATCAGGTAAGGCTTCCTCTATAGTCTTAGGTTCAATTTTTGAAATCATTGCTATCTGACTAAGGTTCCTATAGGAAGACCTAGTTCTGACTCCTAAAGTTGGATCACCCACAATTTGATCAGTTGGGTGACTGAGTCTGGGTTTCTTGGTTTTTCTGGAACATGGTTCAGCCTCAGGTCCGACTGGTCGATTTGGTTCAATATTTAATTCAACTACTTGGGTTGGTTCAATTATTGGTTCAATTGACTCAGTAGTTGGTTCAATAGTTAGTTCATCTAATGGTTCAATTAAAGGTTCAACAGTTTGTTCATCTTTTTGATCAGTATTTGATGAAGTTAGATATGGATTATCAGATTTTGAGTTGATTTCTTCATCAAATATTAGATTTGTTGTTTCTTCAATTTTCTTAGTTTGTTTGTTGTAAATCCTATAGGCTCTGCTTGTTGTTGAATATCCTAGGAAAATGCCTGGGGTTGACTTAGATTGGAATTTACCTAGATAGTCCTTGGTGTTTAAGATATGGACTTTGCACCCAAAGACCCTTAGGTATTGTAGGTTAGGAAGTCCATGGTAGTATAATTCATAGGGTGTTTTATTGTGTCTTTTATTAATTAGGACCCTATTTTGGATGTAGCAAGTCGTACTAATTGTTTCTACCCAATATTGGTTAGCTAAGTTGAATTCATTGAGCATAGCCCTAGCGGCTTCCTGTAGGGTTCTATTTTTCCTTTCGACTATCCCATTTTGCTGGGGGGTTCTAGGACATGAAAATTCATGTACATACCTATTTACCTTTCAAAACTCCTCAAATCGTTGATTTTCAAACTCTCCTCCGTGGTCGCTCCTAAGTCTTTTGATTTTTGTATCGTTTTGATTTTCAATTAACTTACAAAAGTCATTAAATAGTTTTAGGGTTTCATCTTTGGTCTTTAGAAACCTAACCCAGGTAAACCTAGAATAATCATCAACTATTACTAAGCAGTACCGGTTTCACCTTAGTAACTTGGCTCCATGTGAATCAAATAGGTCAAGGTGCAGGAGCTCAAGTGTGGTTTGAGTTAGATCAGACTGAATTAGTTTGTGATTAGACTTGGTTTGTTTACCTTGATTACATGATTTACATATTATGTTTTCATGGTTCTTAATTTTAGGGATATCTTTAATTAGGCCAAGTTGGGTGATTTTTTAAATAATTCTCAGATTAGTGTGACCTAATCTCCTATGCCAGAGGTTTGACTGTTCTAACTGAGTTACATGCATTTAGGTACTAGAGGTAGGTTTATAGTGTAAATATTATTTTTCCTAGTGCCCTTAAGTAGGATTTCTGAGTCTTGCAAGTTTCTAATTAGGCAGTTAGAATTGTTAAACCACAATTGACTTATGCTAAGCAAGTTAAATTTAAAATTTTCAACCAAAAGAACTTTCTTAATAACAAAGTCAGATTTAAGTTCAATATTACCTGACCCGATTACCTTGAGTGTAGCATTGTTGCCAAATGCTACTGAGCCTAGGTTTTTGAACTTGAGTTTGATGAATTTCAATTTATCCCCAGTCATGTGTCTGGAGCACCCGCTATCCAACATCTATTGGTCCAAATCTTTATGTTCCTACACATAAAGAGTTTTGTTGATTTGGATCCAATTAGAATCAGGAATAGCCTAAATTGATTTTCACAACCTAATCTATCTCACGCAATCTAAAGTTGTCAATCACGTTAGCCTTAAGGGTTTTTGTGAGACAAGTTTTTAATAGATAGATATTTTCTTTGAAAAATCATAATTTATTTTGAAAAAGTTAGGTTAATTTTGAAAACAATTGTTTTGAATTTATTTAAAAAAATGTTTGAATCTACAATTAACTGAAGATTTGTGTTAGATTCAAATTTGACAATGAATAACTTGAATCTGAATTTCAAAGATTGGCTTCCAAGTCTTGGCGAGGCACTAGGCCTTCTTTGGCCGTAGCCTTATTGGATCATCAACCCTTTCCTTGACAAAGCCTTTCAATGATATTTCATTTTCAAAATTAGTCATTGAAAAATTCTGGTCTAACTAGTTTGGGTCTTGGATCGGTAGCTTCGGCTAGTTTCACCAGTCTAAAGAGACCAAGAAGAGTATACTTGACCTTATTAGAATTGGTTTCCTTAACGTACTATCATCTCACCGCCACCCAATACTATGTTGTTCAAATTTCAGTTAAGTTGGTTCGGTCCTTAAACTAACCAGCCCTAAGTCTAAGCATGATAAATTGCAGAAATTAAATAAACAAGCAATCATGCAATTTAAAAAGAACAAGAATAGAAACTTATCTAACTATGAATATCGTTTTTAATTTGGCTCCCCCTGGACTAAAGCCATGATGATGGTTTGGCAAGATGTGAATCTTGTCCTTGGGGATCCAATATTGATTTGACCCAGTTTGATTATTCAGACATAGTTTGGGTACCCATGCCTGAATTTTAGGTCTTGTGTGATTCAGTACAGCATAGTATGATCTTTGTCTAGACTTGGTTCTATAGCCTAACCCGGATCGATTTAGAACCGACTTCTATTTTCCAAGAATCATGTCTAGACCATTAGAACCAGAAGTGAACCGTTCTAATGCTATTCTGAGGTCCTTGACTTGAGTTTTCAAAGAGGAGTTCTCTTTCTCAAGTTTTTCAACTTGAGTAGAGGTTCCTTCTTGAACCTTCTCAGTTAAGGATCCAGAGTCAGCTCCCTCTTTCAGGAATTTTACTTCCTGTCGAAGGGATTCAACTCGGATTTTGGCTTTCGCCAAGTCTCGAGAAAGATATGTAATTAATTCGTTTAATTGACCTCTAGAAAAACCACTTACAGTGATTTCACCATCTTCTGAAAACGTGAGTTTGCCATCGTCTGGCTCCGATTCTGACTCGGTCTCGATTTCTTCTAAGGCGGTTAGTGCAAGCAGGTTCGACTGTGGGGTCTCTTCTTCTTCTTCGGAGGAAGACTCCTCCCACGTTGCTTGAAGAACCTTCTTTCTTCTTGCTTTCTTGGCTTCTTTTAGGTTAGGGCATTCTGATTTGAAATGACCCTTTTTGTTGCATTCGAAACAAGTCACACTTGATTTATTCTTCGTTGGTTCAGCTGGATCATCCTTCTTTCAGTTGGCTTTTCTTCTGTTGGATTGATTCTTCAATTCCTTGTAATAGTTTCGTGCAAGTCGGACCAGCTTGGGTCGATCTCCTTCGCTGACTTCTGAGTCTGAATCTGAATCAGACTCGGACTCAGGTTGAGGCTTCTTCTTGGTTGTCTTTCCAGTTTTACCTGCAATGAAGGCAATGCCTTTCTCGGCCAGTGTGCAGTTAGTCTGCTCATGCAATTCTAATTCAGAAAATAGTTCATCTAACTTAATTTTAGAAAGATCCCTTGAAAATTTGTACGCATCTACCATAGATGCCTACAAAGTGTTTCTTGGGAATGCGTTAAGGGCGTACCTTATCGGATCATGGTTTTCTACCTTGTGACCGATGGTATGTAGTCTGTTCATTGACTCCTGAATTCTGGCGTGGAGCTGAGATGCTGTTTTGTTGTCGTTCATCTTGATTGTGTACAGCTTGTTCAGGAGGAGATCTCTCTTGCTGATTGGAGTATCTGAAGTTCCTTCGTGCAGCTTGATCAGCTTACCCCACAGCTCCTTTGCACTATTGAATGGTCCTACCCGATTCAACTCTTCCTTGGTCAGGCCGCATTGATGTGTCTGGGTTGCTTTGGCATCAGCTTCAATTTTTCTTTTCAGAGCGGTATCCCACTCAGCGTAAGACTATGGCACTCCTTCAGCATTCTTTGGAATCTCCAGTCCAGACTGGATGATTATCCACATGTCCACTTGAGTTTTCAGGTGGACCTCCATCCGACTTTTCCAGTAGGAGAAGTCCTCCCCACTGAAAAGTGGTGGTCTGGCTGTGCTAAATCCATCTTGCATGGCCATTTATGCCTAAAATAAGAGTACAAAGAAAGAAATATCCCAAGACTTGGTCTTGGATTAGTAGTGCGGGAGAAAAAGAAAACACTTATCGAGTGGTGTTGCACCGATCTCGATTAACGATAAAAATTCGAAAAGCAAATAAAAACAATTTCGAAGAAAATTCAAAAAATTCTCAAATTGGTGGTTGCACCAAATTTGAGCTTCCTCGCTCTGATACCACTTGTTGGATCGAAAAGAACGATAGAGGGGGGGTGAATATCGTAAAACGTTTTCGGATTCGTAAAGAGAATAAGCAGCGGAAAATAAAGAAACACACACGCGAACTCAAGCGATTTTACTTGGTTCGGAGTCGCGGTCGGCTCCTACTCCAAGGCCCACGGTCGTTGACCGTTTACTGCGGGCAATTCTATATGTGCGCAAATGTTTACAGAGAAATTTTATAGTTGTAGTATAGTAAACAGAAAATTACGCTCTTTCATTACCGACGCCCGGTGTGGATTGTACTTCGGAGCAGAGGGTCGTCGTCGGCGCTTCAATCTCGAGATGGGAGGTTTCTGGAGCAGAGCGCTTGAGTAGAAGAGCGTATTGGCGTTGGAAAGTTGTGTTGAGAAGCCTTGGGGGTCGAGGGCTATTTATAGCAGTCCTGGGGGTGCCCTGGACGTTGGGGGCGCCCTCTACGTGGCCTTTGATCCACAACAATCTCGGTCAGCCTTTATCCCTCAAGGATCGGGCTGAGTTTTGACTGGGGGCGCCCGGGACGCAGGGGGCGCCCGGGTTGACTCGGTCCGCTGGCTTCTCGCTGAGTTAAACTCTATCCGCTTCGTTGGCTTTTAGCCCGGGGCGCCCGAGGCATCCGGGGCCCCCGGGAGCACGGGGGCGCCCCGCCCAATGAGCTTCCGAAGCATTACTTGCTCAGCTTGTCTTGCCTTCACCTTGGAGGCGCCCGGGACCTATGGGGCACCTTGCCCAGCTGCTACCCCTCTCCTTTGGGGCGTTCTGAGCTACAGAAACTCGTTTCTTCGGTCCTGCATCCAGGGTTAGTGCAACACAAAACAATGCAAGAATGTTAGTGAGTTTTACAGTCGTAGCTATCTTGGTTCTGACTTTGGGTCTCCAAAATGGAGCCCTAGGTCGAGCCGACGCCTATTGTTCCCTCGATAGGGAACCCGTCCTCACGTACTCCTCTCAGGAGAGTTTACCTTTTGCCAACCGGCTCCCCCGGTTGGACTTTTGCCCGATGCACCTGACCAGGTCTTCGTGCCCACCTTCCGAGCAGGTCTTCGGTGCCCAGCTCCTTGCCAGGGCTTCGTGCCCAGTCCTCGACCTGGACTTCATGCCCACCTTCCAAGCAGGTCTTCGGTGTCCAGCTCTTTGCCAGGGCTTCGTGCTCAGTCCTCGTCCAGGACTTCGTGCCTAGTGTACCTAGGGCTTCTTTTCCTGTACACTTAGTGAACATGTTAGATCAACATAACATCCTAACTTTTGAACCCTTTGCCATTATCAAAATCCAGATTCGACTTAGGTGCTACCTACACCAACAGAATGGTCTCCACTCTATTGATGAAAAGGTCGAAAATCGCGACCTTGTGAGGTATGTGTTAAAAGCTTTCCCAAGGAATGCTTTGTGGTCATCCATGGTGGATGCCTACAAAGTTTCCAAGGACTTATCAATTGTAAAACTTGATGAATTATTTTGTGAAATGAACCTACATGAGCTGGCTAACAAAGGCCCCAAGGAGAAGGGGATTGCCTTAGTTGCAGGGGACAGGACCAACAAGAAGAAAAAGGAGAAGGTGGTCTCTTCATCTTCATCTTCATCCGAATCCGAATCCGAGTCCGAGGAAAATGGCAGTGGGTCTTCATCCTCTGAGATGGCAAATTTTGTTAGAAGAATGATGAGGAAGAGTCGGCGCTTCAAGGGTAAAGGTAACCCAAGTGAAGGTAAGCTTGATAAGACTAATATTACTTGCTATGAATGTAGTAAGAAAGGGCACTTCAAGAAGGACTGCCCAAAGCTCAAAAAGAAGGAGGATAAATCCAAGAAGAAGAAGAAGGCCTTAAAGGCCACATGGGATGAATCCTCCTCAAGTTCATCCGATGAGGAGAAGGATGTGAAGAGTACACGACATGTGGCACTCATGGCATTGGAAGATCAAGAAAGCAGTGATGAATCGAGTGACTCATCAAACGCGGCTTTATCATCTTCGGATGATGAAGAGGTAATCACTCCCAAATTTGAAAAATGCTATAGAACAATTGCATGCTTAACCGATTTGTTGAAATAGTCAAAAATTAAGGTTAAATCATTGCAATTAGAAGTTGAACAGTTAAAATCCTCTAGGGATGAGGATGTAGATGATTTACATGTTGAGATGCTTGAGGATGAAAATAAATCATTGAAGAGTGAAGATGAGAGACTCAAGAGTGTTCTTGAGAAGTTCTCAACAAGCTCAAAGACCTTAGACATGATTTTGAATGCCCAAAGGGCAGTCTACAATAGGGTCGGTATTGGTTACCGACCCAAAGAACCATCATTTGTGTCCTTAATATCTAGGACTGATGTTAGACAATCTAAGACACCTAGGGTTCAAAGAAAGGTAGTTAAGGCATGGGTGCCTAAGTCTTGCTTAGTATGTGTTTTAGGTCCCAAGGTTTGGGTACCTAAATCTTCTATTTTTCGAATTGTGTAGGTTGTGATTGAGGGGGAGCATCTATCAACTTGGTTCGTTGATAGTGGGTGCTCGAAACACATGACCGGGGATAGATCATTATTCACTACCCTCCAAAGAAAAAGTAGAGGTAATGTTTCATTTGGTAACAATGGTAGTCTTAAGGTCATAGGAATAGGAGACATTCAAATATCCAAATGTCTTAGGATTAAGAATGTCCTTCTAGTCAAGGGGATGACATTTAATCTCCTAAGTGTCAGTCAATTGTGTGATGCGGGTTACACAATTGATTTTCAATCAAGTCAATGTCTAGTTAGACAACATGACAATGTTGACACGGTACTAGTAGGAACAAAAGTAGATAACATTTACCAAGTTTCCTTTAAAAGTGCTACTAATACTTTTGCTAAGTGCTACTAATACTTTTGCTAAGTGCCTCATGTCAAGAGAAAATGAGTCCACCCTTTGGCACTGGAGACTAGCACACGTGAACATGGAGAATATCCGGAAGTTAGCCAACAAGGGTTTAGTTCATGGCTTACCAAGCATCAAGTATGAAAAAGAAAAGATTTGTGATGCATGTCAAATGGGTAAGGAAACAAAATCTGCACATAAAGGTAAAAGCACTGTAAGTACTTCTACCGCATTAGATTTACTTCATTTGGACTTGTTTGATTGTAGCACCATTATATCCTTGAATGGTAATAGATATTGTTTTGTTATCATTGATGATTTTACTAGATATACATGGACATATTTTCTAAAACATAAGGATCAAACTTTAGATGTGTTTATCTCACTCTGTAGAAGAGTTGAAAATGAAAAATCATTAACCATTAAAACAATAAGAAGTGAACATGGAGGTGAATTCCAAAATCAAAGATTTTTAGAGTTTTGTCAAGATAGAGGGTATAGACACGAGTTCTCCACTCCTAGAACACCACAACAAAATGGTGTTGTAGAGAGGAAGAACCGAGTCTTACAAGAGGCTGCACGAACCATGCTCAATGAGTACTCACTACCGAGTTACTTATGGGCCGAAGCTGTAAACACAGCTTGATATGTGCAAAATCGAGTCCTCATCCATAGATTCTTAGGAAAGACTCCTCATGAGCTTTGGTTTGGAAAACCACCTACGGTTAAACATCTTAGGGTGTTTGGTTGTAAGGTGTTCATCCTAAACACTAAGGACCACCTTGGAAAGTTCACAACAAAAGCTGATGAAGGAATACTGGTCGAGTACTCTCTTGTCAGCAAAACTTACAGAGTCTACAACAAGAAATCTAGATTGGTTGAAGAGTCTTCTGATGTTGTTTTTGAGGAAATTCCCAAGGTAAATGATCAATCAGAAGATGTTGAAGGAGCTCAATTCGAACTCAGGCAACTGGGTTTTGGATGAAAGTTCAAATGTTGTTGATGGTGATGAGTCTGATGACGGTGAGCCTAGACAACCTATAGATCAGTCGGATCCTAAGGCTGAGCTTGTGTCTAGTGAAACCATTCAAGAAGCACCACCAACTCCTAGGCAAACTAGGTTAGCCTCTAGTCATCCCCAAAACCAAATTGTTGGAGATATCCATCATGGGGTTAGGACTAGATCATTCATTAGGAATGAGGCTAATGAAGTTCCCCTAATTTTCGAAATTGAACCTAGAAAAATTGACGAAGCATTAGATAATCCCGATTGGATCATTGCCATGCAAGATGAACTAGGTCAATTCGAAAGAAGTCAAGTTTGGGACTTAGTCCCTAGACCCAAGAAGACCACCATTATTGGAACCAAATGGGTCTTCAAAAATAAATTGAATCATAAGGGAGAAATCATAAGAAACAAGGCATGCTTAATAGCCAAGGGCTATAGTCAAGTAGAATGCCTTGATTATGATGGGACCTATACTCCCGTGCATGATTAGAGTTCATCCGATTGATGCTTGCATTTGCAGCACATCGTGGTTTCAAGCTATATCAAATGGATGTCAAATCGGCCTTCCTAAATGGTTTAATAAGAGAAGAGGTCTATGTCGAACATGTTGATGCAGTCTGGCCCGGTTGTTGTTTTGGTGTTTGACAATGATTTAAGTTTGGTTGAGTGAATTTGGGTTAAGTCCTGGTTGGGGACTGGGTTTGAAATCCCGGTGAGTGAAGTCGGGTCCTGGTGAGTGAAGCCAGGTGTTGAAAAGTCCTAATTCGGAAGAGGTGGGTGAAAAGTCCTAGCTTGGAGGGCTAGGTGAAAAGTCCTAACTTGGAGGGTTAGGTGCAAATTCCCATCTTGGAGAATTAGGTGAAAAAGTCCTGGCTTGGAGGGTCAGGTCCTAGCATGGAGGGCTAGGTGTTGGAAAAGTCCTAATTCGGAAGGGTTGGGTGAAAAGTCCTAGCTTGGAGGGCTAGGTGAAAAGTCCTAACTTGGAGGGTTAGGTGCAAATTCCCATCCTGGAGAATTAGGTGAAAAAGTCCTGTCTTGGAGGGTTAGGTGCCTAGCTTGGAGGGCTAGGTTGGATGATGTTCTAACTCGGAAGGGTTGGGTGAAAAGTCCTAGCTTGGAGGGCTAGATGAAAAGTCCTAGCTTGGAGGGCTAGGTGAAAAGTCCTAATTTGGAGGGTTAGGTGCAAATTCCCAACTTGGAGAGTTAGATGGAAAATCCTTAGCTTGGAGGGCTAAGGTGGATGGAAACTTAGCTTGGAGGGCTGAGTTTGAGTCCCTGGATCGGTCTGGTGATCGATCAGGGATTCTAGCACGCTGCTCCTTTGTGGATCGGTCTGGTGACCGATCCAGCAATGACTGATCGGTCGGGTGACCGATCAGGGAGCACACAGTGAGGTTGGGAACCTACTGTGCTGCTCCTGATCGATCTGGTGACCGATCAGGGAGTATGCGTTTCACCCATTGACTGGCTCCTGATCGGTCTGGTGACCGATCAGGGAGCGAGCAGTGAGGTTGAGTTCCTTTGCTGAACTGCTCCTGATCGGTCTGATGACCGATCAGGTTTACTGTGCAGATCGTTCCGGAGAACGATCAAGCGTCGCAGGTTTATCCCTATGATCGATCAGGACGGAGCCTGATCGGTCTGGTTAGGTTCTGATCGGTCTGGTGACCGATCAAGTGGCTGCCTGATTGGTCCGGTGACCGATCAGAAGGCTTAGCCTGCGAAACTCAGAAATCACCCAATATAAGGGTGGATCGGTCCGGTGAATGATCCACGACCTGGGATCGGTCTGGTGATCGGTCCAGGAGAATCTCAAAGAAATCGCGATTTCTAATTGAGCATTGGGGATCGATCAGGACGAAGCCTGATCGGTCTGGAACAAGCCTGATCGGTCTGGTGACCGATCAGGAGGCTCTCTGATCGGTCCGGTGACCGATCACTTTAATTCAAATATGCTGTCAGACGTCTGTTTTCACTTCCGATTCTCTGATACACTGCTGATATATTTTGATATGCATTGCTAAGCCTCTGTTGGAGTGTGCAGGTGATAGCAGGTGATTCAAACACTCAAGGAGGGTCAATGGGAGGCTTTCTGTTGAACTGGTTTGGCTGTTTCTCATTCTCAGGTTTCAACGGGCAAGTGACGCAACTGGCGACTTACGGAGGCTCAGCTGGAGAGGAGGTCTTCAGTGGACTGAGTGCTCAGGGAGGTCAGTGGGTTCAGTCTGGCTCAGTGGATGCTGATGAAGCTTGTGATAGTGAGCAGAGCTTAAGTGATGAAGCAGGAAGCAGAGGAGCGAGTGGCGAACAAGACAGAAACTTGGGAAGTTTGGCTGGGCTGTGTTCGTGCTCTCTGTTGCTTTGTGCTTAAGCGATCTTGTTGCATTCCTGTGAGAGCTTTGTGAGTGTTCCTTCTTGTGTGATCTCTGTACTCAAGTTCTATCATCCGTGAGATCTGTTGAGAGGTTTCTCCACCGAGAAGGAGGCTCTATCTTATCCGGTGTTCACCGGGGCTTGATCTGCCGACGATCAAGGGATCGCCCACCTCACGGCACGCCAAGGAGTAGGGGCAAGTTATCCCCGAACCTTGTATATCGAGGTGTTAGCGTCGGTTTGCTTTCCTTTGCTTTGGGTTGTTGTTTTAGTTCTCTGTTTCTGCATTTGCTTCCGCTGCCTAACTCTGAAGTGCAGAATAGATTTGAAAAGTTCAAAAGTTTTGTGTCCGACTAGATTCACCCCCCCCCTCTCTAGCCATCTCATCCCCAACAAGTGGTATCAGAGCTTGGGGCTCTGTACACGGCTTAACATCCGAGAGCTTATCGACAAGATGGCTGGAAGAGAAGGAATGAGCATAAACCGACCTCCATTCCTTGACGGCACAGATTTTCCATATTGGAGGTCAAGGATGGAGTTCTATCTCAAAACCAACATGAGCTTGTGGTTCTCTGTCAAGGAGGGGTTTTCCCTTCCAAAGGATAATGAAGGAAAGGAGCTTGAGTTTTCCAAGTGGTCGGCTGAGCAAATCCGGAAGGGGGAAGCCAATGCCAAAGCTATTGTCACCTTGCAATGTGGGATGACGAAGGAGGAGTTGATCAAGGTGGGTTCTTTTACAAGTGCTAAGGATCTTTGGAACAAAATCATTGAGCTCCACGAAGGAACTCATGACACCCAAATAGCTAAGAAGGACCTCCTTCACAGTCAACTCCAAAATTTGTCCATGGAAGAAAATGAAAAGGTAAGTAAACTCCATGGAAGATTCAAAGAGATCCTCAATGGCCTCTACTCCATCAATGAGAAGGTAGAAAACCGGGATCTAGTAAGGTTAGTTCTAAAAGCTTTTCCAAGGAATACATTGTGGTTATCCATGGTGGATGCCTACAAGGTTTCCAAGGATCTTTCTTTAGTTAAGTTAGAAGATCTATTTTGTGAAATGGAACTACATGAGATCTCTAACCAAAGCCCAAAGGAGAAAGGGTTGGCTTTTGTGGCATGTGACAGGAAGAAGAAGAAGGAGAAGGAGGAGGAAAAGAACCACTGTCATGTGGCTCTCGTAGCCTTAGAAGAATCATCCAATGAGAGCAGTGATGAATCAAGTGACTCCTCAACCGCGCCTTCATCATCTTCGGATGATGAAGAGGTAATTTCTCCCGAGCTAGATAAGTGCTATAGAGCAATAGCTTGCTTGACAAACATGCTCAAAAGGTCCAAGAACAAGATTAAATCCTTAAAGGTAGAGGTAGAAAAATTGAAAACCTCTAAGGATGAGGTAATTGATGGTATGCATGATAAGTCCCTTGAAAATGAAAATAAGGACTTAAGGAGCGAAGTTGAAAAACTCAAGAATGTTCTTGAGAAGTTTTCAACTAGCTCCAAAACTTTAGACATGATCTTAAACTCCCAAAGGGCGGTTTACAATAGGGCCGGTATAGGTTACCGACCTAAAGAACCAACCTTTGTATCATTAATGTCAAGAACCCAATTTAGATCATCAAATGACTCTAGGGTTCAAAAGGTTAGAAAGAAAAAGACTAAGGCATGGGTGCCAAAGTCTTTCATTGTAGATGCCTTAGGTCCCAAAATTTGGGTACCTAAAACCTCCATATTTCGAATTGTATAAGCATTATTTTAGGGGGAGCATCTATCAACATGGGAGGTTGATATTTGGTGCTCCAAACCCATGACCAAGGAAAAGAATTGTCATTCACATGGTTGGTTATGGAAAATTGAGTTAAATGCTTTGAGCTTCATTGTTTTAGATCTTATGACAATATAATCCCTTGGCTAGTGATTTTTATGGTATTCATGTGTTAAAGTACTTAGTCATGGTATAATCTACTTTAGTGTTTAAGTTCTTTCATGATCAAGTATGCCATGATTTTCTTGTATGTATTATGCCAACATGAAGAACACATGGTTTGTGAAAATTACTATGAAAATCTCACAATACATGATTAGACAAAGAACATGAGTTTAAAGTCTAGGCTTAAGCTTTTCTTATTATTTTGGAGATGTGTTCATTCATGAAAATTGATGCAACCCTGTTTTTCCATGCTATTCATGATTATGAATTTTATGTTCAAATGGTTGTATGTAAACCTTGGAAGTTTGATACAAGCATGTTTTTGAAAGGGTTATCATACTTTTGTTTGTATCATGAAATCTGATCATACCTTGATACTAATGTTATATAGGCATGTTTTGAAATTTAATCATATGTTGATCACTTTCAAACTTATCATGTTTTCTGGAATCATGCTTTGAACTTTGTATTGATAAGTTTTACTCTCAAGATATATTGGAGATGTTGCATGATTTGATAATATACATGATAATTAAGGAGATGCAAATCATGTTGTTTCCTTTGGGTAGAGAAACATGAATGTTGTTTAATGGAACACTGTTAGGAGTTAAAACTGATTGAATTAGAGTTTAGAAGTGTTTCAGAGTTTCTGAACTGTCATCTGTATCAGACCTGATCGGTCCACCGACCGATCAGGACTCACCCTGATCGGTCTGGCGACCGATCAGGGATCACCCTGATCGGTCCTATAACCGATCAGATCAACTCTGATCAAGGAACTCCCAGATCGTTTCAATTTGATCCAAAAACTTTCCAAACCAATCACTTTGCATCGAGTTGTATCAGATTACTTGATCATACTTCTACACACAAATCTGATATTAACCGATCACGATTGAAATGTACTTGATCATTCATTGGTACAAACCTGGTACTAAGTGAGTACAAGTCATCAAGTGTTAAAATGAGGGTTGATTAATCATACTTGAGACAAAACCTAATACTGATTTGATACAAACCTATGTTAGAATGTTCAAATTCATAAGAAAGGGTTTGTTGAGTCATGACTCTTGCTCTTAATGTCGTGTTTTCAGAAATTTTTCTGAAATATCGAATATCAATAGAGTCCTCTCCCCGGGTTAGGGAATGCTAATTGTTAATGCAGTCTGATCTGGAATGTATCAGAGTTTCCAAATTTTTTTTTTGAAATCTGATCGCTCCCTAGACTAATCAGATATCCTTCTGTATCACGTAATCAACAGACCTGGTTGGTCACGGAGACCAATCAAGACTATGTGTCAGATACAGATGCATTCCTTACTTGTCATGTGAAGCATATACATATTTGACCATGATATACTTCTGTATATGTCTTCACATGAAATTTCGAATGTTAATGCAGTCTCATCTTGAATGTATCAGAATTACAGAAATTTTTCTGAAAACTGATTGTTCATAGATACATCAGAAATTTTTCTGTATCAATCATAAGTCTGATGAAGCTGCATTATTACTTATCATATGACACATATACATGCTTGACCATGATATTATTCTGTATATGTTTTCATGTGAAATTCACACTTTTTGGCGTATGATGCATATACATTGTTGCCATGATACATTTATGGTATATGCCTCTCATATGCAAAATTTTACCTTTGACTATTTTGGGTTTGGGGAGAGACCCTTGATTGAGGGGGAGTTATGGTCAAACTTAATAACCATACCCTTTTCGATGTTTGACAAAGGGGGAGAGAATGACTGATTAAGTTTATGGTTATTATAGGGGAAGGATCATGATTCCTTTATGAGAATTGAACGGACTTCAATTGATTGATACCTAAACTTAAATCGGGTTGTCAAACAACAAAAAGGGGGAGATTGTTGATGCAGTCTGGCCCAGTTGTTGTTTTGGTGTTTGACAATGATTTAAGTTTGGTTGAGTGAATTTGGGTTAAGTCCTGGTCGGGGACTGGGTTTGAAATCCCGATGAGTGAAGCCGGGTCCTGGTGAGTGAAGCCAGGTGTTGAAAAGTCCTAATTCGGAAGAGGTGGGTGAAAAGTCCTAGCTTGGAGGGCTAGGTGAAAAGTCCTAACTTGGAGGGTTAGGTGCAAATTCCCATCTTGGAGAATTAGGTGAAAAAGTCCTGGCTTGGAGGGTCAGGTCCTAGCTTGGAGGGCTAGGTGTTGGAAAAGTCCTAATTCGGAAGGGTTGGGTGAAAAGTCCTAGCTTGGAGGGCTAGGTGAAAAGTCCTAACTTGGAGGGTTAGGTGCAAATTCCCATCCTGGAGAATTAGGTGAAAAAGTCCTGGCTTAGAGGGTCAGGTGCCTAGCTTGGAGGGCTAGGTTGGATGATGTTATAACTCGGAAGGGTTGGGTGAAAAGTCTTAGCTTGGAGGGCTAGGTGAAATGTCCTAGCTTGGAGGGCTAGGTGAAAAGTCCTAACTTGGAGGGTTAGGTGCAAATTCCCAACTTGGAGAGTTAGATGGAAAATCCTTAGCTTGGAGGGCTAAGGTTGATGGAAACTTAGCTTGGAGGGCTGAGTTTGAGTCCCTGGATCGGTCTGGTGATCGATCAGGGATTCTGGCACGCTGCTCCTTCGTGGATCGGTCTGGTGACCGATCCAGCAATGACTGATCGGTCGGGTGACCGATCAGGGAGCACACAGTGAGGTTGGGAACCTACTGTGCTGCTCCTGATCGATCTGGTGACCGATCAGGGAGTATGCGTTTCACCCATTGACTGGCTCCTGATCGGTCTGGTGACCGATCAGGGAGCGAGTAGTGAGGTTGAGTTCCCTTGCTGAACTGCTCCTGATCGGTCTGATGATCGATCAGGTTTACTGTGTAGATCGTTCCGGAGAACGATCAAGCATCGCAGGTTCCTCCCTATGATCGATCTGGACGGAGCCTGATCAGTCTGGTCAGGTTCTGATCGGTCTGGTGACCGATCAGGAGGCTGCCTGATCGATCCGCTGACCGATCAGAAGGCTTAGCCTGCGAAACTCAGAAATCGCCCAATATAAGGGTGGATCGGTCCGGTGAATGATCCACGACCTGGGATCGGTCTGGTGATCGGTCCAGGAGAATCTCAAAGAAATCACGATTTCTAATTGAGCGTTGGGGATCGATCAGGACGAAGCCTGATCGGTCTGGAACCAGCCTGATCGGTCTGGTGACCGATCAGGAGGCTCTCTGATCGGTCCGGTGACCGATCACTTTAATTCAAATATGCTGTCAGACGTCTGTTTTCACTGCCGATTCTCTGATACACTGCTGATATGTTTTGATATGCATTGCTAAGCCTCTGTTGGAGTGTGCAGGTGATAGCAGGTGATTCAAACACTCAAGGAGGGTCAATGGGAGGCTTTCTGTTGAGCAGGTTTGGCTGTTTCTCATTCTCAGGTTTCAACGGGCAACTGACGTAGCTGGCGACTGACGGAGGCTCAGCTGGAGAGGAGGTCTTCAGTGGATTGAGTGCTCAGGGAGGTCAGTGGGTTCAGGCTGGCTCAGTGGATGCTGATGAAGCTTGTGATGGTGAGCAGAGCTTAAGTGACGAAGTAGGAAGTAGAGGAGCGAGTGGCGAACAAGACAGAAACTTGGGAAGTTTGGCTGGGCTGTGTTTGTGCTCTCTGTTGCTTTGTGCTTAAGCGATCTTGTTGCATTCCTGTGAGAGCTTTGTGAGTGTTCCTTCTTGTGTGATCTCTTGTACTCATGTTCTATCATCCGTGAGATCTGTGGAGAGGTTTCTCCACCGAGAAGGAGGCTCTATCTTATCCGGAGTTCACCGGGGCTTGATCTGCCGACGATCAAGGGATCGCCCACCTGACGGGCACGCCAAGGAGTAGGGGCAAGTTATCCCCGAACCTTGTATATCGAGGTGTTAGCGTCGGTTTGCTTTCCTTTGCTTTGGGTTGTTGTTTTAGTTCTCTGTTTCTGCATTTGCTTCCGCTGCCTAACTCTGAAGTGCAGAATAGATTTGAAAAGTTTAAAAGTTTTGTGTCCGACTAGATTCACCCCCCCCCTCTCTAGCCATCTCGTCCCCAACAGAACAACCTCCGGGGTTTGAGAGTACAGAATTTCCAAACCACGTGTTCAAGCTCATGAAGGCGCTCTACGGCTTTAAACAAGTACCCCGAGCTTTGTATGAAAGGTTGTCGACATTTCTTATTGAAAAATGCTTTGTTAGAGGCCAAATAGACCCTACACTATTTCTACGGAGAGATGGTGATAATATATTTGTAGCCCAAGTATATGTTGATGACATAATTTGTGGCTCAAACAACAAGGGCTATTTAAATGAATTCATTGGACACATGGTGAGTGAATTTGAAATGAGTCTAGTGGGAGAGTTGACTTTCTTCCTCGGACTCGAAATCAGGCAAACTCGAGATGGAATCCATGTGCACCAATCAAAGTATAGTCAAGAAATGCTTCGAAAATTTAACATGAGTGATTCAAAAGAGGTAACCACTCCCATGGCTACAAACACAAAATTAGACAAGGATGAGAGTGGTAAACCTGTTGACTTAACTCAATACCGGAGCATGATAGGGAGTTTGCTATACCTCACAGCTAGTCGACCTGATATTCTTTTTGCTATGGTTATGTGCGCTAGATATCAAGTATGTGCCAAGGAATCTCATTTAATTGTTGTTAAACGAATTTTGAGATACCTTAAGGGCACAATTGGTGTTGGTCTATGGTACCCCTATACCGAATCATTTGACCTAATTGGCTACACCGATTCCGACTATGCTGGATGCAAGTTGGATTGGAAAAGCACAAGTGGGGGTTGCCAATTCCTAGGTTCATCACTAGTTAGTTGGTCGAGTTGGAAGCAACATTGTGTTGCTCTCTCCACGACCGAGGCAAAATATATTGCTATGGGAGAGAGCATATCGCAATTGTTGTGGATGATTCATACTCTAGAGGACTATGGATTAAGTTACAAGGGTGTGCAAGTGTTATGTGACAACATAAGCACAAATAACCTAACAAAGAATCCAGTCCACCATTCTAGGACCAAGCATATTGAAGTGCGTTACCACTTCATTAGGGATCATGTTGCTAGAGGAGATATTGTACTCTCACATGTATAGTCAAAATCAAATCTAGCGGATATTTTCACTAAACCACTCCCTGAGAATGAATTTAGTTTCTTAAGAAGGGAATTGGGAATGTGTTGCGCTTCATAAGATTAAAATGCATTGAAAACCCTTCATGATCATTTCAAATTGTTGAGCAACAATTGGGTAACTTGGGGACATCTCACATAAACTATAAGGTTCAACAGAACGTTTTTGTTTGCTAGAAATGTAGTGAGATGCTAGGATCAACTTAATTTCTCAAAATGTCAATGCATCCCTTGAGAAAATAGGTTGACGAGATAATAATCACTATGGTGACCAAGTATGGGGAAAACCAATGCATAACATATGTGCACTTGGCTCCATGATCATACTTGGACATTCCAATCAAGGAAACTTGATTGGAGACCTTATTTGGATACAAACTTGTTTGAAATTGAGTGGATGCTTGTTGATTGAGTTTGACTCCGCTTGGGTGGAGCAAAGTGTTTTGTCAAAACCATAAGGACTTTTGATCCTTCTTAAAGGATCAATTATAGTCAAGGGATCACCTCCAAGTTCGATAATTTTCATCAGACCTTATCAGATATCGTTTGGGATTCTGAAACTGATATTTCAGATCGTATCAGAAAAAATTCAGGGAGCCTGATCGGTCACCGGACCGATCAGGAGTATGTCTGATCGGTCCAACTGACCGGTCCAGCCGAATTACGATACCCCTCTGCAATCTCTCTGTGTTGGCCTGGATCAGTCCCCAGACCGATCTGGCTCACTGTGTGGATCGGTCCACAGACCGATCAGGAGGATCACAGAAGATTTCAAAACCCACTGTTCGCTTCTTGATCGATCAGCCAATCGATCAGGAGCCTGCCTGATCGATCACCCGACGGATCAGGACCAGGCCAGTCCGATCAGGCCGGATCCTCATCGGTCTGGGCGCTCCCAGATCGAACAGTGATTCATTCGATCACATTAAATTGTGGTTGGTGGACCGATCCACCAACCTATTAACTTCGTGTAAACCCTCCTTCCCAAGCCCTAGTGCCGAAACCCCTTGCGCCGAAATCCTCTCTTGCCCATGCGATCTACTTGTTGTGCGTGAGTTTCTTCCTGCGTTTCTTCCTCCTGCGTGTGGCTTCTAGTGATCTTCTCCCTGCTATGCGTGAGGTTGTTTCTCTCCTGCGCTGCTGGGAGTTCCATTGTTGCTCCTGTGTTCTTTCTCGCAAAGCATCACTTGTGTGCTTTTCTGCGCAACTCAGCCGAGCGATTCCTCACAACCAACTCAACAATGACACCTAAGTGAGTTTTTGTTTCGGTGTATCCTACTGATTACTTCAGTTATCATGATTTTTGGGCTAATCATAATGTGTTTTCTTTTTGTCGTGTGACCTTCTCCCTGCCGTGCTCTTATCATGAACCTTAACCCTTATGTTCACTGATTGGTTCATTGATTAAACCTTGTCTTGTCCAATTTGATCAAACCTTAATCTTGTGATCTTTTAATTTGTGCCATGATTATCAACCTGTGACATGATCTTATCGATGTTCGATTTACCTCACTTGATTCATGTTGTTGCCATGACCTATTCCACCATCTTAGAAAGTCATTCAAGGGAAAGGAACCCACTGAAGAGTCCTCCAGAGGCATAGAGCTAGCTGAGGGTAGCTCATGATCCAGAGCTCCCTCATCCTCTTCAAATCCCCCTCATACCAGATTTCAAAATATTCATTACGCCTTAGCCTTTAAATATCACACCTTCAAACTCATGCCATGTCGAACTGTGGATCAAGCATTCATCTACGAACATTGTCCGTCGGTACGACAAATCATTGAACACTACGAACTTCAATCGATTCTTTTCCTTGAGAGGCCAATCAACTTTGATTTGGTCTCCGAATTCTATAACAACATAGTCGGTTGAGAGGGTACGGGGTGGAGGACCCGGGTCGCCAGTATCGACCTTAATTTTGATCTATCTGCTTTCACTGCCTTTCTTGGCTGCCGCTAATCAGATAATGACTTTCCACTCTATCCTTGTCTTCCGGATCAACTACCGGTTCCTTTCGATGGAGTCACTTCTGACTCTATCTACGAGTACTTCTTCAGCCATCCCAGGCTAGGAGGTCCGGGTGAGCGCACCGGTGATTTCCCCACATTTGCTGCTCTCCGTCTTTCCCCCGTTGATTATGTTTTGTTTAAGATCATCACTAACTGTCTCTTCCCGACTACTTCGAAACACTTAGATGAAATTCACTCATTCCATTGCTTGATGCTCTACAGGATGCATCAACAGTTAGACTTTGACCTAGTGACTTCCATCTACTTCTCCATCATTACCTACAGTCAAATGTACGGTCAGACAGTGTACATGCCATTTGGACATATCATTACTGCCTGGCTACATTCGGTCGGTGTCGATGTCTTACAGGGCAGCATTGTACCTATGGTTCGGCAGGACTGCCGACTTGACCGACGCATGTTGGCCCAGTCCGACATTATTGTCGGATCGCGGGGGCTGAGGTGGAAGGATAGGAGACGTGTTGGGGAGTTACCGAGAGCAGCCCATGATCGGATGCATCAGGAGCCACCCGCTGATGAAGAGGGCTACTATGAGTCGGATCCTGACCTTTGCTGGCAGATTGCCGAGCTGGAGCAGACGATCCAGCATGGTTTGCATGTCTTAGAGCTCTGGAGACAGGAGGTCCGCTCTGAGTTTCAGGGTTTTGACCGCAGACTGCTGGTGATCGAGTCTGACGTTTCTGGGATTCGCTCCCGGCAGGAGATATGGCACGAGGAGTGGCACAGTTGGGTAGCTGGTCATCCGTACCAGCGTTCATCCTCTAGAGCGGCGCCTTCCAGTAGCACTTCACTAGGGAGCGTTATATATATTGATGATACATCTGATGACGACCCTGCTGCGGATTGCTTTGCTCTTGGTTTCATGATTTGTGATGACTGTTTTGACTTGATGATGATATGTCTATGCTCTGCCTATCATGTCTATATTTTTGATGCTGTGTTATGCATCTGACTCTATTTTTCACTTCATATCCATATGATACATATGATTGTGTTGCCATGCTTTATATTTGTCATATGTTTTTCATATGTTCTACAAATTAAATCAAATCTTTTGTTGTTTTGGGAAACCCCTAGGGTTGAGGGGGGGTATGTTTAAACTTAACAACCCTTCTAGACCCTTTTCGTCGTTTAACAAAGGGGGAGAGTGAGGTTGATTAAGTTTAGGATGATAACTATTGTAGGGGGAGGATCCTGATTCCCCTATGAGTGTGAAATTTGCAACTATGGAGTTTGAATCACTAAACTTAAAATCGGATTGTGAAACAACAAAAAGAGGGAGATTGTTGATACAATCTGACCCTGATTATTATTTTGGTGTTGACACCGATTTTAGTTTAAGTTGATGAGATGATTATGATTAAGTCCTAGTCGTGGACTAGGCATACCTAGTGGAACTAGGTTTGTGAAAAGTCCTAGCCTGGAGGGTTAGGTGTGGGAAAATCCTAGCTTGGAGGGCTAGGTGTGAAAAATCCTAACCTGGAGGGTTAGGTGTGGAAAAATCCTAGCTTGGAGGGCAAGGTGTTGGAAAAGTCCTAGCTTGGAGGGCTAGGTATTGGAAAAGTCCTAGCTTGGTGGGCTAGGTGGATGAAATCCTAACTTGGAGGGTTAGGTGTGGAAAAGTCCTAGCTTGGAGGGCTAGGTGTGGAAATTCCTAACTCAGAGGGTTAGGTGATTGGAAATCCTGGTGAGTGAAGCCGGGTCCTGGTGAGTGAAGCCGGGTCCTGGTGAGTGAAGCCAGGTTGATCGAAGTCCTGGTGAGTGAAGCTGGGCACGGAGTCTTGGTCCGAGGGATTGAGCACGAGTCAGGGGAGGCTGGGAGCCAGTTCTCTTGGCTTTGAGTGGGTTTGGCCTTGCCCAGATTGGTCTGGTGACCGATCAGGGAAGTTGGCACGAAGTTTCCTCGTGGATCGGTCTGGTGACCAATCCAGCGATGTTTGATCGGTCTGGTGACCGATCAGGGAGCTTCCAGTAACTTTGGCAATCCTACTGTTCGGCTCCTGATCAGTCTGGTGACCGATCAGGGAGAAACTTTGATCGATCAATCTGAATGATCAACTGTCACGAGGTTTCTCACCCTGACCGATCAGACTAGAGCCTGATCGGTCAGGGAGTGTCCTGATCGGTCTGGTGACCGATCAGCAGTGTATTTCAGGCGGGATTGTGGCAAGCAGATTTCTAGATCAGTTTGATGACCGATCTGGTGACCGGTCAGGGTGACCGATCATACGAGCTTGCGATCCCAGGTTTCTCACTGGGGACCGATCAGGCTGGATCCTGATCGGTCTGGGATCATTCTGATCGGTCCGGTGATCGATCACTTTAATTCAAATGCACTGTCAGATGCTCTGATCGCGTTTGCTCGCATCTGCTTTTTCTGATACACTGCTGATATCTACTCTAACCTTCTGATACTTTGATTTTATGTTGATTTGCTGCCCTAATGAGCTGCTAAGTGTGCACGTGACTCAGGGATCATCCAAGGCAAGTCAAACGAAGGTTTTCACTATCGCAGGTTTGTCCGTTTTCCATCTCAGGGTGCAACGGATGCTGGCAATGCTGGAGCTGCTGACTGGGGCTTAGCTGAGGGAAGCTCAGGGAGTCCAGGAGAGCTCAGTGGTAGCTGGCTATTGCAGGTGAGCAGCTGGAGGCTGCAGTGAGGTGGTGACCTGGCGATCAGTGAGCTGAGACTTAAGCACTTGGTGGCGAACAAGTCTCAGTAATGTTACAGCTTGTGTTCTTGCGACATCTCATAGTGTGCTCTTACGACAACTCTGTTCCATCATCTTGAGCAAGCAACTGTGATCTTTGAAGCAACCTTCTATTACTTGAGCACTTGGAAGAAGAAGCAAGAAGCTTGGGGAGTCCATCAGCGAGAAGACACGAAGGAGGGAGTTCTTGCGTGAGATCTGCGTTGAGTGGAGCTCGGGAGAAGTTTGCTTGTGTTCTTGTGGTTCTAATTGCTAAGTAAGATCCTTCTTGTGTTTCCTGTACTTTATTCATGATCCATCTTGAAACGTTGTGGAGAGGTTACTCCACCGAGAAGGAGGTTGCATTTTATCCGGATTTTCCGGGGCTTGATCTGCCGACGATCAAGGGATCGCCCACCTTACGAGCACGCCAAGGAGTAGGGACAAGTTATCCCCGAACCTTATAAATCCTCTTTATTAGCGTTTGGTGGTTGTTCTTAGCTTAGGGTTTAAATTCTGCATACTTTGTTTTTATTGCTTTCGCTGTGCTACTAAACGTTTAAGTGAAGAAAACTTGAAAAGTTCTAAAGTTCAAGTGTCTGGCTGCATTCACCCCCCCTCTCTATCCATCCAAGTTCCAACAATCATCACCTGATCGATCTCCAGACCGATCAGGGAAGTGACTGATCGGGCACTCTGTCCGATCAGGTGATGTCTAGTCTATTCAGAAGGGAGCCAGAACGATCAAAAGTCTGCTTAACCGATTGAAAGAAGAGTCTAATCGGTCTCCAGACCGATCAGCAGAGTTGACACAGAACAGAACACTGAATTCAGTGAATTTCTTCATTCCTTGCTCCACCACAAATCTGATACGTGCAGGATAATTCAAACTAAGAGGGCAATGTGCATTAGGTTACATTCTTGAGTGTCCAAGTCTTCCACTTTCTCAACTTTTTTCATATTTTCTTATTATGCCATATTTCTTTTCCATATTTTCTCATCATGTCATATTTCCTTACTTTCTTTATCATGATTCTCTAGTATCAAAGTTCATTAAACTTCTATTTCATTCTTATCATTACATATCTCTTAACTTGTTTGAATAAGCTTTTGTAGGTGGGGATCCAAATCAAGAATGATGGTGGAGAGTAGATAATAAGCAAGCTTATGGTAGTACAAGAACCATGATTGTGTTAGAGTGAGCTCCACCTTCATCAAAACTTAGAACTTAGGATGAGAGCCACTTCAAAATTTTACTTGAGAGGTTTGTTACATATCTCTTAACTTGTTTGAATACGCTTTTGTAGGTGTGGATCCAAATCAAGAATTATGGTGGAGAGTAGATAATAAGCAAGTTTATGGTAGTACAAGGACCATGATTGTGTTAGAGTGAGCTCCACCTTCATCAAAACTTAGAACTTAGGATGAGAGCCACTTCAAAATTTTCCTTGAGAGGTTTGTGTGTTTAGTTCATCTCAATGAGTCATGAAGGATGAAGTATACTATGCTGTTGATTTAAGGACAAGATACTAGTCTATTGAGTTTAGATTTTTGAGGATTGACAACCCTAGGTAATATCCTTTCAATTGCTTCTAACTATGATTGAGAATAATCTAGGGGGATACATCATTAGTTCACTAGTTAGCTTGTGCGAGACGCCCAAGAGTAAGTGTGGGGGAGTTGATAACTACCATTTTGTTGATAAATTTAGGCTCTCAAATCCATGTTTTGATCCACTTTTATATGCTTAAGTTTGTATTTATATTAGGTTTCATAAATTACCTCTATTTTAGCTTTTGATTCAAATCTTTGTATATTAGAGATATTTTGGGCATTAAATTTGAATCTAATTTTGTAGGCTTCAAATGATCATGGACCTAGATCAGATTGGATCAAACTTGAGTCAGAATTGGATCCAGATCAGGATGATCAAGCATTGGATTAATATGGGTCGTCCAATCAAGAAACGGCTAGATCTGAGCCATCCGTCAACTTCTGATCAATCCAAGCTCAAGATAGAGTCAATCAAGTCCATGGATCAAGATCTGAGGCTTGGAGCCAAATCAGAGTTCATCTGGCCGTTGGATCAAGTTTAAGAGAGTCTAAGCTGTCCATTCAAAGATCAGGGCAATTTGAGCCACCCGTTGCAGATTTGATTGATCCTAGCTAAGGAGGAGTAGATCCTGACCCTTGATTGAGATCTGGAAGGTTTGGGCTTGATCCGAGTTAATCCAACCGTCGGATGAAGCAAGAACGATCTCAGCCATCCAATTCTAACTAATAAAAACCACTTCTCCTTCCCGGCAACGACGCCAAAAATTTGATGTGGGACAATAAATAGTGTCAGGAATGAGCCTCAAATTTAGATATTTATAAGCTGCAAACCCTTGGCTAACAAAATTAAATGTAGAATAGGGGTCTCAGGTCGTATTTTTCCAAGGACTAGTTGTGAATGTTTAATTCAAGCCTGAAAGTTTGTTGTCGTTTGATGGTTTGGGTTTTCTAATAAAATGGGGGGTTTTGCGATAAGGAATGAAATAGCAATTCAGAATGAAATAAACTTAACTAAGTAGAAATGACTTAGGAAGTTGCAGAATCTAAACTTAACCAAGTAAACAACTCAGCAATTAAATTCAAACGATGGAATTGAAATTTAAGAACTAATTGCAGGGAACTAATTGCAGAGAATTAATTGCAAGACAATGAAAACTAGAACAAAACATTGCTTAAGGAACATGGCTTAAAGTGTAGATGAAACAATCTAAAACAACTTGAAGAAATAAGAGCTTAAAACCAAAATTATCCTAAATTTGAACATCAACCCAGTTCATTGTCAAGACTTCCCTTTGCCATCACACAAAAGTCTAGCTATGAACCCCCTAGCTCGAAAACCAACGAAGAAAAACTCCCATGCTCAGTTTGCTCTGTACAGTCCTTCCTGATCGGTCATGGGACCGATCAGGTCTTCTTCTGATCGGATTCGGGACCTATCAGAAGAGTCTCTGTCCGATCGGAGCGATCGGTCAGTAGCTGAAACATCCTGCGATCTCCTCCTTCTTGATGCGCCGAGTCTCGATCTCGCTCAAACACCCTCAGATTACTTCGGAGAACCCCTCTAAAGATGAAGACAACAACGATCACTGGAATCGATCATTGGACAGCTCCGGCGAAACCCTCACCGAGCTCCTTCAGCTGCGAAGATTGGTTAGCAAACTAAACATGAAATCTTACCTCGATGATCTGAAATCTTGCAAACAAACAGGTTTGCTGTTGGTCGCGCGATCTGAGAAGAACAGACGAAGAAAAACCCAAGAACAGGGAAGAAACTACGCTACTGGCGACGACGCGACAACCAACATCAAACCTGTTTGTTTGCAAGATTTCATATCATCGAGGTAAGATTTCATGTTTAGATTGCTAACCAATCTTCGCAGCTAAAGGAGCTCGATGAGGGTTTCGCCGGAGCTGTCCAATGATCGATTCCAGTGATCGTTGTTGTCTTCATTGAGCTGATGCAATCAGAGCATTAGAGGGGTTCTCCGAAGTAATCTAAGGGTGTTTGAGCGAGATCGGCACTCGGCGCATCAAGAAGGAGGAGATCACGGGATGTTTCAGCTACTGACCGATCACTTCGATCGGACAGAGACTCTTCTGATCGGTCCCCAATCTGATCAGAAGAAGACCTGATCGGTCCCGTGACCGATCAGGAAGGACAATACAGAGCAAACTGAGCAGGGGAGTTTTTCTTTGTTGGTTTTTGAGCTAGGGGTTCATAGCTAGACTTTTGTGTGACGGCAAAGGGAAGTCTTGACAATGAACTAGGTTGATGTTCAAATTTAGGATAATTTTGGTTTTAAGCTTTTATTTCTTCAAGTTGTTTTAGATTGTTTCCTCTACACTTTAAGCCGTGGTCCTTAAGCAATGTTTTGTTCTAGTTTTCATTGTCTTGTAATTAATTCTCTGCAATTAGTTCTTAAATTTCAATTCCATCGTTTGAATTTAATTGCTTAGTTATTAACTAGGTTAAGTTTAGTTTCTGCAACTTCCTAAGTCATTTCTGCTTAGTTAAGTCTATTTCATTCCGAATTGCTATTTCATTCCTTATCGGAAAACCCCCATTTTATTAGAAAACCCAAAACATCAAACGACAACAAACTTTCAGGCTTGAATTAAACATTCACAACTAATCCATGGAAAAATACGACCTGAGGCCCCAATTCTACATTTAATTTTGTTAGCCAAGGGTTTTCAGCTTATAAATATCTAAATTTGAGGCTCATTCGTGACACTAGTTATTGGGCAACATCACTCATGTAGCTCCTTGTGGGTGGAGAAACCTAGCCACAACCTTGAGTACACCTCTGAGCTCTAAAGACTACTAACAAGCCTTAACCAAGCTTGTTTCGTCAGACATTTCCAACCAATCCCGAGCCTCTTTAAATATAGCTCAAAGCTGGAAAGTACCCTACCAATCGACTGCTCCCAGGGCAGTCGACTGGTCCCACTGAAAATCGGTCGTTGCAACCCCAACATTCGAATTTTCAGCCACTTAACCAGTCACTACCAGTCGACTGCTCCCAGGGCAGTCGACTGGTCCAGGGTCAAAAACTTTCTGTGAGTTTTTGTGCTTGCTGGCAGTTGACTGTTATATCCCCAGTCGACTGGCCCAACTTACAAACACACTCCTACTCACTCCGAAGTCCCTCCTCCATGCGTGCCTTCAGGTACACTCCCTTGGCTTGCCCCTTGAAGTCCTCTTCCACCGACCATCGTCCCTCGGATGCGCACACAAGCCTTCCCTTGGCTTGCCTCCATGCCACCCTTCACGTGTGCCCTTGAAGTCCACTTCCCGGCTTGCCCTTGGACTCCTCCCTTGGATCTTGTTCCTTCATGACTCAGCTGACTCTTCACTAGCAGCCTTGACTGTTGCCTTCACACCCTCTTCATCTTCGGCTCCCGTCCCTCGGATGCACACAAGCCTCCAGCTTGTCTCCATGTCATCCTTCACGCATGCCTCGAAGTTCGCACCCCTCGGCTCATCATCCCTGCCATCCATGGTCCCTCGGGTGCACACAAGCCTCCAGCTTGTCTCCATGCCACCCTTCACCGTACCGAAGTCATTCAGCTAAGTCAATATGTGTAACCTACACAACCTACACACTCAACATACATATATTAGAACACAAGGATAAACCTAACATAAATCCTTTTCCCAAACATCAAAACACATGGTCACTCCGGACCATAGATTGCCTCAACAGAAAGCATTATCGGTTGCTGTGAGTTCGGCGGAGAGATAAGCTTTGACCAGGCTCTATGAGGCGCCTCATTGATCACAGGCACCCTATACCAAGCCTATATAAAGGGGCTTTGACCCCTCAACTCAGAACAACACTCAGAAATCATTCTAAGCTTTCCAAGTGACGACAAAGCACTAACGACGAAGCTCTACGACCAAGGAGGCTCCGGGAGGAAGTGTGCGGCACTTCGGAGGTCCAGATAGGCCGAGTCTTCAACTCTTTTAGTTTGGTTTGAATTTACATTCTGCACTTATTTTTGTCTATCTTTTCATTGTAAATTGTGCGCGGTAAGACGGGTTTCTCCGCCTCCAGAAAGTCCAGAAAGGAGACCATTAGTGGACGGGTGTTCCCGTGATTAGGCCTTGGATGTACTGACCCTGGGGGGTTGGGAACCAAGTAAAAATCTCGTGTGCATTTTGTGTCATCTTTTATTATTCTATTTTTTTTTCGTTGTGTTACTAACTCTGAGTCTAGAACAAAGATCCGAAAGACGAGTTTTACGAAGTTCCCGAAAAGTTTTTTTCAGTCGATATTTACCCCCCCTATCGACGGCACCGGTCCCCACATAGTGGGGGGGGGGGTAGCTTGTATACCTCACTTACCGAGACGTCCGAATCCAAGGATTGGTCTCCCCCTTCACTTGAGCTCTCTCCTTCATTGTCACTTGAGCTCTTTTCATCTTCGGATAATGCTAGGTTGTCCACTCCCATTAATGTAAAATGAGACACATGGTGTTCTCTCTCCTCCTCCGATGATGACATATCATCCCATGTTGCTTTGAGACTTGTAGTCTTCTTGCCTTTCACTTTTACTTTCTTCATTTCCTCCTTCTTTTTTTCTTCTTTCTTCAAGAGTGGACACTCGTTCCTCATGTGCCCTTCCTTTTAGCAATTGTAGCAAACGACCTCTCTAGCCTTTCCCTTACCTCTTGAGTTTTTCCTACCATAAGATTTGTTAGAAAAACTTTTAAAGGCTTTTCTCATTTTTCTTACCATATATGCCTTTTGGTCGCTATCCATGGAAGTGCTTGACTCTTCCGAATCAGATGATGAGTAAGCGACCTTTTTCTTTTCCTTCTTCTTCTTTCTTTCTTTCTCTACAACAAAAGCTACACCCTTCTCATTAGTAGACACATTAGAATGTTCATGTAATTCAAATTCACAAAATAAATCATCAAGCTTAACTAAAGAAAGATCCCTACAGACTTTATAGACATCAACCATTGAAGCCCATAAAGTGGTTCTAGGGAAGGATTGAAGTACATACCTCACAAGATCCCTATTTTCCACCTTCTCACGTATGACATGAAGTTCGTTGATGATCTCTTTGACCCTACCGTGTAATTGGCTCATGGTTTCATTTTCTTTCATAGTGAGAGATTGGAGTTGTGCCACAACGAGATCCTTCTTGGCCCTCCTAGATTCATTTGATCCTTCATTTAGGTCAATGAGCTTCTCCCAAAGCTCCTTTGCGGTCTTGAACGGTCCCACCATGTTCAATTGTTCTTTTGAGAGTCCACATTGAAGAGTCGTTGTAGCCTTTGCATTCGCTTGTGCCTTCTTCAACATCTCTTTTGTCCAATTTTTGATAGGTAGAGGCTCTCCCCTCTCATTCATTGGTATTTCGAATCCATCTACAATGCTACATCAATTTTCAATATCGTTCATAAGATAATACTCCATCCTACCTTTCCAATACGCGAAATTGTTGTCGTCAAAGAAAGGTGGTCGCGCGGTGCTATAACCCTCTTGAAAAGCCATTTTGATGCTCTGGTCGACGGTGAGTTCTTCCAAAACGAACCAGCTCTGATACCACTTGTTAGGATCAAGGCGTCAAGCTAGGGGGGGTGAATAGCTTTTTTTCGATTTTGTCTACAAAGATGTTAGCTCAACACAAAACAAAATCAATAAAAACAGTAAAAGTAATGCTAACCCCCTGATTTACTTGGTATCCACCTCAAAGAGGTGACTAGTCTAAGGATCCACCCACATGCACGAGCTCCACAATGAATGTCTCCTTCAAGGCGGAGAAACCTTCACAAATGGCACTCTTCCTCATTACAAAGATGAAATGAAAGTGAGAGGAAGACCTGGAGACTTTGAGCACTTGGGACACAATTCTTCATACAAGAACTGCAACCTTGACATGCTCAAAAATATCCCTTTAAATAGATTAGAGGACGGCTCCTTAAGCTGTCCAGCCTGATACCAGTCGACTGCCCCCAGGGCAGTTGACTGATCCCACTGCAATAGCTAGCCAACGGCTAGTTTTTCGACCTGATCAGTAGATTGGTCCTGGACCAGTCGACTGATCTTTCTGTGAGTTTGAGTTCCCCGCTGGCAGTCGACTGATCCATCCAGTCGACTGTCCAGCTTACATTTTCACTCTCCCTCATCCTGAAGACCACCCTTCACGTATGCCTTCAAGTTCACTCCCTTGGCTTGCCCCTTGAAGTCCTCTTCCACCGGTTGTCATCCCTCATATGCGCACATAAGCCCTCGGCTTGCCTCCATGCCATCCTTCACATATGCCCTTTGAAGTCCACTTCACCCGACTTGCCCTTGGAGTCCTCTTCCCTCGGCTCTCATCCCTCGGATGCACACTCCATATGTGACTCACCAAGTCCTGCAAGACTTAATCACACATATCAAAACAACATAACACCCTAACTTAACCATATTTGCACACACACATCAAAACCATGATCCTCCTGATCATACTTGGGTCGATTGCCCCAACAATAACAAACATAAAAACTGGCGATCCATTCGTCGTCTTTCTACGGTTGATTAATTCGGAATGTTACATGACCTTAAATTTGGTTTTGGCTAAGTTGTTACTTGAATTAATTGATACGACGATGAGACGGTCGTTGGGAGACGGGTCTCTATTCAGATTAAATTTTTAATTCGTAGACATAGAGAGATCTCTCATGTTCGACCCCGTGGTTGCTTAGAAACAAGGCGAGCCATACCTTGGGTATTGCTACTTTTGTGGTTACAATTCCATCAATTGGTATCAAACACAAGGTTTCCGGTTTTGTGTGTTTAGGATTTGGTTATTTTTCTACACATTATCATGTACTTTATTATTGCTGGATAATATTTGGATGTGCGTAGACTAACTCTTTGTTGCATGCACTAGATTCCAACTATTTTGGCATTAATTATTGTTGTATGTGATTGATTGTGTGTTTTGTAAATTAATTGAATCCTCGGAGTTGACGAGGCTAAATTAGGTATTTAATTTTTGTAATTAAATATGGCATCTGTTTAGCTAAGCTTTTATTTACTTTTGATCTAGAATACATGTACATTCCTTTGTGAAGTATAAGATCAATGGATGTAAATAAGTAGCTAGTCATCTCGGCTCGGAGATCCCTTCATGGAGGCTTGTACATGGGATAGGGAGGAGCGGACGAGGTGACGACACGACTGGAGGCGCATTGGAGACCAAGGCCATGATAGTTGGAAAATCTAGGTTGTTTCATATTCATTACTTTGGTTATGTGCTTGTTGTGTGTGTGCATGTGAAAATCCTAAAAATTAAATAACTAAGTGGGAGAGGGACCCTAAGGGTCCCGTTGCCTCTATTACAATCTGATAAGTGATGCGAATAAGCCCGCGCGTCGACTCTGAGTGCCTTCCTCCATAACGGATAGGCTTGTTCTGCGGATCACTGGGTCAGAAAATATTATAGAAAATTATCGAAGAGCGTGTGTACTTCTCCAATGGAAGACACATAATCGAAAATAATTTTCTTAGTTGTTGAGGTAAACTGTGGTCCGGAGTGACCATGAGTTTTGATGTTTAGGCAAAGGGTTTAAGTTAGGTTTACCCTTGTGTATTTGATATGTGTATGTGAGTATGCAGGTTGTGTAGGTTACACATATTGACTTGGCTGGACGGATTCGGTACAGTGAAGGGTGGCATGGAGATAAGCTGGAGGCTTGTGAGCACCCGAGCGACCTTGGTATAGTAGGGACGATGAGCCGAGGGGCACGGACTTCGAGGCATACGTGAAGGATGGCATGGAGACAAGTTGGAGGCTTGTGTGCATCCGAGGGATGAGGACCGAAGATGAAGAGGGCGCGAAAGCAATAGTCGAGGCTGCTGATGAGGAGTCAGTTGAGTCGTGAGGGTACGAGTGATGTGTGATTGTACTCGGGAAATCCTAGGGTTCGAGTAATGAGAGAACTGCACTCGGAAAGGGAAACCCTAAGTGTGTGAGTGGACCAGTCAACTGCCATTAGGGCAGTCGACTGATAAAACTCACAGAGAGTTTTCGGCTAGGGACCAGTCGACTGCCCTGGGAGCAGTCGACTAGTAAGGTCAAAAACTAGCCGTTACAACGAGCTGTAAGACTGCTGATTGGCTGACACCAGTTGACTGCCCTAGGAGCAGTTGACTGGTGGCGAGCGTTTTCAGCCTTAGTCCTATTTAAGAGGATTTCGTGTTGGCTAAAAGGTTTGACGAATTTGGTCTTGGTTAAAGGCCAAATAGTAGTCTTGGTGCTCAGAGATTGTCGAGGTGTTGTGGTGAGGTTTCTCCACCCACAAGAAGGGACAAGGACTAGCCGGAGGTTATCCGTGCAGTGATCCACCGAAGGATTCTTGGATTAGTCACCCTTAGGGGTGGATACCAAGTAAACTATTCTTGTTAGCATTGCTTTCTTATTGTTTATTGTTTTGTTTGTATTTCCACTTGCGCAACTAACAACATAGGTACATGAAAGCCGAAAAGTTCTATTCACCCCCCTCTAGCAAACCGTACAAGATCCAACAAGTGGTATCAGAGCGAAGGACCGCTCTTATTGGACTAATCGCCAAAGGAGCAAAAGCTAGAGGAGAAAAAATCAATGGAAGACAAGTTGGGGGACGACATCTACACTCCACCGGCCTACGATCATGAAGATTTCGAGTATTGGAAGACAAGGCTAGAAACATGGTTCAGAATGGAGTGGGATCTTAGGAACATGCACCATGTCATCAATCACTTACAATAGATTTAGGACATCAATTTTTATTATGATTGTAAAATGCTCATGAGACGAAACCATAGGTTATAAAATTTGTCGAGTACATTCGCATCATAGCACACTTTCATATTTCATATGATGATGTTATAGACTTTTAGGTTGATGAACACAAATTTTTGTATCTCGACAAATGCTCATACATTATACAATCTATAATAAAATTATATCCTACTTCTATATCACATATAAAAGTTTTCTAAACTTTGTACGATCTTTCGCAAGTGGCTCTAATACCACTGTAGGGATCTATAGGTAAAAATATTTAAAATCGCAGCGGAAATAAGATCCCTCGAGCGATCCATGCGAAAGGAAAACTCATACAAAGTGATCTACAATTCCTATCTTATAGGAATACCTTTGTCGCGTGCCCTTCACTTATCTTGCTAGTCCTTTGGTTCGCCAGATCTCTTACACGTTCAAGTGTCCGTGCCTCTATGCGTATCCACACAAACACGATCTACGCCTCGGAGAGGAACCACCTTAGTTGTGCTAGCAACTTGGGATGGTTCACAAAGCACAAGAACCTCCACTAGGGAGTTATGGACAAGGAGGAAGAAAGAAGAGGAAGAGAGATGCACCATCTAGCCTTTGACAAGGGGGGATATTTATACTCATCTAATGACTACCAAGGGTCTATGTCCCTTGAGCTCCTCTCATCTTAATGCTAATAAAACCCAATGAATACCAAGCCTCTTGGTATTCCATGAGACACTTAATATTCTATTCATCTAATGAATAGAATGTCTCTTAGCCTTCCTCTTAAATAATATTTAATTAAACCCTTTAATAAATATTATCCATAATTAGGTGGTTGAGTCTAATCTAGATGAGTCTAACTCAAATTAGACTCAATCCCATAATCTAATTGGATTCACTTGAGTCTAACTCAATTAATCCAATTCGAATCAAATCTTAGTCAAACCAAGATCAATTAATCTTCGAAGCATCGTGTCCTTAGTGTGTGACCCAATAGGTTCTCGTAACGTTGGCAATGTATCTAAACCACTTTAGACACATAAGCAATGAGCGACATCTAGCAATGCATCATTGTCACCCAAGTAACAAGAAAAGTCAAGATCCGACTTAACCTCCGTGACTATGATAATGTATGACCTTGTCCTTCTATCATCGATATCTAGATTGACCATTGAAGCATAGACCGTGACATCGTCAGTCAATATTGTGTTTCTTGATTTCCGAGTAGACTCACTCAAACAAATGAGCTCAATATCTCATATTGACTCATTTGAGCATGACCATGCGTTTTAGTAGTCCTACTCGATCAAGGGGCCCACAGATATCACTCCCGTCATATGGGAGGGATAGATCCCATCTACATCACTCACATCTCTCTGGATAATTCATTACATACCTAGTGATCGCCTTTATAGTCCACCTTGTTACAGTGACGTTTGACGATACCAAAGTACATAACTTCTTATGTAGGGAACCGTAGTGACTTCAGGTCTAAGGACTATTCATACTAATAGTCACACGAGAAAGTTTATGACACTCATATGACAATCTATGAAACTTTCTCATGGCGGGTCAATTCAGTACACATTCTCCAATGTATACCCATGTGTCAACTTGATATCACTTATCCATGACATGTGAGCTCAAGTCATCAGTTGACTTAAATGCTAGTCTCCATGCATTAATATTGTCCTTGAATATTAATACTTGACTAGGAATGGTTTAGTGTAGTGTTCTCTACATTATCTCACTATCAATTCAACCAATCGATATAATGTAGATAAGAACCTACTACCCAAGGACATTATTATACTTAGTTATTTGGCACAAATACAAAGTAAGTATAATAACCAAACATGCCTTTATTAATGATAGAATATGATACTAAAAGTCTCTAGTCAATCATCATATAATTGGCTCTAGAGCTCCTACTAACATGGACGACTCATAATATGAGGAGCCCATATGAAAATATGGGAGTTGGTGATGAAGGTCAATTAAGATCCTTTAGTGCAATGGATCTTAATTAATGGATCGGGTTTAGATCCATTAGTGGGCCAAGATCCAACTTCTCCTCTTGGTCCCTACCTTATCCCTATAAATACCCCATGGGATCATGAAACAAAGGGTGATCCACCACACAACAAGCTGTTGGGACCAGGTGCATGTTGACATAGATGCGGGTTCATAATTTTAAAAATTAATTACGTGCAGCGGAAGGTTTAGCATAAATAATTTCTCAAATTATTTAACCACACATCTAAGCATGCAATTTTATCTTGTGTAGACATGATCATATATTTGAAATTTTGCAGAAACATAAACTAATTTACGTATTATCTCACGTAACTTGAAGGAAGGGATGAGATCCAACCGTAAGCGTCCCTTGGAAGCTCCGCCTCTATTCGCGTCCACGCCGAGTATCTTCGGGATGACTTCGCATAGCCACGAGTTTTGTGTTCTTGAGAACTACTAGATTCTCTAAGAACGCGACAAGAAAAATCAAGAGAGAAGTCGGAAGACTAACCACAAAAGGATGGTCGGAATCAAAATTCAGGCGAAGCAAAAGAAGAGGCTTGTGGCAAAAAGATCGTTGCGCCAAACTCTAATTCCGGCAGCACCTTCTTCCGGCCAAGAGATGGCCGGAGCTTCTTTCTCCGGTAGCAGGTGGTGGTTGGCAGAGAAAGGGCAGGGGCGGCCAGCTGGTGCTCCTTCATGGGGCTGGTTGGCGCACGACAAGAAGGGCAGAAGAGAAGGAGAGAAAGAGAGGGAGAGAGCCTATGCCTTCATCTCTTTGATTATTACCCAAGCCTTACCTTGGGTCCTTTATATAGTGGCCTCTCAACCATCAAGCCTCTCAAATATGGAATAACTTATTCCATAATGCCAAGTTTGATTTTATATCATGGTTAAAATCGTATTTTAATTCATGATAAAAATCAATCAAGTCTCTTCTCTCTTATGGAATAAATTTCCTTATCATGGTAAATCAATCCATGATTGATTTTATAAAATAAACCAATCCATGGTTCATTTTAATTTCCATGAAAAATAAACCAAACCTTGGTTTATTATATATAAAAAATTTATATCATCCATAATTTTATAAAACAAACCACACTTGGTTTATTTTATAAATTGAACCAAAAGCTTGGTTCTCTCCCTTTGTTGTGGCCGACCAAGCAAAGGGGATGGAGGCCCTCTTTGGCAGGCCCATCCAAGTCACGCCTCAATGAATTAAACTTATTTAATTCATCTATTAAGTCTTCAAAAGACTTAGCCATTTTACGCTTCCGATGCGTCTCTGAAAAATTCAGATTCGACTTATCGTTTGGCTCAACCAAACCTAATCTCTCTTGATTAGAAAATCTAATTTTCAACTCATTTTAAATCCCTCGGATTACTCGTAGTGCGTGTGACTAAATAGGCTTTTGATTTATGTTGGCCGTCTATAATTAATCAATTATAGAACGATCATGAGTGGCACCTAGTAGTATATCATGATTCCCAATTAATCGAAAGATCAACGGTTGACCTCAGAAATAATTCTGAAACCCTTCAGCAGCTATAATGAATCGTGCCCCATTCCCTTCACCATCTTATACCCACTTGGTTCAGGACATGGTCTATGTGTGTCAATCCTCACTAGACTGACTACGTCACACCTAGCCCATGTAACGTTTTCTCGTCCTACGGATTCTAATTACTCTCATGTATTTAAGAGATTCATACTCTGAACATGTCATGCTCTGGCCATAGGCTTCGAGTAACAATCCGACGTTAGGCCTCGGGTATACATCTCCTCGCAAGGAGTGGTGAATCCTTTGTAGGCTGTTCAATCATCTTCGGGCACTTCGGCTTATACCCAATCATCCTGGGTCCACACCTCCTTGGAGATGCTTGCTTAAAATGTCAAAGTATAAGTCTCTATGACCAAGATGACTTGAACACCGCAAGTCAAAGGAACATTGCACTTAAGCTGCAGTAAGAACATTACTGACATATCTATATGTAGACTACCATATGAAGTTTTACAGCCAGTCACTTCAATGAACTAGTTCCCTTAACTAGCATTCATATTTATCTTCGGACATCTCAATGTCACCAGCCAGTGAGGATCAGTTGATTAGAGAATAACCCATGCTAGTCTCAACAGAATTGATAGTGTCCGTATTTATCAATTCATTGACTAGGGACAATTTCAATACTTCACAATTGCACATGTAGAGATAATCACTAGTTGTGAATTCATCACAAATTCTCTCATGCTGTGAATTATATTGCGGACATTCAGTAAATGAGTTTAAGATCTCAATCAAATACACAAACATGTATACTCAAATAGTGAATATTCATTTATTAAAATAAATGATTACAATCATAAGGCGATTGCCTTAGGACACTTCTCTCATATCACTAACAAACTCCCACTTGGCCTAATGCCAATCGCTACGGTACCCAATACCACAGACTCTAACATGACCCTCAAACTTCTTTGAGGCAAGGCCTTAGTTAAAGGATCCGCTAAATTCCTTTCAGTGGGAATTTTCTCAATTTATATATCATTCCTACTTATAATCTCTCTAATCAGATGATAGCGGCGAAGCACATGTTTGGATCGCTGATGAGACCTTGGTTCCTTTGCTTGTGCAATAGCTCCATTGTTGTCGCAGTAAACCGGTATTGCTTCATCAATGGTTGAAACCACACCAAGTTCTGAGATAAACTTTTTGATCCAGACTGCTTCCTTTGCTGCTTCCGAAGCTGCAATATATTCCGCTTCCGTGGTAGAATCCGCTACGGTGTCTTGCTTGGAACTCTTCCAACTTATTGCACCTCCATTCAAAATAAATACGTATCCGGACTGAGATTTGGAGTCATCCTTATCTGTCTAGAAACTAGCATCTGTATACCACGTATTACCATATCACCTTCTCCATATATTAGGAACACATCCTTAGTGTTTCTTAAGTACTTGAGGATTGTCTTGACAGCCGTCCAATGATCCATTCCTGGATCAGACTGGTATCTTCTTGTGACGCTCAGAGCATACGATACATCGGGCCTAGTACATAACATAGCATACATGACAGATCGTATCGCGGATGCATAAGGAATCTTATTCATGCAAATCCTCTCGTCTTCTATGCGCGGACACATAGACTTCGAAAGGTTGATCCCATGCCTGATGGGAAGGTAACCTTTCTTGGATTCCTACATGCTAAACCTTTCTAGCACTCGGTCTATATATGTAGACTGCGAAAGACCAAGCAACCGTTTTGATCTATCTCTATAGATTCTAATCTCAAGGATATATGTTGCTTCTCTCAGGTCTTTCATGGAGAAAGTTTTGGATAACCAAATTTTAACTGACTGTAAGACTGATATATCGTTTCCTATAAGTAATATGTCATCGACATATAACACTAGGAATACGACTGCACTCCCACTAACCTTCTTGTACACACAAGGTTCGTCAAGATTTTGTGAGAAATTAAACTCTTTGATTGTCTCATCAAAACGGATGTTCCAGCTCCTGGATGCTTACTTTTGTCCATATATGGATCGTCGAAGCTTACATACTTTGGTTTTATTAACCGATGTGAAACCTTCAGGTTGAATCATGTATACATCCTCAAGCAGGTTTCCATTAAGGAAAGCTGTTTTCACATCCATTTGTCATATCTCATAATCATAATGAGCTACTATGGCCAGGAGCATCCGAATGGATTTAAGCATAGCTACTGGCGTATAAGTTTCGTCATAATCAATTCCTTGTTTCTGACGATATCCTTTTGCCACTAATCTAGCCTTAAAGGTAACAACATTACCTTCCATGTCGGTTTTCTTCTTGAAAACCCACTTGCACCCTATGGGCTTAATCCCTTCAGGTGGGTTAACCAAGTCCCATACTTGATTTTTGTACATGGAATCCATTTCCGACTTCATGGCTTCAAGTCATTTATCCCTTTCTGAATTTTTCAGAACATCTTCATAACTGATAGGTTCGTCATCGTTAATGAATAACATGTCGTTCGATTCACTTATGAGAAATCCATATCTCTCTGGAATATTGCGTGTCCTATTAGACCTACGAAGAAGTGATGTTGTTTTAGGTTCAACTGATAGCTCATCATTATTAGTTATTGGTTGTGGGTCTATACTAGGTGTCTCTGTAATGTCTATTGGAGTTTTTTGAACTTCTTCAAGTTCAATGCTACTCCCATTGTTTTCTTGTAAAAGAAATTCTTTTTCTAGAAATACAGCATGCCTTGAAACAAACACCTTTTGTTCCAAGGGATGATAGAATTGATAACCTTTCGTTTCCTTAGGGTATCCAATAAATAGACATTTATCAAACTTAGCATCCAATTTATCTGATACAGTCCGCTTTACATAAGCAGGACAACCCCATATCTTTAGGTGAGATAAATAAGGTTTCTTACTATTCCACGTCTCATATGGAGTAGTAGAGACTACCTTGTTCGGGACTCTGTTTAGTAAGTAAACAACTGTCTTAAGCGCATAGCCCCAAAAGGATTTTGGAAGAGTTGCATGATTCATCATAGATCTAACCATATCCATCAAGGTTCGGTTACGCCTCTCAAATACACCATTATGCTGTGGTGTATATGGCGGAGTCCATTGAGACAATATCCCATTATCCCTAAGATAATCTTGAAACTCTTGACTTAAATATTTACCACCCCAATCGGATCGAAGTATTTTAATACTTTTGCCAAGCTGTTTCTCTACTTCACTTCTGAACTCTTTGAATTTCTCAAAAGCTTTAGATTTGTGTTTCATTGAGAACACATACCCGAATCATGAGTGATCATCGATAAATGTAATGAAGTAGCTATAGCCTCCTTGTGCAAGAGTTGCATTGGTCCACATACATCAGTATGTATTAGACCAAGCAATTCTCCCACTGGTTTACCTTTTCCGGAAAAGGGTAATTTGGTCATCTTGCCTTTTAAGCATGATTCGCATGTATCAAATGAACCGGGTTCAAATGATTCCAGAATTCTACATCGGTATAATTTGGTCATGCGTTTCTTACTTACATGGCCAAGACGACAATGCCACATATAGGAGTCTATTTGATTATCTATTCGAGCACGTTTGTTGCTAACTTCAATATTGAATACGTCACCGGATAAATCTAACGTGTAGATAAGTTCCAGTCCCATAAAGAACACCATTTAAAGTTATGTAACAGCAATTGTTACTAAAAGTTAAACGATAACCCTTTTCATTCAAGCATGAAATAGATACAATGTTCTTTATTAACGAAGGAACAAAATATCAATTATCCAATTCTAAGACAAGTCCAGTAGGGAGCCTTAGCAAATATGTTCCGATGGCAACAGCAGCAATCATTGCTCCATTTCCAACTCGCAAATTCGCTTCTCCCTTGACGAGTCTTCTTCTATTCCTTAGCCCCTGTATGTCATTACATATATGTGAGCTACACCCAGTATCAAGTACCTAGGTGTCCGAGGAAATAGAGTGACATTCAATAACGAAGATATCTGAAGAGGATGGGGCATCGGATGCCTTCTTCTTCAAGGACTCATGATAAACTTTGCAGTTTCTTCGCCAGTGGCCCTCCTTGCTGCAGTGATGGCAAGTGCCTTTTGGTGCCTTTTCAATCTTTTTGGCCTTTTTCTTCCTTCCCTTATTTTGTTCTTTGGGCTTCCTCTTAGAGCCTTTCTTTGAGGAACCAACTAACAGTACCGTCTTCTGATCCTGCTTTACAGAAGGCTCTACAGTCTTCAGCAAGTTAAGCAACTCAGGAATGGTAGTCTCCAGTTTGTTCATCCGATAGTTCATCACAAACTATGAGTAACTCTTGGGCAAACAATGCAAAATTAAGTCAATACTTAGTTCGTGATCCATTGCAAATCTGAGTGTGCCTAGTCGCTCAATATACCCCAACATCTTCAACACAAACTGTGAAACAGAAGTGCCTTCCTGCATCTTAGAGGTGAAGAGGAGTCTGGAGACCTCAAACCTTTCGGATCTCGCCTGCTGGTCAAACAGCTCATGAAGATGGAAGACGATGGTATGAGCATCCATATGCTCATGCTGCTTTTGTAGCTCAAGTACTATAGCGGCCAGCATGATGCAACTCGCATGTTCAGAATCGGCCACATGTTTTCTGATAGGCCACTAACTGGTCTCGAGTTACATCTTCAAGAGGATGGTTGGGAAGTTGTTCTTAAAGGACATAAGCAAGCTTTTCTGCCTTGAGGACTATCCTCAGGTTTCGAAGCCAGTCCATGAAGTTTGGCCCAGTCAGCTTATTGGTGTCCAAAATGGAACGCAAATTCAGAGAAGGCATGATCAGGTGATTTTCCTAGAAATACAAATTGAGGTTATGTGATGAGAATGATAAAGAATGCATCAATATACATTAATTAAATCCTATTTATTTTTCGAATTGAATAACCCTTTTTATCAATTCGGGAGATCATAGGAACATCTCCAAATAGATTGATATCCAACCATAGATAAGAACAACCATGGCTAGAGTCCATCAAGTTATTCTTAGCTATGAAGGTAGGTAATTATACCGATTACATATTATACATATGTAACTATCACATTATGCGATCAACTAATTGAATGTTTGCATAAATCATTGGGTTGTTAACTCATTAACAAGTATGCAACAATATACATAGCACCCAACTACACCTCTCTTTACATCGACCTTGGTTGTGGCACAACAAATCGATGCTCTAAGCTTAAGGCTGACCCATTAATCAATAAATAGTTTTAATATGGTTGAAGCTCATTCAACCGTTTAGTCAGGCTTGGATTTGTCCAACAACCAAAACTAAGGATTGACCTCTGACTCTAACTATATTAATCATAAACTAATTCCATGGTTTGAACATGTTGAGGTTCAAGTCGGGCATGGATGTGTCCATCAACCCAAACGAAAAACAAAACTCCGGTTCTAACCATATTAATGGAAGGTGTTGGCCTTAATATTTTGTAAGGGGTTTCGGGTCTCATCCTTTTCTTTTATGCACATTCATGACATATAATTATGTCATGTTCTAACGATTTCCTTAATAAAGATGTATGTGACTCAATTTATCAAGTCTCATTAATTGAATTAGGAACCGATTTCCTAATTCTAATTTCATACTTTATTCAAGGAATTGTTTTTGGAAACAATTTCCTGAATTATCATAATCAATTTCGGAAATAATATGTTTAAGACTTTGATTTCTCTAAATCAAATCCTATTAAATTAAGAGGCAGATTCCCTTAATTCAACCACATATTATTTTCATGAAAATCTTATTTAAGAAATATACTCTATAAGAAACAATTTTTCCTAATTAATTTTGGAGACTATAATATGTAAGAGCATCACCTCATAAATCAAATAAGGAAATTATCGTTTGAGAATCACCTCAAAAATTTCCAAGATTTGATCACAGATTTATTTATGGAAAATTAATATCAATAACTTAATTTGGATGGCTCCCCGAGCCTCAATCCAAATTAATCATTTGACAATTTAAATTCAATTTAGGAAATTTAATTATAACAACTAACTTTAAATTGGACGGCTCCCCGAGGCTCAATCAAAAATAAATAATTTTGTAAATAATTTAATTTCTAATTATAAATTTAAATGCCAATTAGTATTCCCATAATTTGTCTAGACTTTCTTGAAAGAAAGTGCTCAAAATTGCAAGCTTTCCATAAATGGAAAGTTTCCAAAAATAAAAGGTTTTCAGAATAATTGTAAGTTTCTAGTACAAAGAAAACTTACGTTTTTTCAAAATTAGAAAATTTCCAAAATAGGAAATTTCTAAAATTGGAAAGTTTTCAAAAATGGAAAGTTTTCACAATTATCATAAAATTTCTGAAACATAGATATTTCAAAAGTTTGTGAAATTTCATGATGATTTCCAGACTTTGAAATTCCTAAATCGAAAATTTACCATAATTGGAAAGTTTCCATAATTGAAAATTTTCCAAAATTGAGATCATTATAAAACTTTCCGCTAAACAATTATATGATTATGTCGAACACAAACCTCGACTCTGATACCACTGTTGGGACCGGGTGCATGTTGACATGAATGCGGGCTCGTAATTTTAAAAATTAATTACGTGCAGCGGAAGGTTTAGCATAAATAATTTCTCAAATTATTTAACCACACATCTAAGCATGGAATTTTATCTTGTGTAGACATGATCATATATTTGAAATTTTGCAGAAACATAAACTAATTTACGTATTACTTCACGTAACTCGAAGGAAGGGACGAGATCCAACCGTAAGCGTCCCTTGGAAGCTCCGCCTCTATTCGCGTCCACGCCGAGTTTCTTCGGGATGACTTCGCAAAGCCACGGGTTTCGTGTTCTCGAGAACTACTAGATTCTCTGAGAACGCGACAAGAAAAACCAAGAGAGAAGTCAAAAGACTAACCACAAAAGGATTGCCGGAATGAAAATTCCAGCGAAGCAAAAGAAGAGGCTTGTGGCAAAAAGATCCTTGCGCCAAACTCTAATTCCGGCAGCACCTTCTTCCGGCCAAGAGATGGCCGGAGCTTCCTTCTCTGACAGCAGGTGGTGGTCAGCAGAGAAAGGGCAGGGGCGGCCGGCTGGTGCTCCTTCTTGGGGCTGGTTGGCGCACGGCAAGAAGGGCAGAAGATAAGGAAAGAAAGAGAGGGAGAGAGCCTATGCCTTCATCTCTTTGATTATTACCCAAGCCTTGCCTTGGGTCCTTTATATAATGGCCTCTCAACCATCAAGCCTCTCAAATATTGAATAACTTATTCCATCATGTCATATTTGATTTTATATCATGGTTAAAATCGTATTTTAATTCATGATAAAAATCAATCAAGTCTCTTCTCTCTTATGGAATAAATTTCCTTATCATGGTAAATCAATCCATGATTGATTTTATAAAATAAACCAATCTATGGTTCATTTTAATTTCCATGAAAAATAAACCAAACCTTGGTTATTATATATAAAAAATTTATATCATCCATAATTTTATAAAACAAACCACACTTGGTTTATTTTATAAATTGAAACAAAACTTGGTTCTCTCCCTTTGTTGTGGCCGGCCAAGCAAAGAGGATGGAGGCCCTCTTTGGCCGGCCCATCCAAGCCAAGCCCCAATGAATTAAACTTATTTAATTCATCTATTAAGTCTTCAAAAGACTTAGCCATTTTACGCTTCCGATGCGTCTCTGAAAAATTCAGATTCGACTTATCGTTTGGCTCAACCAAACTTAATCTCTCTTGATTGGAAAATCCAATTTTCAACTCGTTTTAAATCCCTCGGATTACTCGTAGTGCGTGTGACTAAATAGGCTTTCGATTTATGTTGGCCGTCTATAATTAATCAATTATAGAACGATCATGAGTGGCACCTAGTAGTACATCATGATCCCCAATTAATCGAAAGATCAACGGTTGACCTCAGAAACAATTCTGAAACCCTTCAGCAGCTATAATGAATCGTGCCCCATTCCCTTCACCATCTTATACCCACTTGGTTCAGGACATGGTCTATGTGTGTCAGTCCCCACTAGGCTGACTACGTCACACCTAGCCCAAGTAACGTTTTCTCGTCCTACGGATTCTAATTACTCTCATGTATTTAAGAGATTCATACTCTGAACATGTCATGCTCTGGCCAGAGGCTTCGAGTAACAATCCGACGATAGGCCTCGGGTATACATCTCCTCGCAAGGAGTGGTGAATCCTTTGTAGGCTGTTCAAACATCTTCGGGCACTTCGGCTTATACCCAATCATCCTGGGTCCACACCTCCTTGGAGATGCTTGCTTAAGATGTCAAAGTATAAGTCTCCATGACCAAGATGACTTGAACACCGCAAGTCAAAGGAACATCGCACTTAAGCTGCAGTAAGAACTTCAC
>JAGFNQ010007898.1:0-49728 GCA_024364735.1 Boesenbergia rotunda
AGTTGATAGCATAAAGTGATAGTTACATATATGTGATGTGTAATCGGTATAATTACCTACCTTCATAGCTAAGAATAACTTGATGGCCACAGCCATGGTTGTTCTTATCTATGGTTGGATATCAACCTATTTGGAGATGTTCCTACGATCTCCCGAATTGATAAAAGGGTTATTCAATTTGAAAAATAAATAGGATTTAATTTATGTATGTTGATACATTCTTTAATCATTCTTCTCACATAAGCTCAATTTGTATTTCTAGGATAATCACTCGATCATGTCTTCTCTGAATTTGCGTTCCATTTTGGACACCAATAAACTGACTGGGCCAAACTTCATGGACTGGCTTCGAAACCTGAGGATAGTCCTCAAGGCAGAGAAGCTTGCTTATGTCCTTGAAGATCAACTTCCCAACCGTCCTCCTGAAAATGCAACAACCAGACCAGTTTCCTGAGTTGCTCAACCTGCTGAAGACTGTAGAGCCTTCTGTGAAGCAGGATCAAAAGACGGTACTGTTAGTTGGTTCCTCGAAGAAAGGTTCTAAGAGGAAGGCCAAAGAACAGAATAAGGGAAAGAAGAAAAAGGCCAAAAAGACTGAAAAAACCAAAAGGCACTTGCCATCATTGTGGCAAGGAGGGTCACTGGCGAAGAAACTGCAAGGTTTATCTTGAGTCCTTGAAGAAGAAGGCATCCGATGCCCCATCCTCTTCAGTATCTTCGTTATTGAATGTCACTCTATTTCCTAAACACTTGGGTACTTGATATGGGTTAGCTCACATATATGTAATGACATACGGGGCTAAGGAATAGAAGAAGACTCGTCAAAGGAGAAGCAAATTCCGAGTTGGAAATGGAGCAAAGATTGCTGCTGTTGCCATCGGAACATATTTGCTAAAGCTCCCACTGGACGTATCTTAGAATTGGATAATTGTTATTTTGTTCCTTCGTTAATAAAGAACATGTATCTATTTCATGTTGAATGAAAAGGGTTATCATTTAACTTTAGTAACAATTGTTGTTACATAACTTTAAATGGGTTCTTTATGGAATGGAACTTTGTGCAATGGTATCTACACGTTAGATTTATCCAGTGACGTTTCAATATCGAAGTTAGCAACAAACGTGCTCGAATAGATAATCGAATAGACTCCTACACTTGGCATTGTCGTCTTGGCCATGTAAGTAAGAACGCATGACTGAATTACCACCGATGTGGAATTTTGGAATCATTTGAACCCGGTTCATTTGATACATGTGAATCATGCTTAAAAGGCAAGATGACCAAATTATCCTTTTCCGGAAAAGGTAATCCAGTGGAGAATTGCTTGGTCTATACATACTAATTATGTGGACCAATGTAACTCTTGCACAAGGAGGCTATAGCTACTTCATCACCTTTATCGATGATCACTCACGATTCGGGTACGTGTTCTTGATGAAACACAAATCTGAAGCCTTTGAGAAATTCAAGGAGTTCAGAAATGAAGTAGAGAAACAGCTTGGCAAAAGTATTAAAATACTTCGATCCGATCGGGATGGTGAATACTTAAGTCAAGAGTTTCATGATTATCTAAGGGACAATGGGATATTATCCCAATGGACTCCGCCATATACACCACAGCATAATGGTGTATCTGAGAGGCGAAACCAAACCTTGATGGACATGGTTAGGCCGATGATGAATAATGCATCTCTTCCAAAATCCTTTTGGGGTTATGCACTTAAGACAGCTGTTTACTTATTAAACAGAGTCCCGACCAAGGTAGTCTCTACTACTCCATATGAGATTTGGAATAGTAAGAAACCTCACTTAACTCACCTTAAGATATGGGGTTGTCCTGCTTATGTGAAGCGGGTTGTATCAGACAAATTGGATGCTAAGTCTGATAAATGTCTATTTATTGGATACCCTAAGGAAACGAAGGGTTACCAATTCTATCATCCCTTGGAACAAAAGGTGTTTGTTTCAAGGCATGCTGTATTTCTAGAAAAGAATTTCTTTTACAAGAAAACAGTGGGAGTGGCATTGAACTTGATGAAGTTCAAGAAACTCCAATAGACTTTACGGAGACACCTAGTCTCGACCCACAACTAATACCTCATAATGATGAGCTATCAGTTGAACCTAAAACTACACCACCTCTTCGAAGATCTGATAGGACAAGCAATATTCTAGAGAGATACGGATTTCTCGTAAGTGAATCGAACGACGTGTTACTCATAAGCGATGACGAACCTATCAGTTATAAAGATGTTCTGAAAAGTTCAGAAAGGGACAAATGGCTTGAGGCCATGAAGTCGGAAATGGATTCCATGTACGAAAACCAAGTATGGGACTTGGTTAACCCACCTGAAGGGATTAAGCCCATAGGGTGCAAGTGGGTTTTCAAGAAGAAAACTGACATGGAAGGTAACGTTGTTACCTTTAAGGCTAGATTAGTGGCAAAAGGATATCGTCAGAAGCAAGGAATTGATTATGACGAAACCTATTCGCCAGTAGCTATGCTTAAATCCAATCGGATGCTCCTAGCCATAACAGCTCATTATGATTATGAGATATGGCAAATGGATGTGAAAACAGCTTTCCTTAACGGAAACCTGCTTGAGGACGTATACATGATACAACCTGAAGGTTTCACATCGGTTGATAAAACCAAAGTATGCAAGCTTCATATGGACTGAAGCAAGCATCTAGGAGCTGGAACATCCGTTTTGATGAGACAATCAAAAAGTTTGATTTCTCACAAAATCCAGACGAACCTTGTGTGTACAAGAAGGTTAGTGGGAGTGCAGTCGTATTCCTAGTATTATATGTCGATGACATCTTACTTATAGGAAACGATATATCAGTCTTACAGTCAGTTAAAATTTGGTTGTCCAAAACTTTATCCATGAAAGACCTGGGAGAAGCAACCTATATCCTTGGGATTAGAATCTATAGAGATAGATCAAAATGGTTGCTTGGTCTTTCGCAGTCTACATATATAGACCGAGTGCTAAAAAGGTTTAGCATGTCGGAATCCAAGAAAGGTTACCTTCCCATCAGGCATGGGATCAACCTTTCAAAGTCTATGTGTCCGCGCACAGAAGACGAGAGGATTTGCATGAATAAGATTCCCTATGCATCCGCGATAGGATCTATCATGTATGCAATGTTATGTACTAGGCCCGATGTATCGTATGCTTTGAGCGTCACAAGCAGATACCAGTCGGATCCAGGAATGGATCATTGGGCGGCTGTCAAGACAATCCTTAAATACTTAAGAAGAACTAAGGATGTGTTCCTAATATATGGAGAAGGAGATATGGTAATACATGGGTATACAGATGTCATTTTCCAGACAGATAAGGATGATTCCAAATCACAGTCTGGATACGTATTTACTTTGAATGGAGGCGCAGCAAGTTGGAAAAGTTCCAAACAAGACACCGTAGCGGATTCCACCACGGAAGCGGAATATATCGCAGCTTCGGAAGCAGCAAAGGAAGCAGTCTGGTTCAAGAAGTTCGTCTCCGAACTTGGCGTGGTTCCAACCATTGATGATGCAGTGCCAGTTTACTGCGACAACAATGGAGCTATTGCACAAGCAAAGGAACCAAGGTCTCATCAGCGATCCAAACACGTGCTTCGTCGCTATCATCTGATCAGAGAGATTATAAGTAGGAATGACATACAAATTGAGAAAATTCCCACTGAAAGGAATTTAGCGGATCCTTTAACTAAGGCCTTACCTCAGAGCAAGTTTGAGGGTCATGTTAGAGCCTGTGGTATTGGATACCGTAGCGATTGGCATTAGGCCACGTGGGAGTTTGTTAGTGATATGAGAGAAGTGTCCTAAGGCAATCGCCTTATGATTGTAAAACATTTATTTTAATAAATGATAATTCACTATTTGAGTATACATGCTTGTGTATTTGATTGGGATCTTAAACTCATCTACTGAATGTCCGCAATACAACTCACAGCATAAGAAAATTTGTGATGGGATCACAACTAGTGATTACCTCTAAATGTGCAAATGTGAAGTATTGAAAATATCCCTAGTCGATGAATTGATAAATACGGACACTATCAATTCTGTTGAGACTAGCATGGGTTATTCTCTAATCAGCTGATTCTCACTAGCTGGTGACATTGGGATGTCCGGAGATAAACATGGATGCTAGTTAAGGGAACTAGTTCATTGGAGTGACTAGCTGTAAGACTTCATATGGAATCTATCTATAGAAATGTCAATGAAGTTCTTACTGCGGCTTAAGTGCGAGTTCCTTTGACTTGCGGTGTTCAAGTCATCTTGGTCATGGAGACTTATACTTTAACATCTTAAGCAAGCATCTCCAAGGAGGCGTGGACCCAGGATGATTGGGTATAAGCCAAAGTGCCCGAAGATGTTTGAACAGCCTACAAAGGATTCACCACTCCTTGCGAGGAGATGTATACCCAGGCCTATCGTCGGATTGTTACTCAAAACCTCTGGCCAGAGTATATCATGTTAAGAGTGCAAGTCTCTTAAATACATGAGAGTAATTAGAAATCCAAAGGACGAGAAAGACATTACTTGGGCTAGGTGTGACGTAGTCAGCCTAGTGGGGACTGACACAAACAGTTCATGTCCTGAACCAAGTGGGTATAAGGTGGTGAAGGGGATGAGGCACGATTCATTAGAGCTGCTGAAGGGTTTCAGAATAATTTCTTCTGAGGTCAAACCGTTGATCTTTCGATTAATTGGGGATCATGATGTATTACTAGGTGCCACTCATGATCGTTCTATAATTAGTTGATTATAGACGGCCAACATAAATCGAAAGCCTATTTAGTCACACGCACTACGAGTAATCCAAGGGATTTAAAACGAGTTGAAAATTGGTTTTTCCGATCAAGAGAAATAAGTTGAATCTGAGTTAATCAGAGGCGCAATGGAAGTTAAAAATGGCAAAGTCTTTTGAAGGCTTTTTGGGCGAATTAAATGAGTTTAATTCGCGACCGGTTCGGGTTGGTTTGACAGGTCAGCCAGGGCGCCCTCGGCTTCTCGGGCGCCCCCGTCAAGGCATTATCCCGACTTTAAAGGGATAACTCGCTGACTGCGAGAAGGAGGGATCACAGGCCACGTGGAGGGTGTTAGTGATATGAGAGAAGTGTCCTAAGGCAATCGCCTTATGATTGTAAACATTTATTTCAATAAATGATAATTCACTATTTGAGTATACATGCTTGTGTATTTGATTGGGATCTTAAACTCATCTACTGAATGTCCGCAATACAACTCACAGCATAAGAGAATTTGTGATGAGATCACAACTAGTGATTATCTCTAAATGCGTAAATGTGAAGTATTGAAAATATCTCTAGTCGATGAATTGATAAAAACGGACACTATCAATTCTGTTGAGACTAGCATGAGTTATTCTCTAATCAGCTAATTCTCACTGGCTGGTGACATTGGGATGTCCGGAGATAAACATGGATGCTAGTTAAGGAAACTAGTTCATTGGAGTGACTAGCTGTAAGACTTCATATGGGAATCTACATGTAGATATGTCAATGAAGATCTTACTGCGGCTTAAGTGCGATGTTCCTTTGACTTGCGGTGTTCAAGTCATCTTGGTCATGGAGACTTATACTTTGACATCTTAAGCAAGCATCTCCAAGGAGGTGTGGACTCAGGATGATCGGGTGTAAGCCGAAGTGCCCGAAGATGTTTGAACAGCCTACAAAGGATTCACCACTCCTTGCGAGGAGATGTATACCCAGGCCTATCGTCGGATTGTTACTCAAAGCCTCTGGCCAGAGCATATCATGTTTAGAGTGAGAGTCTCTAAAATACATGAGAGTAATTAGAAATCCAAAGGACGAGTAAGACATTACTTGGGCTAGGTGTGACGTAGTCAGCCTAGTGGGGACTGACACCATTGACCGTGTCCTGAACCAAGTGGGTATAAGGTGGTGAAGGGAATGGGGCACGATTCATTAGAGCTGCTGAAGGGTTTCAGAATAATTTCTTCTGAGGTCAAACCGTTGATCTTTCGATTAATTGGGGATCATGATGTACTACTAGGTGCCACTCATGATCGTTCTATAATCAGTTAATTATAGACGGCCAACATAAATCGAAAGCCTATTTAGTCACACGCACTACGAGTAATCCGAGGGATTTAAAACGAGTTGAAAATTGGATTTTCCGATCAAGAGAAATAAGTCGAATCTGAGTTAGTCAGAGGCGCAATGGAAGCTAAAAATGGCTAAGACTTTTGAAGGCTTTTTTGGGCGAATTAAATGAGTTTAATTCGCGGCGGTCCGGGTTGGTTTGGCCGGCCAAAGAGGGTGCCAAACCCCTCTTTGGTGGCCGGCCAAATAGAGGAGAATAAACCAATTTAATTGGTTTAATTAATTAAATAAATCTAGTACGATTTATTTTATAAATTATGGATAAATAAATTTGTATAAAGAAATTTATATAAATAAAATTTATAAAAATTTATTCTTTTATGGAAGATTAAAATAATCCATGAATTGGGTTTATTTTAATTTTATAAAATCAATTATGAATTGATTTTTCCATAATAAGAAAGTTTATAAATTTCTTATAAAATTTATTCTATAATTTAAAGAGAAGAAGAATTAGTTTTTATTATAAATTAGTTTATAATAAAGACTTGGTTTAAACGGAATTAATTCATAAGAATTTATAGGATAAATTTCTTATGATAAATAATTAGTTTTATTATAAAGTTAGTTATAATAAAATTCATAACAGAATTTATAGGATAAATCTCTTATGATAACTAATTTGTTTTATTATAAATTGTTTATAATAAGACTAGACTTAAACGGAATAAGCAATAAGAAAATTTATAAGATAAATTTCTTATAACTAATTCCGTTAATTCCGTTAATTCGGTTTAGAGGGAGACTTAGCAAAGGAGTTGCTACTATATAAAGGAACCAAAGGCTAGCCCTTATTCCACACAATTAAGAGATTAATTATTTCTCTCCCTCTTTCTCTTCTCTTCTCTCCTCCTCTTCTTCTCCTTCACATTAGGGCCGGCGCCCCATCCTTGTGGATTAGGGCCGGCGCACACAACCATCACCCAAGGGAGTTGGCGTGAGCTTTCAAGGAGAAGGAGAACCCGAACACGAAGAAGAAGAAGCGGATAGCGACTCCTCTCTTCTCGGAATTCGATTCCGTTACTTCGTTGGTTAGTTTTCCTAATTTTTCTCTTGTTCTTCTAGTTGTGCCTTCCGAGAATCTAGTAGTTCTCGTCGGCACAAAACTCGTGACTTTACGAAGTCATCCCGAAGGGAACTCGGCGTGGACGCGAATAGAGGCGAAGCTTCCAAGGGACGCTACGGTTGGATCTCGTCCCTTACTTCGAGTTACGCGAGGTACTTGGTAAATTAGTTTACTTTTCGCAAACTTTTATTTCATTATTATGTCGATACACTATAAGGTTGCATGCTAGATACGAAGTTAAAATAATTTAGGAAATTATTTTATGCAAACTCTTCCGCTGCACGTAAAAATTTTAAATTTTACGAACTCGTATCCTTGTCGACATGCACCCGGTCCCAATAGAGGGCGCCCTCAGAACCCTATAAAAGGCCCTCGTCCCCCCGAGCATCAACACAACAACTTCCAAGAGCGATTCTGAGCACTCTGACCGATGACAACGCGCTAAAGACGAGGCTCTGCAACCGGGAGGCTCCAGGAGGAAGTGCGCGGCACTTCGGAGATCCAGATTGGCCGAGCTTCATACTTGTTCCGTTCGGTTTACTTTAATTATACTGCAGTTAATTTCTATATTTGTGATTGCAATTATTGTACTGTAAGACGGGTTTCTCCGCCTCCGAAAATTTCGAAAAGGAGACCAATAGTGGACTCACGCCGAGTACATAGGCCTTGGACGTACTGACCCAGGGGGGTCGGGAACCAAGTAAATAAATCCCGCGAGTAATCTGTGTTTTGTTCTATTCTTTGTTTTTCTATTTTTCGCTGCACTAACGTTTTAAGTCTAGAACGAACAAACGCTTTACGAAGTTTCAACGAAAGATTTATGATCGATATTCACCCCCCCCCCTCTATCGACGGCACCAGTCCTACAATTGGTATCAGAGCCAAGCCGCTCTTCACCGGACTAACCGCCGACGGAGCAACAATGCCAGGAGTTGAGGGGGAGCCCATGGGTGAATCAAGTATATTTTTTTAATGTCTAATTTTAAATTGCATATTATTTATTTCACATGCAGGGTGAGAGGGCACTATAAAAATCAGTGCCCTACTCGTAAGACTCGGTCTACACCACCGGCGGCATAGGAGGTACCAGCGCCAGGAGTCCAGAAAAACAAGGATCACATACAATGCTTCAAGTGCGGAAAATCCGGACACTACAAGAACAAGTGTCCGGCGAAGGTACGCAAGATTTATGTTCCAAAAATTTTTAAATTTCCTGCACTGCCTTATGATAAAGTAGTTAATTTTTCTGATAAATTAGATTTACTGCATAGTAAAATTAATATTTTGCATGATAAATTACAAAATGTGAATATAACTAAAATATCAGAAATTAATTGTTTAATTCAGAATATCAATTCAAAAATTTCTAAAATTAATTCTGAAAATATTAATTCTGATAGAATTAATTCTGAAAATATTAATTCTGATAAAATTAATTCTGAAAATATTAATTCTGATAAAATTAATTCTGAAAATATTAATTCTAATAAAATTAATTCTGAAAATATTAATTCTGATAGAATTAATTCTAAAAATATTAATTCTGATAAAATTAATTCTGAAAATTTTAATTCTGATAAAATTAATTCTGAAAATTTTAATTCAGATAAAATTAAAACTAAGGATAAATCCGAATTCAAATTGGAAAATTCTTTAGATAATTATGAATTCAAATTTGAAAATCCGTTGTAGAAATTTGAATTCAAATCTAAAAATTCTAAATATAACTCTGAATTTAGTAAAATTAATCCAGAAATTAATTCTGAAAACTTTAAGGATAATCCAGAAATTAATTCTGAAAACTTTAAGGATAATCCAGAAATGAATTCTGAAAATCTTAAGGATAATCTAGAGATTAATTTTGAATTTCTTGAAAATATTGAAGATATGTCTGAGGATAATTCTGAGGATAAATTCGAAGATGAAATTCTCCTAAATAATAACTTAATCATAGAAAATATTGACGATTATTACAAAACCTTAATTAGTGGCCCAAATTACTCCACCTATGTTGAGGACATTGAAAGATCTAATGTCGAAGAGGATATGGAACTATCTAAGATTAGGGCCATAGTCAACAAAAATTACAAAGGTTCAAATAAATCCGAATTGTTAGAAAAATTTGAAAAGATAGATAAAGATGAAGAAGAAATTTTTGAAATAATGAAAATGATGAATTTAAATCCAAAACTATTAATTAATCATTATAATCTTAATTAAATCATAATTAAATCTTAATTAAATTCAAATTAAATCTTAATTAAATTCAAATTATATCTTAATTAAATTCAAATTAAATCTTAATTAAATCATAATTAAATTCAAATTAAATCTTAATTAAATTCAAATTAAATCTTAATTAAATTCAAATTAAATCTTAATTAAATCCAAATTAAATTCAAATTAAATCTGAATTAAATTCAAATTAATTCAAATTAAATCCTAATTCAATTAGATTCAAGTTAAATTAAAGTCAAATTAAATTAAATTCAAGTTAAATTAAATTACTTCAAATTAAATCTTAATTAATTCAACTTAATTCGAATTAAATCTTAATTAATTTGACTTAAATTAATTCAATTAACTATGTCAAATAAATTTAATTGAATCAATTAAATTCAACTTAAATTAATTCAATATCAATTAATTTCTAACTTCAGTTAATTCTTAATTAACCTGAATCCAACTAAAATCTTAAACAACTTAAACTCAAACTAAAATAAAATTTTACCCTAACTATAACAATTAATTTAATAAAATTAAATATGTTAAAGTGGGTTGGCATATTCGTGGGTTCACACGACATGTATCAAATCGGGAATTTGATACATTTTTAGAAACTTAAATAAAATAATTTGAATTGTTTGACCCATGCACAATTGCCATGCCATGCATTTGCTACCTCTTTTAAATATATGACATGTCATTCATATTTAAATTTTATGCATATATTAGAACGGCTATAGGAAAAAGAATAATTGAAACTTGATCAACCTAGTATTGGGTGGAGGTGAGATGATAGTACGTTAGGGAAGCCAATTCTAATAAGGTCAAGTATACCCTACTTGGTCTCTTTAGACTGGTGAAACTGGCCGAAGCTACTGATCTAAGACCTAAACTAGTTAGACCAGAATTTTTCAAAAAGTAATTTTGAAAATGAAATTTCATTAAAAGGCTTTGTCAAGGAAAGGGTTGATGATCCAATAAGGCTACGGCCAAAAAAGGCCTAGTGCCTCGCCAAGACCTGGAAGCCAATTTTTGAAATTCAAATTCAAGTTACTTCTTGTCAAATTCAAATCTAACACAAGCTTCAATTAAATCTTAGAGTTAATAATAAATTAAGAAAAATAATTCAAGCATCTCACAATACACCTATAAGGCAACCATGCTTGTTGTATTGATACATCTAAAATGGGTGAGATGTTAATGACTAATGAATTGAAAAATATTTTTCAAAATTATTTTTCAAATTTGTTAGAATATTTTCATAAAAATATATTTTCAAAATAGTGCTTCAACATAATAATGTTTTTATGGAATTCATGCTTGTCTGATTGATTATACATATTATACATTTTTCAAAAGTCTATCTTTTCGAAAATTGTTTGACTCACTCAATTAGACACAAGCCTCTTAGGACAACACTAAAGTTCCTTAAGGCACTTAGATAGAGTCAAACGGTATCGGATACAGGGGGAGTGCTTTACATTTTTTTTCTTAATGGTTTTCAAAAATTGCACTTTAAACATTACTATCATTTGAAAAATACTTTTCGAAAACAGTGCTTTAAATCATTATTACTTGTGTTTTCAAAAAGGGTTTATGTTGTAAAAATTATATGTTCAAAAATTTACCTATTTCTTTGACTTTGATAAACCCTAAAGACACAGAGGAAAGGTCCACTTCATGATTTTCAAGGACTCCTAGGATGTGTCAAATTTAGGGGGAGTATGAGTCAAAAGAAGAATTTCAGAAAAGTTTTTTTGGTAATTATTTATTTTTTTTGTTAAATATTTCTTTTTAATCTGAATCAAATCTTAAGACTCAGAGGAAGAATACTTGTGGTCAACAAGCTTCCCAAGACTGGGTCTAGTATAGGGGGAGGTCAAATTAAAAGAATTATTAAATATTTCAAATGTTTTCATGCTCGATATTTTCAAATCCTGTTGAAAACATAAGTATTCTTTCAAAATACTATCAATTTTTTAATAAAAAAAATACTATTATTTTCAAAATTTCATCTGGTTTTTGATCAATTTGAAATAATATCTTGAGTTTGGAAAATCTTCCAGGATACATAGGAAAATGTCCTTGTAGTCAACAAGGTTTCCTATGTTTGTGTCAGACTGGAAGATAAACCAAATCAAGTATTATGACTTCAAATTTTTTTTTACATTTTTCAAAATATACTTACATCCTATTATTCTATTTTTTTCAGAAGTTATGTGACTTATAAAATTATTTTTATATTTACTTGAGGTTAAAAGATATCCAGGGCACTTAAGAAAATGTTCTTGTAGTTAACAAGATTTCCCAGGATAGTGTCAAACTGGAAGATAAACCAAGTCAAGTAAAATATTGGGTCTTCAAAAGTTCACACGTTTTTCAAAATCCACTAGCATATATTTTCAAAAGTACTATCATTTTTATTGCAAAATTTTGTTAATATTTACTTGAGTTTAAAGAATTTCCAGGACACTTAGGAAAATATCCTTGTGGTCAACAAGGCTTCCTAGGATTGTGTCTGACTGGAAAAGAAACCTAGTCAAGTAAAATATTATGTTTCAAAAATTACTTATATTTTTCAAAGTCTCATCTTTTTCAAAAATAGTTAGTACTTGCAAAATATGCATAAATTTTCAAAAATAGCATTCTCTCAAAAATTATGCATTTTCCAAAAAGTACTATATCATTCAAAATGCAATGCTTTCAAAAAATTCTGCACTAGGTATTTTCAAAAAGAAATAAAAGTTTTCATTGTTTGTGCAAGTATTTTATTAAAGTTTTTTAATGTATGACAAAGGGGGAGAGGTGTGCTTAAGTTAGAAAAATTTTCTCCCAAAGATCAAAAAATATAGTTTCAAAACTTATATCATTTTTTTTAGTTTTTTATCCCAAGGATAGTAAGTTAGCCCCTTAAACCAATCTAACTTAAGTTATTGTCAAACATCAAAAAGGGGGAGATTGTTGGTGCAAGTTGCATCAATGATGTTCTCCTTTAAGTGTTTTAATGTTTGACAATACACTTAAGTCAGTGATACAATAAACAGACAAAGGGGAGCAAAGGAGAAGTAACCTAAGTTGAAGAAATGTCCTAGTTAACCTAGGTATTGAAACCCTAAGACCTAGCGAAGGGCTGCTAGACACCTAGCGAAGGGCTGCTAGGTATCGAAACTCTAAGACCTAGCGAAGGGGTGCTAGGCACCTAGCGAAGGGCTGCTAGGTATCGTAACCCTAAGACCTACCAATGGGCTGCTAGGCACCTAGCGAACGACTGCTAGGCACTGGCGAAGGAATGCCAGGGTAAAAAGTCCTAGCGAAGGACTGCTAGGCACTTGCGAAGGAATGCCAGGTCACAAAGCCCTAGCGAAGGACTGCTAGGCACTGGCGAAGGAATGCCAGGGTACCGAAGCCCTAGCGAAGGACTGCTAGGCGCCAGGCGAAGGACAGCTTGGTATCCAAGACCTGGTGAAGGACCGCTAGGCAAAAGTCTAACCAGAGGAGCGGTTGGCATCAAGTACATTCTCCCGAGAGGAGTAGGTGAGGACGCGTTCCCCGTCGAGGGAACAGTAGGCGTCGGTTCGACCTAGGGTTTCATTTTGGAAACCCAAAGTCAGAACCAAGATAGCTAAGGCTGTATAAAACTAACAACTCACTGCTTTATGTTGTTTTCGGACTAACCCTGGATGCAGGACCAAAGGAATAAGTGTCTGCAGCTCAGAGAGCCTCAAAGGAGTGAGGCAGCAGCTGAGTAGGGCGCCCTGAGTGTCCCGAGCGCCCCCAAGGTGAACACAAAACAAATGAAGCAAAAGGAGTTTCGGCTGAATACTGGCCGGGGCGCCCTCAGCAGTCAGGGCGCCCCCAGCACCTAGGGCGCCCCGAACGCCCAGGGCGCCCCCAGCCACCAGGGTGCCCCGCACTTGAAGCCAGTGAAGAGGATAATATTATCCAGCCGAGACTTCCGCTGAACAGGTCAGCCAGGGCGCCCTCGGCTTCTCGGGTGCCCCTGTCAAGGCATTATCCCGACTTTGAAGGGATAACTCACTGACTGCGAGAAGGAGGGATCACAGGCCACGTGGAGGGCGCCCCCGTGTTCCAGGGCGCCCTCAGAACCCTATAAAAGGCCCTCGACCCCCCAAGCATCATCACAACAACTTCCAAGAGCGATTCTGAGCACTCTGACCGACGACAACGCGCTAAAGATGAGGCTCTGTGACCGGGAGGCTCCAGGAGGAAGTGCGCGACACTTCGGAGATCCAGATTGGCCGAGCTTCATACTTGTTCAGTTCGGTTTGCTTTAATTATACTGCAGTTAATTTTCTATATTTGTGATTGCAATTATTGTACTGTAAGACGGGTTTCTTTGTCTCCGAAAATTTTGGAAAGGAGACCAATAGTGGACTCACGCCGAGTACATAGGCCTTGGACGTACTGACCTAGGGGGGTCGGGAACCAAGTAAATAAATCCCGCGAGTAATCTGTGTTTTGTTCTGTTCTTTGTTTTTCTATTTTCTGCTGCACTAACGTTTTAAGTCTAGAACGAACAAACGCTTTACGAAGTTTCAACGAAAGATTTATGATCGATATTCACCCCCCGCCCCCTCTATCGATGGCACCGGTCCTATAGTAATCTGGTGCCTGCAACAAAGTGTTAGCTTATGCACATTCAAAAATTATCCAGAAAAAATAAAGTACATGATAATGTGCAGAAAAATAACCAAATCCTAAACACACAAAATCGGAAACATGACTCTGATACCAATTGTTGGGTATGGCTTAGCGGTTTCACAAGCAACCACGGGGTCGAACCTGAGAGACCTCTCTATGTCTACGGATTAAAATTTAATCCGAATAGAGACCCATCTCTCAAATGACCATCTTGTCATCGTGTTAATTAATCTAAGTCACAACTTAGCCAAAACCAAGGTTAAGTCCTTGTACTTTTCGGATTAATTAACCGCGGAAAAGACGATGAATGGATCGCCGATTTTCGTGTTTATCTTCGGGGTCCATGACTTTAATTAATTGACATATTAATTAACTAATAATTAATTCATGGCAATTAATTAATCAACATGCAATGATAACTATAATCAAAGCAATAACATAGCAAAATTAAAACGGAGCTCGGGAGAGATATACCTCGTCGTTTACCTCGCAGTCTTCTACCATATTACCCTTCCCTCCTAGACGTCATGTGGGCAACGAGCTACCAAGACGTGGAGTCACCAAGGCTTGACTAGATCACCTTCTTCAATCCTCTTCCTCTTAGCCAACAAAAACCCTAGCTAGGGTTTCGGCCAGCCACCTTCTCTCCTCTCCTCCTCACGCCGCCGGCCACCTCAAGCTCCAAGGTCTGGCCGACCAAGAGCCAACACCAAGAGGAAAGCTAGGAAGATGAAGAAGGGGAAAAAGAAGCTGAGCAAGCTCCTTCTTCTTCCTAAAAACTCAGCGAAAATCCTAACTTCTTCTCCCTCACCGCCGGCGCCAATCAAGGTAGAAGATCCCTATTTTCTGGCCGCTAGATTCCCCTCCCTTTGCTCCTTGCTTGCTCACACAAAAGAGGAGACAATGATGAAGAAAAGAGAAGAGATCAATGAGGAAGAAAGGAGAAAATCGAAGCATTTCCTCCTTCTCACCGCCGCCGCCGCAAGCCCAAGAAACCCGCCGCCGGCAGCTCTCCTCCTTCTCCTTTACTCCAAGATGAGCACCAGGGTGCTCCTCCCTCCCTTGCCAATGCTTCACGCCCAAAAGATGAATGGAAGATGAGGAGAAAGCTCCTCTTCTTCCTCCTCCTACTCGCCGACGCAAAGGTGACCTAGGAGAGAGAATAGGAAGAGAGGGTTTTGGGTGTTTTGTGATCAATAGAATTAATTCATTTATTGAGCCTTATATCATGACTCCTATGGGGTATTTATACGGCTAAGGTAGGGACCATGAGGAGGAGTTGGTTCTTGGCCCACTAATGGATCCAAACCCGATCCATTAATGGAGATCCATTCCACTAAAGGATACCATTGAACTTCCTCACCAACCCCCATATTTTCATATGGACCCCACCTATTATGAGTCGTCCATCTCCCCGAGTTTAAGATATCGAATACCCAATAATTAATTTAATTTACTAACAATTAAATTAATTATTCTCTTGATCCTTGATTAGTATCACTCAACCTTTTTATCATGTCGGACCATAGTCCACTTTCAAGATTTGACATGACGATCCTTTTGAGCTCACCAAGGGGGCATCATCATTCTGACTCACCAGGACACAAATTTTGTCAATAATCAATGACACAGCATATAATTAATATTATTTCTCATTTTACCGGGCCTATCAATTTGACAGAATAAATCTCGCCCATTAGCAAGTCAAAGAAATAATAATTAATTATACACATCCGTTATTATTTTGAGATTAAGAGATCGTACTCCATAATATAATCCAAGGTCTAATCCAATTTACGAAGTCAGTACAAAATTGGATGGCCTCTCTTTTGGTCCTACTCAATGCACACAAAGTGCACTAGTGCAATTCTATGGTTAAGGCAAACCACACCTAATTGCACTACAACCATCCTGATAGTTTGTCCAACTCTATCTCGGTTGTGAGCCTCTTTCTTATACTTCTACAAGGAACTTGATAACATGATCTTCTGTGCAACACCATACACCATGTTATCTACAATGCCAAGTATGAGACATGTTGTGCATATACTAATATAAATATGCACCGTGTAATTTTGCGATTCTCTTTAAAATGTAAATGTATTATAACCAAAAGCAAGACTTTTAGTATACATCCTAACATCTAGTTGGTTGCTTTTGTAGTTGCATCGTTGCTAGTCGGTTGTTCATTGTTATTCGGTTGTTTGTGCATTTGTATCATGCACCATATTTGCACCGTTGATTATTGACGGTTGCCGGGCTTCCATATAGTTATGCCATCGTCAGTCATTTAGTTGATTTGCTCTCAACCACTTACTGTGGTAGTTGCTAGAGTGGGAGCAACCTTCCTGTTACGCCACACTCGACCACTCATGTACAATGGATGTTGGAGTTGTAGGCATGTAGTTGACACCCTCACAGTTATTTCCGAGGGATATCAGAGTTGTTGATAGCTACCCCTATATATTGGAGTTTTGGAGTAGTTGGCTCCCCAGCATCCTGTCCACTCAACCACATATATCTATGGTATTCGTTGGAGTGCGTATAGTTGTCACAACCCTACCCACTCGGCCACACAGATGTGATGTGTTGGCTGCTTGACTGGCGTCAGGGGTGACATATGTTATTGCATCAATACATCTATTGCATTTATGCATTTTCTTGTGATTGTTGCATTTTTATGAGCTATGGTTGCTGCATTTTGGTTGACATGCATATTTGTTTGGTACTATGCTATGTCGCAGGTTTTCACGTTATTTTATATAGCTTTGGTGTCCTCTATTTATTAGAGACTATACTCTGTTGAATTCTGTTGTTTCTTATATCTTTATGCTTCCATGCTTTTGTCTATTCAAATACCCGCTGAGTCCACCCGGACTCACCACTCCTGCTTCCTATTTTTGTTTCAGGTAGCAGGTAGTTGCATTACTTGGAGCCAGGAGAGAATTCAGTTGTCAGTCCCACGGTGTCGAGTTGGTTCCGTATTTGGTTTGCTATCGCAGTACTTTGTATCTGCATTTTTGTTGTTTTTCACATTTACTTCATAGACTGGATATGTTTTATTGGTCTAATATTCTCGTAGTAGATATATGATTATTTTGGACTCATTTTGAAGTTTTTCTTTGTATTTGGACTTTCGCTTAGCTTTATTTCTGCTAAAAGACGTTAAAGGTTTTGCTATGTTTAAGTTATGGTATCTTTATTATTCATATTGATATAAAATTGCATGGTTGTGTTTTTATTTCCTGTTATGATGGCTGAGCCATCTTTTATGATTGGAGTGTATGTATATTTGTCCCAACTTGTCCGTCGTATATCGGAGATTTTGCTCGATTTTCGAGCAAGCATGGGCCTCTAGGGACGTGACATGTTGTGCTATTTTAGATGATTGTAGTTGAAGTTGGTTTTGGGTGTTGCGAATTACAAGGTTGAACCCCTGTTTTGTTTTGATATTCTCTTCCGGTTGGTGTGTTTCTGTTCCAATCAGTAGATGGGTGTCATATAGCTTTAGAATTAGTTTTGGATTAAATAGAGATTGGGTTTTGTAATGGTGATAGTTCCTTAGGTTAGTTTAGGAAATTAACTTAAAAACCTAATTGTAACGATTGGGTTAAAAAGGAGCTCATCGTTAGTTAAGGATTTAATTAAATTGATGTTATAATTAAGATTTATCCTAATCATATTTTGTATCTTATTTAGCTTATTTATTAAGTGTCTAATTAGCTAAATTTAGTCCTTGGTACAAAATTTTGATTTGATTTGAGTACCAAGACGTGAGGTTTACTTGGATATGTTCACTACAAGAAAATTATGATTTCACAACACTTGAAAGACAACATTTTTTTTAAAAAGCGTTGCCTTTTTTTTTTAACAACGCTTTTAGTGAAAATCGTTGTCTATGTTTTTTTATTTCTTATTAAAGACAACGCTTTCAAATACGCGTTGTCTATTGGCCTTTTTTTTAGATCAAAGACAACGCTTTTCAAAAAGCATTGTGTTTGAGTATTTTTTTAGTATCTATAATAATAAAACTTTAGCAAGTTTTGTCTATCTAAAATACATTGTAAAAAAAAATAAATTAAATTAAAATTAAAAATAATAATTAATAAATAAATAAAAACATATATATATACATACAAATATATATATAAACATATATAAAAAGACCCAAGATCCCAAGATCATACTTTGAACAACTAAAAAAGAAGCATACTTTGTCAACAAGTATCCCAAGATCATTACATATGTTATATTATTATAGTAAACGTGCTCTAGATGAACACTACAAGAAAAAAGACCTATTGTGACATTTATTTTATGACACTTAATTGTAAATGTCATTATAAACTAATTATAATGACACTTATTAAAATAGATTAATTTTATAAAAAAAGTATCTCATTAAACCTTTTATCATGACACATTTTATAAATGTCCTTATAAACCTAAACATTTTCTTATTAAAACATATTATTTATTTTGTTTTAAATTTTATAAAACCCACCCCTATTTATTTTGTTTTAAATTTATTTAAACCACCTCCCTGCTTCCTTTTCCAGTGCCCTAGCCTCTCGGCCTTCGCCCGCCGACTTCTCCTTTTCTTCTCTTCTTCCTCCTCCGCCGCAACTCACGGGCGGCTTCCCTTTCGTTCCCCTCTTCGAGCACGAGGAGAAAGCCACGGGAGAGCCATCTCCGAGATGAGCTTGCACGCGTAGCGATCACCATGACGATACCACACGAATTTGCAGGCCTCACCCTCCTTGTGATTTCCCCGGCGAGTCACGTCGGCATCATCGTCTTTTAATCGCTGACGTCGCAACCCCTGTCTTGTGGATCGCTTCTTCATCGCCGCCCCTCCACTTCAAGTGCGATCAGTTGCTAGCACCCCCAACTCATCTTCTTCGGCTCCGAGTGGGGTTGTATCCTGGGCGACTGAATTGGTGGATTAGAGCAAAACTGATCACATGATCTGGGCAAGGAGGGCTTCAAGCGGGCGATTGAGGTAAGACTTTGATTTTTGGTTCTGTGGTCGAATTCGGGATTGGAGTGCTTATTGTAGATAGTTTTTTATTGGAGTTTGAGTTGTAGATTAGAGTTTTGGGTCGGTGTTCCTGCTGTGTGTGTTGTCTGTGAAACCTTGCCGCAAGGTACAATTGGGGAATTAGTGTTTGATCAGGGGTAGGACTTGTGGTTGATCCTAGATGGATTTGTGTGGGAAATTGATATTGGCTTGTTTCATTTCAGGTTTTGTTCGCTTCCATCATAACAATGCTTTAACATGCTTTTACACAAGTTTTGCACAGGTTTTGCACAAGTTTTACATAGGTTTTGCACAGGTTTATGCTTGCCTTCAGTTGCCATTTGAATTGGCTTATGCTTATTTCTATGAGGTCACAGAATCTGACATCATGAGGTGAGATCCCTTGCGATATTTTCCCTACTTACTCTTTTTTTTCTCTGGTATTTTGGTTATTTCCTCATACTTTTGTCATATTATTTGACCATCGACCACTTTAACTCCCATAATTGCTTTCAATATCCCTATTCATACCTGTCTTTTAATACAAAATAGTGGCATGGTTGTGAAGGTCTTTTGTTGATTAATGTGTTTTCCCATTACGCCATGCTAAGATAATTATTAACATAAAGTCGGATTAATTCCAACTCTTTGGGGTTGTTGGTTGCATGGATTGTTCATCCATTGAACTCTACGCTGGCTATATCATTATCAATATGTATATTTCTTAAATCACTATTAATTACATTAACTTATTTATACTTGAACATGCCTACTCCATCTTGTTTTATCATTAATTGGAGCTGTACCTAATTGGTATGGGATAGTCGCATGGTTTATGCTAAATAAAACTGAATAGAGAATATGTTGTAATTGTATGAAATTTCAAGGCAAAATTTAGTTTCATTTGTCTAAATTTGCAGTGCAGATGAGATGCAATGCATGGCTAGCTTTTTGCTATCAGTTTTTAATATATGGTTCCTTATCATGTACTCTGCATGACAGGTATGCGCTAACTGCAGCTTATCTCTTGGCAATTCAATTCTATACAAGAGTCGGCGGCAAGGTTTCTGTTATTCTCATCAAATATGAGAAAAATCAAGGAGATGAATCAAGCGCGACCAGTTTAGTTTACAAGGTGATCCTGATTTTTGTCTTTGCGGTATAGATGTTGAGGATTTTTTTTCTTCTTTTCCCTTAGTTTCATCTCTTTCTTTGCGGTTGTAGGTTTTTGGTCTCTATTTTGTGCAGTCGTATATTGGGCTGTTTTATCACGCACTCTTGCATAGAAATCTTTTGACTCTTCGACAGAATCTGATTCAGCGTCTCATCGTCTCTCAGTCTTGTTGCCTATTTTGTTATTGCAAGACATACATTTACAATCTATATTCTTATTGACATATTAAATTTCAGATTCTAGAAAACATGATTGAGAATTCCATTCCCTTCCTTAAGTACACCTACAAAAAATAGAGGGCTGATTTCATAAATCATATTTCTATTTTATTAGTTACAAGTTTATGCTTGCTATAGGGTTGATTTTTTTTTCCATGCTCAGATGATGTTCATCCAATATTGAAGAAGCCATCAGCAAAGTTCACCACGGATCAAAAAGTAAGTACCTTTGACGACTATTTCACCACGGATCCAACATTTAACTTGCTTATGGATTTTATCGATGTCGTTTATCTCATTCACACAGAATCTCTAACATGAATTTTTATTTTAATGCAGTGTTAAATCATAGTTAAAGAGCTTGAGAAGTTGAGGCCAAAGAAAAGTGTCATAGCTACCGGTGAAGGATGTTTTGATGATGATCTTGTTAAACTTAATATGAATATAAAGTTAATTTGATGATTGTGCGACCATATATATTTTTTGTTTGGATAATATGAAGTTGTATCTTTTGTTAAATAGTTATATTTTAAAAAGGATTGTGGATGCTTTTATTTTTTGTTTGTGGATATTCATATTTACTGTTTGTGGATATTTTTTGTATGTTTTGGTAAAATATTTATGTTTTAAAAAACAAATACTTTTTATCTATTTAAAAAATGTGTTATTTGTTAAAAAAGACAATGCTTTTTAAGCATTGTAAAAATTTTGACCTTGTAGTAAATGACAACGCTTTTTAAGCGATGTAAAAGTTTTGTCCTGGAAAAAAATGACAACGCTTTATAAACGTTACAAAAGTGTGGTCTTTGTAAAAATCAACAACGTTGTTTAAGTGTTGCAAAAATGTTGTCTTTATAAAAAACAACAACGCTTTTTAAACATTACAAAAGCGTTGTCTTTGCACAAATTGACAACGCTTTTTAAGTGTTGTCTTTGAACAGACTTTTTACAATAGTGCTTTTAACAACGCTTTTTAAGTCACATAGACAACGCGTAAAAACCGTTGTTGTTTAGCTTTTTTCTTGTAGTGGTTCGACATTACAAGGCGGGTACTTTTGCTTGCTTCTATAGTTCTATTTACCTTTAAATACATGGTTATTTGTTTATCTGAGTAGGTTGATTTATCTTAAATCTATTCTTCTGGTGTTCTTGCTTGATACTTATTCTGTGCTTGATCTTTGAGTAAAAATAATCTAAATTTCAGTTGTACAGTGTTAACCTACCTTTGATTTCCAATCTAAAGTGTACCATTTGTACGCATGTACTTTAGAAATATTATGTGACCTATTTAGGGTTTGGTTGACATTAGATATACTTTACTCAATATATTAGTTGCATGTTTTGGTATTGATTGAACGCATATGTATCGTATTGGTTGCATGATTTTGGTTTGATTGAGGTTGTGCATATTAGTGACATGCACCAAAGTACTGTTTGCATACCGACGACTACTGACTCCCTGTGGTCAAGATGAGTCATTGGTCATTTTTTTTGTTATGCCCCACTTAGAGTGTTATGCAGACAGTTGATACTCCCTAGGTTTAGGAGTCCTCACAGGTATTTTGGAGTTTTATAGCCACAGGAATTATGGCTTTCCATAAATGGCTACAGGTATTATGACTTTTCTACTTAGCCACATGTTTTTGGCGCTTGTATCTTATCCACTCGACCTACTTAATATAGAGGTAGTTGGTGTGTGCACGGAGCAGGTCATTGCATCATGTGTATATTATGCATTGTGCATTTATTTGTGTTTGTTGTATTTGTTTGAGCTATGATTGTTGCATTTGATTGACATGTATATTTGGTTATGATTTGCATTTATTATATGATCTGGATTTGCTAAGTAGTACTAGCAGTTTATTTAGATATTATGGAGATTTCTAATCATGCCCCTACATATTACATTGATTTTCATGTATGTTTATGCATTTGATTTATATTCTTTATTCCAAAGACTATATACCTTTTTTTCTATATGCTTATTTTATCCTTTCATATATCATTCATTTATCTATTCATATACCCGCAGAGTCCGCTCAAACTCACCACCCCTTGTTCCTCTTTTGTTTCAGGTAGTTGATAATCACGTCTTGTGCCGCCAAGAGAGGATCTAGCTGTCAGCCCCCCCCCCCCCCCCGCTTGAGTAATTTCTTATCGTTTTCGTACTTTTGTAGTAATCTTACCGTATTGGTGTCATTTTAGTTTTGTTTTTATTACAGATTGTATTTGAATTTTCAATGGACGTGTATTTATTTTTTTCTAAGGGATTTTTGGATCTAGTTGCATTTAGGTTACAGAGATTTATTTATTATGGTTAATGCTTATTAGGCATATTATTCAACTGCGTGGTTGTGATTATGTGAATGTCAGCCGAGTGTGGATATGCTAATTATATATTAAGATGTGCATGTATTAAGTTTTAGATTATCCGTCGTGCATGGGAGATGCTGACTAATTTTCAAGCAAGCATGGACCTCTGGGGACGTAACACTTTTGGTCAAGTCTATCTTGTCCTAGGTGCCTCAATCCCTTTGAGGTACCTAGATGATGATGTGCTTTAACTATCCAAAAGTGGCCACCTTATTTAACTACGTGTCAAACTAATTGAGGTGCCTAGATCGACTTTTCCAGGCTTTATGTTTTTCTACATGATAGAGTTATCACAGATAAATAGAATATAAAATAAAATTTATTTGACAGTCTCGGTCTGTTCGATCATGACTTTATATTTCAAATGAAACCTAGGTCGGACCAAAGCCTACTATTTCCTCAACGGGAATGCATCCTCACCTACTCCTCTAAGGAGAATATACCTATTGCCAAACATCTGGTCCTCCAGATCTGTTTGGACTTTTGCTCAGTATCTAATCTTGGCCTCCAAGACTTCTCGCTAGATGTTCGATCCCCAACCCGCTGTGGCTTCTGCCCGATCTCTTCAACCTCCAGGGCTTTCCACCTAGTGTCCTCGACCCTAGGACTTCTGTTCGACGTTCTCGATCTGCTAAGTCTTTTGTCCAGTTCCTTTGGCCAAGACTTTGTTCCCTAATCCACTTAACCTAGACTTCTTGCCCAATCCTCTTGATCAGGATTCCATTGTCTAGTCTCAACTAGGAATTGCCTGCATACTTAGATAATCATATTAGATCACAATAACTCTTAACTTTGAACCTTTCCCAATATCAAACCATAGGTTTGATTAGCTAGTGGTTCCAACACCAACATTATGTATGTATTGAAATTTCCTAGTCGATGAATTGATGAGATTAGATACCACCGATTCTATAAGATTAACATATGTTATGCTTCTTAGTTTATCCAAGCAGTCGGTCCTTGTTGGCTGAAAACATTGAGATGTTGAGAGTTAACATATGAATGTTGATTAAGGATAACTAGTTCATTGAATATGGCCTACTATAAGACTTTATATGGTTCTATACTTGTCGATGAAAATTTTATTACAGCTCGGGTGTGAATTTCTTTAGACTTGAGGTATTTAAGTAATCTCTTTAGACTTGAGGTATTTAAGTAATCTTAATCATGGAGACTTATAAATACAATAAAGCTCTATAAGTAATAATTTTTATCAAATTGGACAAAAAAAATTAAACTAGTGTTCTTTAGGGTCGGAACCGCTACGCATTATACCAATTATGATCGTAACTACCATACAGGGTAGTAATTACGACTAAACTTGTTACAACAATATTAGAATAAAGATATTTTCAAGATGAAAAAAATCATAAGATGTTCTTTTGATATATACTTTTTTAAAAGGGATGTTCTTTTGACAATAATGAAAATAAGAGGCGTCCTTTTATTTTTACCCAATTGCTTTCTATGCAAAATTTTACTTCGCTACATGTTCTGTAACGACACGGCCCCTCAACCCATTGGTGGCCAAATCAACATTTGGCGGCCCAATAACCTGGCCCCTCGGGCCCAACAACCTGGCGGCCAAATCAAAATTTGGCGGCCCAACTATGTCGTCGACCAACAACCGATGTCGACGATCAACAACCGTGTCGTTACTCACTAGGTCTTTTCACCCCTGGCCAGTGGATTTTTGCCTTCCTCAGGATTCGAACTCTAGACCTCCAGGATAAGTACTAGAGTTTATGAATCCTGATACCAATTGAGCTGTATCACCTGCATTTGGTTGAGTTTGCTTATAATAATAGCTATTATTCGGCTATTCAGATGGCACCTTTCGAGGCATTATATGGTAGAGCTTGTAGGACACCCACCCTTTGGGAGGAGGTTGGGGAATCTCAGTTGCTAGGCCCTCAGAGTATTCAGCATGATGCAGAGCTAGTCCGTATTATCAGACGCAGGCTGTCAGAGGCTCAGGATCGTCAGAAGAGTTATGCAGAACGGAGACGCAGACCCTTGGAGTTCTCCGTGAGCGATCACATGTTCTTGCGAGTGTCACCCACGAAAGGGGTGAAGAGGTTTGGGTTGAGAGGTAAGCTAGCTCCCCACTATATTGGACCTTTCCAGATTTTGGAGCGGATTGGAGTTATCACTTATCGTTTGGCGTTACCACCGTCATTGGCTGGAGTTCACGATGTGTTTCATATTTCCATACTGAGGAAATATGTACCAGATCCTGCACATGTGTTATCGGAGGTTCCGGTCACACATCAGCCAGACGCGACCTACGAGGAGGTGCCTATGCGGATTCTGGACCGCAAAGAGCATCGGTTGAGGAACAAGACAGTTCGATTGGTCAAAATTGGTTGGCAGCACCACTCTGATGAGGAAGCTATTTGGGAGCTCGAGGATACGATCAGAGCTCGTTATCCTCATCTATTTACTTGAGGTGCGTACGGTTGGTTTTATATCCATATTCATATTATAACTAAGTTGTTGATTTCTTGTTGTTGACCAGTACTCGTTGCGGTATATGATTTATGGTTATGGACTAGTTTGGGTTGTTGACTTCTCTGGTTGTTGAATAGTATTTGTTGTGGTTCACTAGCTAAATTTGGGGACCAAATTTTTATTAGTGGGGGAGAATGTTGAAAACCGAAACTTTCAAGGGCTTAGTTATAATTTCCCAAACTTGGAGGGCCTTTATATAAAATAGCCAAAAAACTAATATAAAAACCCTAAAGCCCTAATTTCTATCATCTCACCCAAAACCCCTCCTCTGCGCCAACTTCCCCTGCGCGAAACCGCACCCGTTCCCTTCGGTTTTTCGCCGACGCCCGACGCCGCTTAGCCCTAGCCGACGCCACTCGCCATCCTTTCCTTCTCCTTCTTCTTCTCCGGCGCGCACGAGCAGAGCACCGAGCGCTACAAGTTGCGCCGTCCATTTGGCTTCTTCGATCAACGCTACTGCAACGAGTTGAGGAAGCATCATCTTGGCTTCTCGTCCTTGGTTTTTCTCTTCGGCCGAACTTAAGGTAAGGTCTTAGATTAGGGATTGATACTTGATCAGTTAAGAAACACTCCCCTGCGTGGTTAAGGAATCCAATCTCATGACATATTGTTTGGTAAATTGTTGATGGATTCCTTTCGAGATTATTTTATAACAAGAAAAAGAGGAGTATTTATTGCCAAGGTTCTTGAAGCAAAGCAACCACAGAATTTGAATGGTTTAACATTGCCAAAGCTTATACCCTAAGTTTCCTTCTTATTTTTCTGTGGTGTTCTTGCCGATAGATAACTTAAAGCATGAGGTAGTTGGTGCATCTTTGTTCGCATTTTCATATTAAACCTCAATTTTGTGATATCTGTGCTTCCAGGTTTAGAAAGCTAAATTCAAGTCTTATTGTCCACATCATGGAGCAAGGTTTCTTTGATTAAGATAATTATGTTAAAGCTTTCTGTTTAGGGGGATTAATGGAATTAGTATATTATATGAATAAATTAGGAGGTGTAGCTTCTAATCTTGTATCTTTATTGCCGTTAGTTTTGTTGTAGTTATTAAATTCATGGATTTTGTCGAACTACGTTTAGTAGTAATTTTTCTATTTTAATAAATTATATACATAGCTAAATTGTGTCCTTGGTACAGGACCTTGATTAGGACTCGTTCGGTTGATCGTGGAAAGTCCTCGTTTACGAAATTCTTCAATAGAAGGCGGGTACTTCTCCTTTGTACTCGAGTAGTTTTCTTTACCTTAAAAGCATGGTTATATTTATGTCTGATAGTTTGCTTGACCTTGTTCTTTGTCGTTATTTAAAACATCGCCGTTGAGACTTATTCTTCGTTGATCTTCGAGTGTTCCCAAATTCGTATATGTACAGTCCTCGGTTGGTTTTATGTTTTATAAACTACCGCTTGTACGCGAGTACCTAGAAGTTCATTAAACACAGATAGGTTTATTTGGCATTAGAAATACCCTACCTAGTAGTGTAGGTGCATAATCGTTGGTTTTCGATTTCTGGTTGGTTGTATTGATGCATCGTATACTCGTTGGTTTTTATTGCATCGTTGTTTCTCTGGTTGTTCGTGCATTGTATAGCATGCACCATATTTGCACGTTGCATACTAACGACTGTTGGGCTTACATTTAGTTAAGCCGTCGTTAGTTATATTGTTGCTCGATGCACTCAACCACTTGTTGTCGTGGTAGTTGTTAGAGTGCGAGCATTTGTCCTGTTATGCCAAACAGTAACACCCTCACTGTTGTTTTAGAGGGATATTAGACCCGTTGGTGGCTCACCCTCACTCTTGCTTTTTTTGAGGGATATTGTAGCTATGATAGCTCCCCCGATGTACTGTGGGTCTGGAGTGTGGACTCCCCAGCATCCTGTCCACTCAACCACACCTTCTGTGGTATTTTTTGTTAGAGTGGTACAGTTGTCACAGCCCTACCCACTCGGTTACACAGATAGGATGTGTTGACGGCTTGACTCGCATCAGGGGTGACACATGTCATTGCATCATATGCATATGTATTTCTATTATGCATTTGCTTGTGTTTGATGCACTTATATGAACTATGGTTGTTGCACATGATTGACATGCATGTATATGTTGGATTTATCGTTGCCGCGTTGTTTATACCTGCTTAGTTGATATTCTATTTTATATCTGTTGTTATTCAGTTTTATACCATGTTGTATTATATTGGTTATGCATGATTAGGTAAATCCTATAATTCTTATGGACTATACACTGTTGATTTATCTACTCCGTTATCCTTATTATGCCATGCTTATTGTCTACTCATATACCCGCAGAGTCCATCCGGACTCACCACCCCTGCTTCTCTTTTTCTTTCAGATAGCAGGTAGTTGCGTTTCTTAGAACCAGGAGAGGATCTAGTTGCCAGTTCCCAGAGTTAGTTATTTTTTTTCGTATTGGGTTTAGTTGTGTTGTTTTCAGTACTGGGTAAAGTCGTATTTTATTCGTTATTGGATTTTGTAGTTATCAGAGACATTTGAGTTCTCTTTTGGATTGTAGTTTTATTTTATGTTTATGGTGGTTGAGCCACCTATTATCTTTTATTCTAATATAAACTGTGTGGTTGTGTTTACTTCTATATATGTGATGCTAGCCGCATGTGGCTAAGCTAATATGGTGAGATAGTATGTATTATTGTCCTATATTGTCCTCCGAACCACCCCTCATGGGAATTCATTGGCACCAGAGATGATGGGATTTCTATTATCTCTGCAATTCAAGCCCAGAAGCTTATATCATATGGATGTCAGGGTTTTCTATTATCATTGATCAGCACTGATGGTAGCAGTAGCCGTCAGCTCTCGAGTGTTCCAGTGGTCCAAGAATTTCCAGACGTATTTCCAGAGGAGCTACCAGGTTTGCCTCCCAAAAGACAAGTTGAATTTGTGATCGAGTTGATTCCGGAGACTGCGCTGGCATCAAAGGCTCTGTATCGTATGGCACCTAAGGAGTTGGACGAGCTAAAGGTCTAACTTCAAGAGTTGCTTGACAGGGGATTTATTCGTCCTTGTGTATCCCCATGGGGTTCACCAGTGTTGTTCGTCAAGAAGAAGGATGGTTTTATGAGGTTATGCATCGACAACAGACAGTTGAATGTCGTGACTATCAAGAATAAGTATCCCCTACCTCGTATTGAAGATTTGTTTGATCAGTTGAAGGATACCTTAGTGTATTCTAAAATTGATTTGCGGTCTGGATATCATCAGTTGAGGGTCAGGGATTCAGATATCTAGAAGATAGTTTTCCGCACCCGGTACGGACATTATGAGTTTTTGGTAATGTCATTTGGGCTTACCAATGCTCTTGCAGTATTTATGGATCTGATGAATCGGGTTTTTATGGAGTATTTGGATCAATTCATTATTGTTTTCATCGATGACATACTGATTTACTCCCGTTCCGAGGAGGAACATGCGCGCCACCTTCGTATAGTTATGGAGACGCTCCGATGGGAGCAGTTGTATGCAAAGTTTAGCAAGTGTGCTTTCTGGTAGTCTTCTGCGGGTTTTCTCGGACATGTGGTTGTTAGTGATATGAGAGAAGTGTCCTAAGGCAATCGCCTTATGATTGTAAAACATTTATTTTAATAAATGATAATTCACTATTTTAGTATACATGCTTGTGTATTTGATTGGGATCTTAAACTCATCTACTGAATGTCCGCAATACAACTCACAGCATAAGAGAATTTGTGATGGGGTCACAACTAGTGATTATCTCTAAATGTGCAAATGTGAAGTATTGAAAATATCCCTAGTCGATGAATTGATAAATACGGACACTATCAATTCTGTTGAGACTAGCATGGGTTATTCTCTAATCAGTTGATTCTCACTGGCTGGTGACATTGGGATGTCCGGAGATAAACATGGATGCTAGTTAAGGGAACTAGTTCATTGGAGTGACTAGCTGTAAGACTTCATATGGTTAGCTATATAGATATGTCAATGAAGTTCTTACTGCGGTTTAAGTGCGATGTTCCTTTGACTTGCGGTGTTCAAGTCATCTTGGTCATGGAGACTTATACTTTAACATCTTAAGCAAGCATCTCCAAGGAGATGTGGACCCAGGATGATTGGGTATGAGCCGAAGTGCCCGAAGATGTTTGAACAGCCTACAAAGGATTTACCACTCCTTGCGAGGAGTTGTATACCCAGGCCTATCGTCGGATTGTTACTCAAAAACCTCTGGCCAGAGTATATCATGTTTAGAGTGCGAGTCTCTTAAATACATGAGAGTAATTAGAAATCCAAAGGACGAGAAAGACACTACTTGAGCTAGGTGTGACGTAGTCAGCCTAGTGGGGACTGACACCATAGACCGTGTCCTGAACCAAGTGGGTATAGGTGGTGAAGGGAATGAAGCACGATTCATTAGAGCTGCTGAAGGGTTTCAGAATAATTTCTTCTGAGGTCAAACCGTTGATCTTTCGATTAATTGGGGATCATGATGTACTACTAGGTGCCACTCATGATCGTTCTATAATTTGTTGATTATAGACGGCCAACATAAATCGAAAGCCTATTTAGTCACACGCACTACGAGTAATCCGAGGGATTTAAAACGAGTTGAAAATTGGATTTTCCGATCAAGAGAAATAAGTCGAATCTGAGTTAATCAGAGGCGCAATGGAAGCTAAAAATGGCTAAGTCTTTTGAAGGCTTTTTGGGCGAATTAAATGAGTTTAATTCGCGTTGGTTCGGCTCGGTTTGGGCCGGCCAAAGAGGGTGCCAACCCTCCTTGGATGGCCGGCCACAATAGAGGGAGAAAACCAATTAATTTTGGTTTAATTAATAAAATAGATCTAGCGCGATTTATTTTATAAATTATGGATAAATAAATTTGTATAAAGAAATTTATATAAATAAATTTATAGAAATTTATTCTTTTTATGGAAGTTAAAATAATCCATGAAATGGTTTATTTTAATTTTATAAAATCAATTATGAATTGATTTTTCCATAATAAGAAAGTTTATAAATTTCTTATAAAATTTATTCCATATTAAAAGGAGAGATTAATTAGTTTTATTATAAAGTTAGTTATAATAAAACTTGGTAATTCATAAGAGAATTTCTTATGATAAACTAATTAGTTTTATTATAAAGTTAGTTATAATAAAACTTGGTTTAAACGGAATAATTCATAAGAGAATTTATAGGATAAATTTCTTATGATAACTAATTAGTTTTATTATAAAGTTAGTTATAATAAAACTTGGTTTAACGGAATAATTCATAAGAGAATTTATAGGATAAATTTCTTATGATAATTAATTTGTTTTTATTATAAAGTTAGTTCTAATAAAATTCTTAAAAGAATTTATAGGATAAATTTCTTATGATAACTAATTTGTTTTATTATAAATTAGTTATAATAAAACTAGGCTTAAACGGAATAAGCAATAAGAAAATTTATAAGATAAATTTCTTATAACTAATTCCGTTAATTCCGTTAATTCGGTTTAGTGGGAGACTTAGCAAAGGAGTTGCTACTATATAAAGGAACCAAAGGCTAGCCCTTATTCCCAATCAATTATCGAGTATTGATATAGAGCTCTCCCTCTCTCTCTCTTCTCTCCTCCTTCCCCCTCCCTTCCATTAGGGCCGGCGCCCACCCTAGCTCCATTAGGGCCGGCGCCCAACCTACATCAAGGCAAGGTGTTGCCATGAGCTTCAAGGAGAAGAAGAAACCAACCAAGAAGAAGAAGAAGCGGATCACATCTCCCTCTCTCTCGGAATTCGATTCCGTTATTTCGTTGGTTAGTTTCCTTTTCTTCTCTTGATCTTCTTTGTTGTGCCTATAGAGAATCTAGTAGTTCTCGTCGGCACAAAACTCGTGACTTTGCGAAGTCATCCCGAAGAGAACTCGGCGTGGACGCGAATAGAGGCAAAGCTTCCAAGGGACGCTACGGTTGGATCTCGTCCCTTTCTTCGAGTTACGCGAGGTATAAAAGTAAATTAGTTTACTTTTTCGCAAACTTTTATTTTATGATTATGTCAATACACTATAAGGTTGCATGCTAGATACGAAGTTAAAATAATTTAGGAAATTATTTTATGCAAAATCTTCCGCTGCACGTAAAAATTTAAAATTTTACGAACTCGTATCCTTATCGACATGCACCCGGTCCCAACAGTGGTATCAGAGCCGGTTAGTGTTCGACTTAATCATATAATTGTTTTGTGGAAAAGTTTGTCATGATCTCAATTTCGGAAAAAATTTTCAATTATGGAAACTTTCGAATTATAATAAATTTTAGATTTAGGAATTTCAAAGTTTGGAAATCCTCATGAAATTTCGTAAACGTTTGAAATTTTCTATTTTCTAAAATTTTATAATAATTTCGAAAACTTCCCATCTTTGGAAACTTTCCAATTTTGGAAATTTTTCTGTTTTAGAAATTTTCCAATTTTGGAAATATGTAAGCTTTCTTTGTACTGGAAACTTACAATTATTCTGAAAACCTATTTTTGAAATCTCGCAATTTTGGGCACTTTCTTTTAAGAAAGTCTAGACAAATTCATGGACAGTTAATTGACAATTAAATTTGAATTGGTTTTTAAATTGACAACAAAATTCTTTATTTTGGATTGAGCCTTGGGGAGCCGTCCAATTTAAAGTTAGTTGTTGTAATTTAATTTCCCAATTTTTAATTGAAATTGTCATGTTTGATTTGGATTGAGCCTCGGGGAGCCGTCCAATTGGATTTACAACACATTACTTTTCTTTGGGTATCTGAGCCTCGGGGAGCCACCCTTAGAAAATAATTTGTTGTAATTAATTAAATCCATGAATAAAATATGTTTAAGAGGTGATGCTCTTACATATTGTTGTCTCCAAAATTAATTAGGAAAATGGTTTCCTATAGAGTTTCTTAAATGAGATTTTCATGAAAATAATATGTAGTTGAATTAAGGGATTTGTCTCTTAATTTAATAAGATTTGATTTAGAAAAATCAAAGTCTTGAACATATTATTTCCGAAATTAATTATGACAATTTAGGAAATTGTTTCCCAAAACAATTCCTTTAACTAAGTATGAAATTGGAATTAGGGAATCTGGTTCCTAATTCAATTAATGAGACTTGATAACTTAAGTCACATACATACTTAATTAAGGAAATCGTTAGTCATGACATAATCCTATGTCATGAATGTGCTTAGAAAAGAAAGGATGAGACCCAAAACCCCTTACAAAATATTAAGGCCAACACCTTCCATTAATATGGTTAGAATCGGAGTTTTGTTTCTCGCTTGGGTTGATGGACACATCCATGCCCGACTTGAACCTCAACATGTTCAAACCATGGAATTAGTTTATGGATAATATAGTTGGAGTCAGAGGTCAATCCTTAGTTTTGGTTGTTGGACACATCCAAGCCTGACTAAGCGGTTGAATGAGCCCCAACCATATTAAAACTATTTCTTGATTAATGGGTCAGCCTTAAGCTTGGAGCATCGATTTGTTGTGCCACAGCCAAGGTCGATGTAAAGAGAGGTGCAGTTGGGTGCTATGTATGTTGTTGCATACTTGTTAATGAGTTAACAACCCAATGTTTTATGCAAACATTCAATTAGTTGATAGCATAATGTGATAGTTACATATATGTGATGTGTAATCGGTATAATTACCTACCTTCATAGCTAAGAATAACTTGATGGCCACAGTCATGGTTGTTCTTATCTATGGTTGGATATCAACCTATTTGGAGATGCTCCTACGATCTCCCGAATTGATAATAAGGGTGACTCAATTCGTAAAATAAATAGGATTTAATTTATGTATGATGATACATTCTTTAATCATTCTTCTCACATAATCTCAATTTGTATTTCTAGGATAATCACTCGATCATGTCTTCCCTAAACTTGCGTTCCATTTTGGACACCAATAAACTGACTAGATCAAACTTTATGGACTGGCTTCGAAACCTGAGGATAGTCCTCAAGGCAGAGAAGCTTGCTTATGTCCTTGAAGATCTACTTCCCAACCGTCCTCCTGAAGATGCAACTCCAGACCAGTTTCCTGAGTTGCTTAACCTGCTGAAGACTGTAGAGCCTTCTGTGAAGCAGGAACAGAAGACGGTGCTGTTAGTTGGTTCCTCGAAGAAAGGTTCTAAGAGGAAGGCCAAAGAACAGAATAAGGGAAAGAAGAAAAAGGCCAAAAAGACTGAAAATACCCTAAAAGGCATTTGCCATCACTGTGGCAAGGAGGGTCACTTGCGAAGAAACTGCAAGATTTATCTTGAGTCCTTGAAAGAGAAGGCATCCGATGCCCCATCCTCTTTAAGTATCTTCGTTATTGAATGTCACTCTATTTCCTCAAACACTTGGGTACTTGATACTGGGTGTAGCTCACATATATGTAATGACATACTGGGGCTAAGGAATAGAAGAAGACTCATCAAAGGAGAAGCGAATTTACGAGTTGGAAACGGAGCAAAGATTGCTGCTGTTGCCATCGGAACATATTTGCTAAAGCTCCTGACTGGACGTGTCTTAGAATTGGATAATTGTTATTTCGTTCCTTCGTTAATAAAGAACATTGTATCTATTTCATGTTTGAATGAAAAGGGTTATCATTTAACTTTTAGTAACAATTGTTGTTACATAACTTTAAATGGCGTTCTTTATGGGAATGGAACTTTATGCAATGGCATCTACACGTTAGATTTATCCAGTGACGTTTTCAATATCGAAATAAGCAACAAATGTGCTAGAATAGATAATCGAATAGACTCCTACACGTGGCATTGTCGTCTTGGCCATATAAGCAAGAAACGCATGACCGAATTGCATCGATGTGGAATTTTGGAATCATTTGAACCCGATTCATTTGATACATGCGAATCATGCTTAAAAGGCAAGATGACCAAATTACCCTTTTCCGGAAAAGGTAATCTAGTGGGAGAATTGCTTGGTCTAATACATACTGATATATGTGGACTAATGTCAACTCTTGCACAAGGAGGCTATAGCTACTTCATCACCTTTATCGATGATCACTCACGATTCGGGTACGTGTTCTTGATGAAACACAAATCTGAAGCCTTTGAGAAATTCAAAGAATTCAGAAATGAAGTAGAGAAACAGCTTGGCAAAAGTATTAAGATACTTCGATCCGATCGGGGTGGTGAATACTTAAGTCAAGAGTTTCAAGATTATCTTAGGGACAATGGGATATTGACCCAATGGACTCCGCCATATACACCACAGCATAATGGTATATCTGAGAGGCGCAACCGAACCTTGATGGGCATGGTTAGGTCGATGATGAATCATGCAACTCTTCCAAAATCCTTTTGGGGTTATGCACTTAAGATAGCTGTTTATTTATCAAACAGAGTCCCGACCAAGGTAGTCTCTACTACTCTATATGAGATTTGGAATAGTAAGAAACCTCACTTAACTCACCTTAAGATATGGGGTTGTCCTGCTTATGTGAAGCGGGTTGTATCAGACAAATTGGATGCTAAGTCTGATAAATGTCTATTTATTGGATACCCTAAGGAAACGAAGGGTTACCAATTCTATCATCCCTTAGAACAAAAGGTGTTTGTTTCAAGGCATGCTGTATTTCGAGAAAAAGAATTTCTTTTACAAGAAAACAGTGGGAGTGGGATTGAACTTGATGAAGTTCAAGAAACTCTAATAGACATTACAGAGACACCTAGTCTAGACCCACAACTAATACCTCATAATGATGAGCTATCAGTTGAACCTAAAACTACACCACCTCTTCGTAGATCTGATAGGACACGCAATATTCCAGAGAGATACGGATTTCTCGTAAGTGAATCGAACGACGTGTTACTCATAAGCGATGACGAACCTATCAGTTATGAAGATGTTCTGAAAAAGTTCAGAAAGGAACAAATGGCTTGAAGCCATGAAGTCGGAAATGGATTCCATGTACGAAAATCAAGTATGGGACTTGGTTAACCCACCTGAAGGGATTAAACCCATAGGGTGCAAGTGGGTTTTCAAGAAGAAACCCGACATGGAAGGTAATGTTGTTACCTTTAAGGCTAGATTAGTGGCAAAGGGATATCGTCAAAAACAAGGAATTGATTATGACGAAACCTATTCGCCAGTAGCTATGCTTAAATCCATTCGGATGCTCCTAGCCATAGTAGCTCATTATGATTATGAGATTTGGCAAATGGATGTGAAAACAGCTTTCCTTAACGGAAACCTGCTTGAGGACGTATACATGATACAGCCTGAAGGTTGCACATCGGTTGATAAAACCAAGGTATGCAAGCTTCGACGATCCATATATGGACTGAAGCAAGCATCTAGGAGCTGGAACATCCGTTTTGATGAGACAATCAAAAGGTTTGATTTCTCACAAAAACCTGACGAACCTTGTGTGTACAAGAAGGTTAGTGGGAGTGCAGTCGTATTCCTAGTATTATATGTCGACAACATCTTACTTATAGGAAACGATATTTCAGTCTTACAGACAGTTAAAATTTGATTGTCCAAAACTTTCTCCATGAAAGACCTGGGAGAAGCAACCTATATCCTTGGGATTAGAATCTATAGAGATAGATCGAAACGGTTGCTTGGTCTTTCGCAGTCTACATATATAGACCGAGTGCTAAAAAGGTTTAGCATGTCGGAATCCAAGAAAGGTTACCTTCCCATCAGGCATGGGATCAACCTTTCAAAGTCTATGTGTCCGTGCACAGAAGACGAGAGGATTTGCATGAATAAGATTCCCTATGCATTCGCGATAGGATCTATCATGTATGCTATGTTATGTACTAGGCCTGATGTATCGTATGCTTTGAGCATCACAAGCAGATACCAGTCGGATCCAGGAATGGATCACTGGGCGGCTGTCAAGACAATCCTTAAGTACTTAAGAATAACTAAGGATGTGTTCCTAATATATGGAGAAGGAGATATGGTAATACGTGGGTATACAGATGCCAGTTTCCAGACAGATAAGGATGACTCCAAATCACAGTCTGGATACGTATTTACTTTGAATGGAGGCGCAGTAAGTTGGAAAGGTTCCAAACAAGACACCGTAGCGGGTTATACCACGGAAGCGGTTTGGATCAAGAAGTTTGTCTCGAAACTTGATGAGGTTCCAACCATTGATGAAGCAATACCGGTTTATTGCGACAACAATGGAGCTATTGCACAAGCATTGGAACCAAGGTCTCATCAGCGATCCAAACACGTGCTTCGCCGCTATCATCTGATCAGAGAGATTATAAGTAGGAATGACATACAAATTGAGAAAATTCCCACTGAAAGGAATTTAGCGGATCCTTTAACTAAGGCCTTACCTCAGAGCAAGTTTGAGGGTCATGTTAGAGCCTGTGGTATTGGATACCGTAGCGATTGGCATTAGGCCAAGTGGGAGTTTGTTAGTGATATGAGAGAAGTGTCCTAAGGCAATCGCCTTATGATTGTAAAACATTTATTTTAATAAATGATAATTCACTATTTGAGTATACATGCTTGTGTATTTGATTGGGATCTTAAACTCATCTACTGAATGTCCGTAATACAACTCACAGCATAAGAGAATTTGTGATGGGGTCACAACTAGTGATTATCTCTAAATGTGCAAATGTGAAGTATTGAAAATATCCCTAGTCGATGAATTGATAAATACGGACACTATCAATTCTGTTGAGACTAGCATGGGTTATTCTCTAATCAGCTGATTCTCACTGGCTGGTGACATTGGGATGTCCGGAGATAAACATGGATGCTAGTTAAGGGAACTAGTTCATTGGAGTGACTAGCTGTAAGACTTCATATGGTTAGCTATATAGATATGTCAATGAAGTTCTTACTGCGGCTTAAGTGCGATGTTCCTTTGACTTGCGGTGTTCAAGTCATCTTGGTCATGGAGACTTATACTTTAACATCTTAAGCAAGCATCTCCAAGGAGATGTGGACCCAGGATGATTGGGTATGAGCCGAAGTGCCCGAAGATGTTTGAACAGCCTACAAAGGATTCACCACTCCTTGCAAGGAGTTGTATACCCAGGCCTATCGCCGGATTGTTACTCAAAAACCTCTGGCCAGAGTATATCATGTTTAGAGTGCGAGTCTCTAAAATACATGAGAGTAATTAGAAATCCAAAGGACGAGAAAGACACTACTTGGGCTTGGTGTGACGTAGTCAGCCTAGTGGGACTGACACCATAGACCGTGTCCTGAACCAAGTGGGTATAAGGTGGTGAAGGGAATGAGGCACGATTCATTAGAGCTGCTGAAGGGTTTCAGAATAATTTCTTCTGAGGTCAAACCGTTGATCTTTCGATTAATTGGGGATCATGATGTACTACTAGGTGCCACTCATGATCGTTCTATAATTTGTTGATTATAGACGGCCAACATAAATCGAAAGCCTATTTAGTCACACGCACTACGAGTAATCCGAGGGATTTAAAACGAGTTGAAAATTGGATTTTCCGATCAAAAGAAATAAGTCGAATCTGAGTTAATCAGAGGCGCAATGGAAGCTAAAAATGGCTAAGTCTTTTGAAGGCTTTTTGGGCGAATTAAATGAGTTTAATTCGCGTTGGTTCGGCTCGGTTTGGGCCGGCCAAAGAGGGTGCCAACCCTCCTTGGTTGGCCGGCCACAATAGAGGGAGAAAACCAATTAATTTTGGTTTAATTAATAAAATAGATCTAGCGCGATTTATTTTATAAATTATGGATAAATAAATTTTATAAAGAAATTTATATAAATAAATTTATAGAAATTTATTCTTTTTATGGAAGTTAAAATAATCCATGAAATGGTTTATTTTAATTTTATAAAATCAATTATGAATTGATTTTTCCATAATAAGAAAGTTTATAAATTTCTTATAAAATTTATTCCATAATAAAAGGAGAGATTAATTAGTTTTATTATAAAGTTAGTTATAATAAAACTTGGTAATTCATAAGAGAATTTATAGGATAAATTTTTTATGATAAACTAATTAGTTTTATTATCTAATTAGGGACCAATATGAATTAAAACTAATAATTACAAGGGTTAATGAGTACCAAACATTAATCCTAGGGGTCGTCTTGCAATTAGACGGAAATGGGGTGGACTTAAATGAAAAAGGGACAAGTTATAAGGGGCTAGGGCTTAAGTTTGCGCCGCACCCCTCGCTGCCCGATCGAAGCCGCCATAGTGCCGATATCTTCCTCCCTTCTTCACCCGCAGCGACGCCCGACGGTTTCTTCTTCTTCCTGCTTCTCTCTCGTTTGAGCCGACGCCAGGCCTCCCGTGCTCCCGGTGCGAAGCAACCACCGATTCCCTTCCCCGTTCTTCACGTGTGTGTGAGGCTGCTCTTGCCAGCTTCCATCTCCCAGCCACGGCACAGGTATGGAGCATTTCCTAGGTTTAGTTCTGGATGTTTTCTGGATTGTTGGCTCGAAATGGAAGCTGAATTGGATTTAGATTTGGTTTGGCAGCATTACTCCCTACTCCTACTCACTGTGCTGATTTGGTTTTCTGCTTTAGAGAACTGCTCGGGATTAGGTAAGGAAAGTGATTGATTGTGGTAGCTCTGTCATTAGTTTCCCTCCGTGGTTTGGAAATGTTAGAGAAATGGAATGTTGAATGAGATTCCTATTTTTGGGAGCAGGTTTGAATTGGGATGTGGTCTTGGAGGCTGCCATGAGCAGCTGGGTGGATTTCCCCTGTCCTGTGCCAAGCAACCAAGGAAATTGGATAAGAGGTAAGGTGATCAAGTTTAATCTATGCTCAGTGTTAATTGATGTGTTCTTGATTAGTAGGTTAGTATGAATGATTCTATTGAGGATTCTTTGGAATGGATAGAATTAAATTAGGAGATGAAACCTAATCTAATCGGGTGGATCATTAGATTAGAACAAATGGTAGGTTTAATATAGAATATAACACTATATTAAACCGAGTCGTGATGGATCGAAATTCATGATTAAACCTAATCATGGGAAAATTAAGGGGCATTCATTTAATTAAAAGTAATTAAATGGAAAGGGAATGATTAGGTTAACCCTGGTTTAGTTTAGGGATTTATTAGCTAACTATCATTTGGATAATAGCTAATTAAATAAATCCTTGATACAGGGAACCTGATCTTAATTACACGGGGTAATTGGAACCCTTTCATTTAATTAAAGGTAATTAAATGGACAGGAACGATTAAGTTAACCCTAGAACGGATTAGGGATTTATTTAGCTATTTACTAATTTTGTAATAGCTAATATAAATGTATCCTTTATACAGGGACTTGATTTGATTATTGTGCTGATTATTGGCGGGTGGTTCTATCTCATTTGATACGGACTTCTACTCTTGGAGGCGGGTACTTCCTGCTTGTTTTCTTAGATCCAGTTTATCTTTATGCATGGCTTGCACTTATTTATGCAGTAGGACCTTGTTTACCTTACCTGCTACCGTTTTGTTATCCTGCTTGATACTTATGCTTGACCCTAGAGTAATCTGATTTTACTTCTATACAGTCTCACCATTTGTTTATCTGAATCTGTATAGTATTGGTAAAAGCATAAGTCTGTAGATATTGATTAGCATGCCATGATATGATTGCACGGGTTGATTCTAGTTATACTTGCATGTGTATCTAGACATGATGTTTGGGTATGATTCATGATTATGACCTGTGCATATTAGATTGAGTCATGTGTCGATGACCTGGTAGGGTTTGCATGTATTGGAGTCATGCACCATACCTGCACTGTTTGCATGCCGGCGATCAGCGACTCCCTTGTGGTTGAGCCTGACGTCCTTTGGCACATGTTTCTGCACACACGGCCACTCATGGGTTAGTGGATACCGTAGCGTGTGTGCATTTGCTCTGTATTGCTCCGCTCAACCGCTCATGGGTAGTGGTTTTGGAGCGTGATAGCAAGCAGGGATCCCTTCTCTTCCCATAGACCAGAGAAGATGAGAGAGATATCTCCCCCATATATACATGGGGCGGAGTGTTCACTCCACCAGCATCCTGTCCACTCGGTCACTCAGGAGCAGTGATAGCAGGGTGCGTACAGTGTCACAGCTCTACCCACTCGGCCGACACAGTATCACCTGTCTCGGTGGCTTGACTGGTGTTAGGGGTGACCATGACATTGCATCATATGCATACGATGCATTGTGCACTTGATTGTGTTTGCTGCATTTATTTGCTGCACTTGTTTGACATGCACATACAGGATTTATGGTATATGTGTGGTATACTGATCCTGCACTAGCTCGCATGGTACGAGTCCTTTATATGATCAGGATAGGCTGATTTACTGGTATGTATGTTCAGTTTTGCATATTCTGATATTTCTATTGAGATTGTATCCATGTTGTTTCCTTATAGCTTATTCAGCTATTTTACCGCCATGCATATCTTTCTATATACTCGCGAGTCCACTTGGACTCACCCCCCGTCGTAATATTTTGTTTTTCAGGTTGATAGCCGCCGGAGGAGCCCAGTTGCCAGTCCCAGGGTCCCTACTACTCCGTAGCTGGTGCTTCCGCGTTTCTTTATTTTCTACTCTAGCAGTTGTTGCATTGTAGTCAGTTGTTTTATGTCACGAATCTGTATTCGTGTTTCATTCATTCGGCGTTGTATTTTTGAGTCCTCTGTTGGACTTTGGGTCTTTGTTTTGCTGCGTGTCTGCCCCAGGGGCAGCTCTGGTGAGTTTTATAGTTTTCCGCTGCATTATACTTCGTTTTAGTATTCTTATATATCTGTATTGAGGCCTGAGGCCTATTATTATCTGCGTGTGTTTGTATGTGTGTGTAAATTGTCCGTCGGACAGGGGAGGTGCTGTCCGATTCTATATTGGATCAGCAACTCCGCCGGTCTCGGGGCGTGACAAATTCCGTTAATTCCGTTAATTCGGTTTAGAGGGAGACTTAGCAATGGAGTTGCTACTATATAAAGGAACCAAAGGCTAGCCCTTATTCCCAATCAATTATCGAGTATTGATATAGAGCTCTCCCTCTCTCTCTCTTCTCTCCTCCTTCCCCCTCCCTTCCATTAGGGCCGGCGCCCACCCTAGCTCCATTAGGGCCGGCGCCCAACCTACACCAAGGCAAGGTGTTGCCGTGAGCTTCAAGGAGAAGAAGAAACCAACCAAGAAGAAGAAGAAGCGGATCACATCTCCCTCTCTCTCGGAATTCGATTCCGTTACTTCGTTGGTTAGTTTCCTTTTCTTCTCTTGATCTTCTTTGTTGTGCCTATAGAGAATCTAGTAGTTCTCGTCGGCACAAAACTCGTGACTTTGCGAAGTCATCCCGAAGAGAACTCGGCGTGGACGCGAATAGAGGCGAAGCTTCCAAGGGACGCTACGGTTGGATCTCGTCCCTTTCTTCGAGTTACGCGAGGTATAAAAGTAAATTAGTTTACTTTTCCGCAAACTTTTATTTTATGATTATGTCGATACACTATAAGGTTGCATGCTAGATACGAAGTTAAAATAATTTAGGAAATTATTTTATGCAAAATCTTCCGCTGCACGTAAAAATTTAAAATTTTACGAACTCGTATCCTTGTCGACATGCACCCGGTCCCAACAGTGGTTTCCCGTAGAGGTATCTCTGTAGATCCCCAGAAGATCGTGGCTGTCACCAGTTGGGAACAGCCTAAGTCGGTTCAGGAGGTGCGCAGTTTTCTCGGATTGGCTAGTTATTATCGCCGATTTGTTGAGGGGTTTTCCTGCATCGCTTCACAGTTGACACGTCTGACTAGAAAAGGCATGAAATTTGTTTGAACAGAGTCTTGCGAGATATGTTTTCAGGAGCTCAAGCGGCGATTGGTGTCTGCGCCTGTATTGGTGTTACCTTCAGGCGAGGATGGATTTGTACTCTACACTGACGCTTCACATCAGGGTTTGGGTGCAGTTTTGATGCAGCATGGACGGGTAGTCTCTTATGCTTCTCGTCAGCTGAAGGAACATGAGAAGAATTATCCAGTTCATGATTTAGAGCTTGCAGCCATTATTTTTGCCCTGAAGATATGGAGACATCATCTCTACGGCGTCACGTTTGAGATTTTCACATATCACAAGAGCCTCAAGTATTTATTCACTCAAAAGGAGCTAAATCTTCGTCAGAGAAGATGGATGAAATTCTTGAAGGACTATGACTGTACTATTAGCTACCATCCAGGGAAAGCTAATGTAGTTGCGGATGCACTCAGCAGAAAATCCCGAAGTGTTCTGGCTTGCCACCGGGTTATGGTCACTGATTTAGTTTAGAGCTTCTCAGAGTTGGGATTGGAGGAGCAGGGTCAAACAGAGAAAGGGTATTCTATATTTCCGAGGGCGATTATGCGTACCTAAGTCACATTCGGTCATGGAGGAGTTACTTCAGGAGGCACATCGATCTCGGTTTGCTATACATCCAGGTGGAACCCGTATGTACCGAGATTTGAGACGTTCCTACTGGTGGAACGGTATGAAGAAAGAGATCGCGGCTTTTGTTGCTAGATGTCTAGTGTGCCAGCAGGTGAAGGCCGAGCATCAGAGACCTGCTGGATTACTACAGAAGATCCCTATTCCTGAGTGGAAGTGGGAGCACATCACAATGGATTTCGTTGTTGGATTACCGAGGTCTCATAGAAGACATGATGCGATTTGGGTGATCGTTGATTGATTAATCAAATCAGCTCATTTCTTGGGGATTCAGAGGACAGATTCTCTGGACAAGCAGACAGAGTTGTATTGCCGTGAGATTATCAGATTACATGGTGTTCCTCTAAGCATCATATCGGATAGAGACCCGCGTTTCACTTCGCAATTTTGGCAAAGTTTGCAGCAGGCCATGGGTACTGAGCTTCGATTCAGTACAGCCTTTCATCCGCAGACAGATGGACAGTCTGAGCGTATCATTCAGACACTGGAGGATTTGTTGAGCTCTTGCGTTATGGACTTTGGAGGCAACTGGGAGGATCACCTGCATTTGGTTGAGTTTGCTTATAATAATAGCTATCATTCGGCTATTCAGATGGCACCTTTCGAGGCATTATATGGTAGAGCTTGTAGGACACCAACCCTTTGGGAGGAGGTTGGGGAATCTCAGTTGCTGGGTCCTCAGAGTATTCAGCATGATGCAGAGCTAGTCCGTATTATCAGACGCAGGCTGTCAGAGGCTCAGGATCGTCAGAAGAGTTATGCAGATCGGAGACGCAGACCCTTGGACTTCTCCGTGAGCGATCTCGTGTTCTTGCGAGTGTCACCCACGAAAGGGGTGAAGAGGTTTGGGTTGAGAGGTAAGCTAGCTCCCCGCTATATTGGACCTTTCCAGATTTTGGAGCGGATTGGAGCTGTCGCTTATCGTTTGGCGTTACCACCGTCATTGGCTGGAGTTCACGATGTGTTTCATGTTTCCATGATGAGGAAATATGTACCAGATCCTACACATGTGTTATCGGAGGTACCGGTCACACTTCAGCCAGACGCGACCTACGAGGAGGTGCCTATGCGGATTCTGGATCACAAAGTGCATCGGTTAAGGAACAAGACAGTTCGATTGGTCAAAGTTGGTTGGCAGCACCACTCTGATGAGGAAGCAATTTGGGAGTTCGAGGATACGATCAGAGCTCGCTATCCTCATCTATTTACTTGAGGTGCGTATGGTTGGTTTTATATCCGTATTCATATTATAACTGGGTTGTTAATTTCTTGTTGTTGACCAGTACTCGTTGCGGTATATGATTTATGGTTATGGACTAGTCTGGGTTGTTGACTTCTCTGGTTGTTGAATAGTATTTTTTGTGGTTCACTAGCTAAATTTGGGGACCAAATTATTATTAGTGGGGGAGAATGTTGAAAACCGAAACTTTCAAGGGCTTAGTTGTAATTTCCCAAACTTGGAGGGCCTTTATATAAAATTGCTAAAAAACTAATATAAAAACCCTAAAGCCCTAATTTCTCTCATCTCACCCGAAACCCCTCCTCTGCGCCAACTTCCCCTGCGCAAAACTGTACCCGTTCCCTTCGGTTTTTCGCCGACGCCCAACGCCGCTTAGCCCTAGCCGACGCCACTCGCCATCCTTTCCTTCTTCTTCTTCTTCTCCGGCGCGCACGAGCAGAGCACCGAGCGCTACAAGTTGCGCCGTCCATTTGGCTTCTTCGATCAACGCTACTGCAACGAGTTGAGGAAGCATCATCTTGGCTTCTCGTCCTTTGTTTTTCTCTCCGGCCGAACTTAAGGTAAGGTCTTAGATTAGGGATTGATACTGTTGGGACCGGGTGCATGTTGACATGGATACGGGTTCGTAATTAAAAAAAATAATTACGTGCAGTGGAAGAATTAGCATAAATAATTTCTAAAATTATTTTAACCACGTATCTAGCATGCAACCTTATGATGTGTGGACATGATCATAAATTAAAATTTTACAGAAAGTAAACTAATTTACTCAATACCTCGCGTAACTCGAAGTAAGGGACGAGATCCAACCGTAGCATCCCTTGGAAGCTCCGCCTCTATTCGCGTCCACGCCAAGTTCTCTTCGGGATGACTTCGCAAAGCCACGAGTTTCGTGCCGACAAGAACTACTAGATTCTCCAAAGGCACGACAAGAATATCAAGAGAGAGAGATGGAAACTAACCACCAAGTAACGGAATCAAGATTCCGGGGAAAGGAAGGAAGGAGTCGCGACCCGCATCTTCTTCTTCTTCGGCCTCTTCTTGGTGGTGGCTCACGGCAAGGGAAGGAGTCGCCGGCCCTAGAGGGGGAGAGGGCGCCGGCCCTAGAGAGAGAGGGAGAGAAGGAGAGAGAGAGAGGGCTTGCTACTTGATCTCTTGATTGGAATGCAAGCCTTGCCTTGGTTCCTTTATATAGTAGCCTCTCCATTGCCAAGTCTCCCCTTTAACCGAATAAATTTTCATAAGAAATTTGTCTTATAAATTTTCTTATGAATTATTCTGTTATGCCAAGTTTTATTATAACTAACTTTATAATAAAACAAACACATCTCCCCTTTTATTATGGAATAAATTTTCACAAAAATTTATTATATAAATTTTTCTTATCATGGAAAAATCAATTCATAATTGATTTTATAAAATAAAATAAACCAATCCATGGTTCAATTTAATTTTCATAAAAAGAATAAATTTATTATATAAATTTTTCTCATCATGGAAAAATCAATTCATAATTGATTTTATAAAATAAAATAAACCAATCCATGGTTCATTTTAATTTCCATAAAAAGAATAAATTTATTATATAAATTTTTCCTATCATGGAAAAATCAATTCATAATTGATTTTATAAAATAAAATAAACCAATCCATGGTTCATTTTAATTTCCATAAAAAGAATAAATTTATTATATAAATTTTTCTTAGCATGGAAAAATCAATTCATAATTGATAAAATAAACCAATCCAAGGTTTATTTTAATTTCCATGAAAATAAATCTCTTTATATAAATTTCTTTATATAAATTTATTTATCCATAATTTTATAAAACAAATCGCGCTTGATTTATTTTATAATTTAAACCAAATAAATTGGTTTCCCTCCTTTATTGTGGCCGGCCAAACCAAAGAGGGTGGGCACCCTCTTTGGCCGGCCACACCAAGCCAAACCCTTGCGAATTAAACTCATTTAATTCGTCCAATAAGCCTTCAAAAGACTTAGCCATTTTAAGCTTCCGATGCGCCTCTGATAAATTCAGATTTGACTTATTTCTCTTGATTAGAAAATCCAATTTTCAACTCATTTTAAATCCCTTGGATTACTCGTAGTGCGTGTGACTAAATAGGCTTTCGATTTATGTTGGCTGTATATAATCAACCAATTATAGAACGATCATGAGTGGCACCTAGTAGTACATCAAGACCCCCAATTAATCGAAAGATCAACGGTTGACCTCAGAAATAATTCTGAAACCCTTCAGCAGCTCTAATGAATCGTGCCTCATTCCCTTCACCATCTTATACCCACTTGGTTCAGGACACGGTCTATGTGTGTCAGTCCCCACTAGGCTGACTACGTCACACCTAGCCCAAGTAATGTCTTTCTCGTCCAATGGATTCTAATTACTCTCATGTACTTCAGAGACTCATACTCTGAACATGTCATGCTCTGGCCAGAGGCTTTGAGTAACAATCCGATGATAGGCCTTGGGTATACATCCCCTCGCAAGGAGTGGTGAATCCTTTGTAGGCTGTTCAAACATCTTCAGGCACTTCGGCTTATACCCAACCATCCTGGGTCCACACCTCCTTGGAGATGCTTGCTTAAGATGTTAAAGTATAAGTCTCCATGACCAAGATGACTTGAACACCGCAAGTCAAAGGAACATCGCACTTAAGCTGCAGTAAGAACTTCACTGACATGTCTATATGTAGACTACCATGTGAAGTTTTACAGCCAGTCACTCCAATGAACTACATCCCTTAACTAGCATTCTTGTTTATCTCCGGACATCCCAATGTCACCAGCCAGTGAGAATCAGCTGATTAGAGAATAACCCATGCTAGTCTCAACAGAATTGATAGTGTCCGTATTTATCAATTCATCGACTAGGGACAATTTCAATACTTCACAATTGCACATATAGAGATAATCACTAGTTATGAATTCATCACAAATTCTCTCATGCTGTGAATTGTATTGCGGACATTCAGTAAATGAGTTTAAGATCTCAATCAAATAGACAAACATGTATACTCAAATAGTGAATATTCATTTATTAAAGTAAATGATTACAATCATAAGGCGATTGCCTTAGGACACTTCTCTCATATTACTAACAAACTCCCACTTGGCCTAATGCCAATCGCTACGGTATCCAATACCACAGGCTCTAATATGACCCTCAAACTTGCTTTAAGGCAAGGCCTTAGTTAAAGGATCCACTAAATTCCTTTCAGTGGGAATTTTCTCAATTTGTATATCATTCCTACTTATAATCTCTCTGATCAGATGATAGCGGTGAAGCACGTGTTTGGATCGCTGATGAGACCTTGGTTCCTTTGCTTGTGCGATAGCTCCATTGTTGTCGCAATAAACCGGTATTGCTTCATCAATGGTTGGAACCACACCAAGTTCTGAGATGAACTTCTTGATCCAAACTGCTTCTTTTGTTGCTTCCGAAGCTGCAATATATTCCGCTTCCGTGGTTGAATCCGCTACAGTGTCTTGTTTGGAACTCTTCCAACTTATTGCGCCTCCATTCAAAGTAAATACATATCCAGACTGAGATTTGGTGTCATCCTTATCTGTCTGGAAACTGGCATCTGTATACCCACGTATTACCATATCTCCTTCTCCATATATTAGGAACATATCCTTAGTTCTTCTTAAGTACTTAAGGATTGTCTTGACAGCCGCCCAATGATCCATTCCTTGATCAGACTGGTATCTGCTCGTGACGCTCAGAGCATACGATACATCGGGCCTAGTACATAACATAGCATACATGATAGATCCTATCGCGGATGCATAAGGAATCTTATTCATGCAAATCCTCTCGTCTTCTGTGCGCGGACACATAGACTTTGAAAGGTTGATCCCATGCCTGATGGGAAGGTAACCTTTCTTGGATTCCGACATGCTAAACCTTTTTAGCACTCGGTCTATATATGTAGACTGCGAAAGACCAAGCAACCGTTTTGATCTATCTCTATAGATTCTAATCCCAAGGATATAGGTTGCTTCTCCCAGGTCTTTCATGGAGAAAATGTTGGACAACCAAATTTTAACCGACTGTAAGACTGATATATCGTTTCCTATAAGTAATATGTCATCGACATATAATACTAGGAATACGACTGCACTCCCACTAACCTTCTTATACACACAAGGTTCGTCAGGATTTTGTGAGAAATCAAACTATTTGATTGTCTCATCAAAACGGATGTTCCAGCTCCTGGATGCTTGCTTCAGTCCATATATGGATCGTCGAAGCATGCATACTTTGGTTTTATCAACCGATGTGAAACCTTCAGGTTGTATCATGTATACATCCTCAAGCAGGTTTCCATTAAGGAAAGTTGTTTTCACATCCATTTGCCATATCTCATAATCATAATGAGCTGCTATGGCCAGGAGCATCCGAATGGATTTAAGCATAGCTATTGGCGAATAGGTTTCGTCATAATCAATTCCTTATTTTTGACGATATCCTTTTGCCACTAATCTAACCTTAAAGGTAACAACATTACCTTCCATGTCGGTTTTCTTCTTGAAAACCCACTTGCACCCTATGGGCTTAATCCCTTCAGGTGGGTTAACCAAGTCCCATACTTGGTTTTTGTACATGGAATCCATTTCCGACTTCATGGCATCAAGCAATTTGTCCCTTTTTGAACTTATCAGAACATCTTCATAACTGATAGGTTCGTCATCGCTTATGAGTAACACGTCGTTCGATTCACTTATGAGAAATCCGTATCTCTCTGGAATATTGCATGTCCTATCAGACCTACGAAGAGGTGGTGTTGTTTTAGGTCAACTGATAGCTCATCATTATGAGTTATTGGTTGTGAGTCTAGACTAGGTGTCTCTGTAATGTCTATTGGAGTTTCTTGAACTTCATCAAGTTCAATGCCACTCCCACTGTTTTCTTGTAAAAGAAATTCTTTTTCCAGAAATACAACATGCCTTGAAACAAACACCTTTTGTTCCAAGGGATGATAGAATTGGTAACCCTTCGTTTTCTTAGGGTATCCAATAAATAGACATTTATCAGACTTAGCATCCATTTTGTCTGATATAGTCCGGTTCACATAAGCAGGACAACCTCATATCTTAAGGTGAGTTAAGTGAGGTTTCTTACTATCCCATGTCTCATATGGAGTAGTAGAGACTACCTTGGTCGGGACTCTATTTAGCAAGTAAACAGCTGTCTTAAGTGCATAGCCCCAAAAGGATTTTGGAAGAGTTGCATGATTAATCATAGATCTAACCTTGTCCATCAAGGTTCGATTGCGCCTCTCAGATACACCATTATGCTGTGGTGTATATGGCGGAGTCCATTGGGACAATATCCCATTGTCCCTAAGATAATCTTGAAACTCTTGACTTAAGTATTCACCACCCCGATCGGATCGAAGTATCTTAATACTTTTGCCAAGCTGTTTCTCTACTTCATTTCTGAACTCTTTGAATTTCTCAAAAGCTTCAGATTTGTGTTTCATCAAGAACACATACCCGAATCGTGAGTGATCATCGATAAAGGTAATGAAGTAGCTATAGCCTCCTTGTGCAAGAGTCGACATTGGTCCACATAATCAGTATGTATTAGACCAAGCAATTCTCCCACTGGATTACCCTTTTCC
>JAGFNQ010007898.1:51003-102072 GCA_024364735.1 Boesenbergia rotunda
ATATACATAGCACCCAACTGCACCTCTCTTTACATCGACCTTGGCTGTGGCACAACAAATCGATGCTCCAAGCTTAAGGTTGACCCATTAATCAAGAAATAGTTTTAATATGGTTGGAGCTCATTCAATCGTTTAGTCAGGCTTGGTTGTGTCCGACAACCAAAACTAAGGATTGACCTCTGACTCCAACTATATTAATCATAAACTAATTCCATGGTTTGAACATGTTGAGGTTCAAGTCGGGCATGGATGTGTCCATCAACCCAAATGAGAAACAAAACTCCGGTTCTAACCATATTAATGGAAGGTGTTGGCCTTAATATTTTGTAAGGGATTTTGGGTCTCATCCTTTCTTTTCTAAGCACATTCATGACATATAATTATGTCATGTACTAACGATTTCCTTAATAAAGTATGTATGTGACTTAATTTATCAAGTCTCATTAATTAAATTAGGAACCAGATTTTATAATTCTAATTTCATACTTTATTCAAGGAATTGTTTTGGGAAACAATTTCCTAAATTGTCATAATCAATTTCGGAAATAATATGTTTAAGACTTTGATTTCTCTAAATCAAATCTTATTAAATTAAGAGAAAGATTCCCTTAATTCAACCACATATTATTTTCATGAAAATCCCTTTTAAGAAAACTCTATAGGAAACCATTTTCCTAATTAATTTTGGAGACAACAATATGTAAGAGCATCACCTCTTAAATCAAATAAGGAAATTATCGTTTGAGAATCACCTCAAAATTTCCAAGATTTGATTACATATTTTATTTACGGATTTATTAATTTCAACAAATTATTTTCTTTGGGTGGCTTCCTGAGGCTCAAATACCCAAAAAAAAGGAATTTGTTGTAAATCTAATTTGGTCCGCTCCCCGTGGCGTAACCAAATTAAACATGACAATTTTATTCAAAATAGGAAATTAAATTACAACAACTAACTTTAAAATGGACGGCTCCCCGAGGCTCAATCCAAAATAAAGAATTTTGTTAATAATTTAAAACCAATTCGAATTTAATTGTCAATTAATAATCCATAAATTTGTCTAGACTTTCTTGAAAGAAAGTGCCCAAAATTGCGAGATTTCATAATAGGTTTTCAGAATAATTGTAAGTTTCTGGTATAAAGAAAACTTACATATTTCTAAAATTGAAAAATTTCTAAAATAGGAAATTTCCAAAATTAGAAAGTTTCCAAAAATGGGAAGTTTTCACAATTATCATAAAATTTCAGAAACTAGGATATTTCAAAAGTTTGCGAAATTTCATGAGGATTTCTAAACTTTGAAATTCCTAAATCTAAAATTTATCATAATTGGAAAGTTTCCATAATTGGAAAATTTTCCAAAATTGAGATCATGACAAAGATTTCCGCAAAACAATTATATGATTATGTCGAACACTAACCGGCTCTGATACCACTTTTGGGACAGGTTGCATGTTGACATGGATACGGGTTCGTAATTAAAAAAAATAATTACGTGCAGCGGAAGAATTAGCATAAATAATTTCTTAAATTATTTTAACCACGTATCTAGCATGCAACCTTATGATGTGTGGAGTCTGGCCCCCCTTCTAATAGAGATCTTCTTTTCAGAAAAAAAAAAAAACCTTATGATGTGTGGACATGATCATAAATTAAAATTTTGCAGAAAGTAAACTAATTTACTCAATACCTCGCGTAACTCGAAGTAAGGGACGAGATCCAACCGTAGCGTCCCTTGGAAGCTCCGCCTCTATTCGCGTCCACGCCGAGTTCTCTTCGGGATGACTTCGCAAAGCCACGAGTTTCGTGCCGACAAGAACTACTAGATTCACCAAAGGCACGACAAGAATATCAAGAGAGAGAGATGGAAACTAACCACCAAGTAACGGAATCAAGATTCCAGGGAAAGGAAGGAAGGAGTCGCGACCCGCATCTTCTTTTTCTTCGGCCTCTTCTTGGTGGTGGCTCACGACAAGGGAAGGAGTCGCCGGCCCTAGAGGGGGAGAGGGCGCCGGCCCTAGAGGGAGAGGGAGAGAAGGAGAGAGAGAGAGGGCTTGCTACTTGATCTCTTGATTGGAATGCAAGCCTTGCCTTGGATCCTTTATCTAGTAGCCTCTCCATTGCCAAGTCTCCCCTTTAACGGAATAAATTTTCATAAGAAATTTGTCTTATAAATTTTCTTATGAATTATTCTGTTATGCCAAGTTTTATTATAACTAACTTTATAATAAAACAAACACATCTCCCCTTTTATTATGGAATAAATTTTCACAAAAATTTATTATATAAATTTTTCTTATCATGGAAAAATCAATTCATATTTGATTTTATAAAATAAAATAAACCAATCCATGGTTCATTTTAATTTCCATAAAAAGAATAAATTTATTATATAAATTTTTCTCATCATGGAAAAATCAATTCATAATTGATTTTATAAAATAAAATAAACCAATCCATGGTTCATTTTAATTTCCATAAAAAGAATAAATTTATTATATAAATTTTTCTTATCATTGAAAAATCAATTCATAATTGATTTTATAAAATAAAATAAATCAATCCATGGTTCATTTTAATTTCCATAAAAAGAATAAATTTATTATATAAATTTTTCTTATCATGGAAAAATCAATTCATAATTGATAAAATAAACCAATTCAAGGTTTATTTTAATTTTCATAAAAATAAATCTCTTTATATAAATTTCTTTATATAAATTTCTTTATCCATAATTTTATAAAACAAATCGCGCTTGATTTATTTTATAATTTAAACCAAATAAATTGGTTTCCCTCCTTTATTGTGGTTGGCCAAACCAAAGAGGGTGGGCACCCTCTTTGGCCGGCCACACCAACCCAAGTCCTTGCGAATTAAACTCATTTAATTCGTCCAATAAGCCTTCAAATGACTTAGCCATTTTAAGCTTCCGATGCGCCTCTGATAAATTCAGATTCGACTTATTTCTCTTGATTGAAAAATCCAATTTTCAACTCGTTTTAAATCCCTCGGATTACTCGTAGTGCGTGTGACTAAATAGGCTTTCGATTTATGTTAGCCGTCTATAATCAACTAATTATAGAACGATCATGAGTGACACCTAGTAGTACATCATGACCCCCAATTAATCGAAAGATCAACAGTTGACCTCAGAAATAATTCTGAAACCCTTCAACAGCTCTAATGAATCGTGCCTCATTCCCTTCACCATCTTATACCCACTTGGTTCAGGACACGATCTATGTGTGTCAGTCCCCACTAGGCTGACTACGTCACACCTAGCCCAAGTAATGTCTTTCTCGTCCAATGGATTCTAAACTCTCATGTATTTTAGAGACTCATACTCTGAACATGTCATGCTCTGGCCAGAGGCTTTGAGTAACAATCCGACGATAGGCCTTGGGTATACATCCCCTCGCAAGGAGTGGTGAATCCTTTGTAGGCTGTTCAAACATCTTCAGGCACTTCGGCTTATACCCAACCATCCTGGGTCCACACCTCCTTGGAGATGCTTGCTTAAGATGTTAAAGTATAAGTCTCCATGACCAAGATGACTTGAACACCACAAGTCAAAGGAACATCGCACTTAAGCTACAGTAAAAACTTCACTGACATGTCTATATGTAGACTACCATGTGAAATTTTACAGCCAGTCACTCCAATGAACTAGTTCCCTTAACTAGCATTCATTTTTATCTCCGGACATCCCAATGTCACCAGCTAGTGAGAATCAGCTGATTAGAGAATAACCCATGCTAGTCTCAACAGAATTGATAGTGTCTGTATTTATCAATTCATCGACTAGGGACAATTTCAATACTTCACAATTGCACATATAGAGATAATCACTAGTTGTGAATTCATCACAAATTCTCTCATGCTGTGAATTATATTGCGGACATTCAGTAAATGAGTTTAAGATCTCAATCAAATACACAAACATGTATACTCAAATAGTGAATATTCATTTATTAAAGTAAATGATTACAATCATAAGGCGATTGCCTTAGGATACTTCTCCCATATTACTAACAGATACTTGATCAGTTATGAAACACTCCCCTGCGTGGTTAAGGAATCCAATCTCATGTCATATTGTTTGGTAAATTGTTGATGGATTCCTTTCGAGATTATTTTATAACAAGAAAAAGAGGAGTATTTATTGCCAAGGTTCTTGAAGCAAAGCAACCACAGAATTTGAATGGTTTAACATCGCCAAAGCTTATACCCTAAGTTTCCTTCTTATTTTTCTGTGGTGTTCTTGCCGATAGATAACTTAAAGCTCGAGGTAGTTGGTGCATCTTTGTTCGCATTTTCAGATTAAACCTCAATTTTGTGATATCTGCTTCCAAGTTTAGAAAGCTAAATTCAGGTATTATTGTCCACATCATGGAGCAAGGTTTCTTTGATTTAAGCTAATTATGTTAAAGCTTTCTGTTTAGGGGGATTAATGGAATTAGTATATTATATGAATAAATTAGGAGGTGTAGCTTCTAATCTTGTATCTTTATTGCCGTTAGTTTTGTTGTAGTTATTAAATTCATGGATTTGGTCAAACTACATTTAGTACTAATTTAGCTATTTTAATAAATTATATACATAGCTAAATTGTGTCCTTGGTACAGGACCTTGATTCGGACTCGTTCGGTTGATCGTGGAAAGTCCTCGTTTACGGAATTCTTCAATAGAAGGCGGGTACTTCTCCTTTATACTCGAGTAATTTTCTTTACCTTAAAAGCATGACTATATTATGTCTGATAGGTTGCTTGACCTTGTTCTTTGTCGTTATTTAAAACATCGCCGTTGAGACTTATTCTTCGTTGATCTTCGAGTGTTCCCAAATTCGTATCTGTACAGTCCTCGGTTGGTTTTCTATTTTATAAACTACCGCTTGTACGCGAGTACCTAAAAGTCCATTAAACACAGATAGGTTTATTTGACATTAGAAATACCCTACCTAGTAGTGTAGGTGCATAATCGTTGGTTTTCGATTTTTGCTTGGTTGTATTGATGCATCGTATACTCGTTGGTTTTTATTGCATCGTTGTTTCTCCGATTATTCGTGCATCGAATAGCATGCACCATATTTGCACGTTGCATACTAACGACTGTTGGACTTACATTTAGTTAAGCTGTCGTTAGTCATATTGTTGCTCGATGCACTCAACCACTTGTTGTCGTGGTAGTTGTTAGAGTGCGAGTATTTGTCCTGTTATGCCAAAAAGTGACACCCTCACTATTATTTTAGAGGGATATTAGAGCCGTTGGTGGCTCACCCTCACTGTTGCTTTTTTTGAGGGATATTGTAGCTGTGATAGCTCCCCCGATGTACCGTGGGTTTGGAGTGTGGACTCCCCAGCATCCTGTCCACTCAACCACACCTTCTGTGGTATTTGTTGTTAGAGTGGTACAGTTGTCACAGCCCTACCCACTCGGTCACACAGATGGGATGTGTTGACGGTTTGACTGACGTTAGAGGTGACACATGTCATTGCATCATATGCATACGTATTTCTTTTATGCATTTACTTGTGTTTGATGCACTTATATGAGCTAACATTATTGCACATGATTGACATGCATGTATATGTTGGATTTATTGTTGTCGCGTTGTTTATATCTACTTAGTTGATATTCTGTTTTATATCAGTTGTTATTCGGTTTTATACCATGTTGTATTATATTGGTTATGCATGATTAGGTAAATCCTATAATTCTTATGGACTGTACACTGTTGATTTCTCTACTCCGTTATCCTTATTATGTCATGCTTATTGTCTACTCATATACCCGCAGAGTCCACCCGGACTCACCACCCCTGCGATCTTTTTCTTTCAGATAGCAGGTAGTTGTGTTTCTTGGAGCGAGGAGAGGATCCAGTTACCAGTTCCCAGAGTTAGTTATTTTTTTTGTATTTGGTTTAGTTGTGTTGTTTTCAGTACTGGGTAAAGTCGTATTTTATTCGTTATTGGATTTTGTAGTTATCAGAGACATTTGAGTTCTCTTTTGGATTGTAATTTTATTTTATGTTTATGGTGGCTGAGCCACCCATTATCTTTTATTCTAATATAAACTGCGTGGTTGTGTTTACTTCTATATATGTGATGCTAGCCGCATGTGGCTAAGCTAATATGGTGAGATAGTATGTATTATTGTCCTATATTATCCGCCGTATAGGGGAAATGTTGCCCGATTTTCGAGGAAGCATGTGCCTCTGGGGGCGTGACATGTTTTTGCAAAATTTTATAATGTTTTTGAATTTTATGATAATTCCAATGAATTTTTTTATATTAGACTTCTAAAACTTACAAGATTCTAAACATTATAATCATGTTAACTAGAACCTAGTCTAGTTGATTGTAGTTGACTTAATCAAAGAAAGACTTGAAACAAGTTTTTCTCCTATTTTTCAAAAGCCTTAACCTTTTTCTGAAGGGAAAAGTTCACCTTATTAGCAAGTAATTGTCGTAAAAAAAAGTGATTATACTTACCTCAGACGTCTCTTATAACATGTTCTCAGATTATATAAAGAGAGGTAAATCACGAAGCCAACTTATAATCAACTATCAAATGGCTAGGGAATGAGAGAAGTTTTTTTTTCTGAGGATATACATCAACCGGGAATTGATCTTTATCTCATTGTAGCAAATCTATCACTCTTTAATCAAATAAACACTCTCGTGGAGACACCTTAATAGCGAGTAATCACTTGTGTAAGCAAAGTGGGGTAAACACAAATTGAAAGCACTTGAATCTTAAATGTTGCAATCCCAAAAACAAACACAATGGAGAGAGGCTATTTTGCAAGTATAATTATCTTAGTTTGCACTAATGCTAAATAGTTCAAGCCATCGTGTTCGTTGGACAGCTAAGTAAATTGGATGATACTCTAATACTCTAGAAAGTATACATTGTCATTTATATAAGCATAATAAATTAATAATATTAACAATGCACATAAATAGACTCATAGAAAATAATAATATTAAGGGCGTATTTTAATGTGTGTCCTTAATGACACACTATAAAAAATCAAATTTGTTGTAGTGGTTCAAAATAGTAAATTCTACCTATCCTAATACGATAGTTTTCCACTATAGCTCTTTTAACATTTATATTAATTTTCATTCATGTGAAATATTGTTAGAATTTTATTTTCATATATAATGAAGTATAGTAGAGACATGGATGATCTATTTCACAATAAAATTGTTGTAAAATTAATTTCTCAACTGAGTGGAAAAAATAACATCCATTAGCAAGCTATGGAGAAGAAAACCACAAATAATTTTGAAATTTGATTTAGTTTGGATCAATTTATGATAAAAAAAAAATGCACAAACTCATATACAAGTAACAACCATAGTCCACCTACATAATAAATATACGAATGCTAATTCAAACATGTGTAAATATAATTTGCATGGTAATCCCCTAGGATTACGATCTTACTTTAGGTTAGCAAACCAGGCCTACATGGCCGCTCCAGACCTACAAGAAGTCTCTAGCTATGCTAAGTGACTGATCTCCATTGATTTCTTCAACTCTCACATCTATAAATACCCAGTATATATGTTCATCATGAGAAGGAATCTATCTTTGCCATAATTTTCTTTTTAGATTTTTGCTTTCACTACACCATAATAGAGGCTATGCTAGCTAGATAATTCCTGCGTCCTCTAACTCTTGCTCTAGTTTGTGCAGACCACGCCATCCAAGTTAGACCATGATGCGCGTGTCAGACAACCTCCCCACCTCGACATTTACCTCGCCAACATGTCTCCACATCATCGCCACCATCTCATTATTCAATTACTTGACAATCAATTTCCTAGAGGCAAGTGGGTGGGGCCGTCCTCCTTACAGTTCCTTTCCACGCGACCGAAGCCAATTTCTTCCCGATCGCAAGTCCTAATCGCATGCAGCCTCCTCTTCGTTTCTTTTCTCCTCCTCATCTGCACCGACGCCTTTCTTTCCCTCTTCACTATTCGAGCGGAACCACATAGAGCCGACCTTCCTTTTCTCTTTCTTGCTTGCGAACCGACCTCTCTACCTCGTTGGATCTCAATCCCTCGACGACGATCGTTCCCTCTTCGCACACGATGTGATTGCTTGGCGCTGTGTTGGTTGGTCGAGAGCCCCACCTCAATATCAGAAAGGAGTCTCTGTCCTTCGTCAGATTCAGATTGAGGTGATTGTCAGCGATCGTTTAGGTAAGGTTAGGCTATTTAGAGTTGAACATTTGGATGAATTAAGTTTTTGATTAGGAAACTGATCAGTGGGTGGGAAATTGAATTTGATCGGATTTGATTCTAATGCATTTCTTGATTAGGTTTCAAATGGTTGTTGTCGTAATACTATTTTAAATTAGTTCTTGGCCACTGTTTTGTTGTTGTGGTAATACTATGTTAAATTAGTTCTTGGTCACTGTTTCGGTTGGGTGTCCTCTACCATGGGTTGTTGGGAATACATCTATGATTGTATCAATGTAGATCAGTTTGTTGAATTGGGTTTTAGAATTGAAGCATGGATTAGATTAGAGTCTTCCTAATTGTATTGAAACTAGGTTTGGATTGGGGATTTAAACCAAGTTAAAGAAGAACTCCTTGTTGTTCTAGATTTAATTAAACAGATGTTGTAATTAGGATTTATTTTAATTTTGTTTCTTTGTAGTTTAGTTAATTATTTAATTTATTTTATAAAAAATTAAACTATATCCTTGATACAGGACTCTGATTTGGACTTGTACGTTGATCGTGAGGATACATATACTTCTTTTATGAGGCGAGTACTTTTTCTTTGTAATATATAGTTTATTGAACTTAAATGCATGACTTGTTTTATTTTCGAGTAGACTGTTTTATCTTATCTTTGCCTATTAATATCATCCTTTGATACTTTCGTTGCTTGATTTTTGAGTTAATAAAATTCATGTTCATACAATCTCACATGTTGATTTCTTGATTGTAAAGTACCGCTTATATGTGAGTACTCAGAAGTGATCATTAAGCTCAACTAGTGTTTGCCTGACATTAGATATATCTTTGCTAGTAGATTAGTTGTATGTTTATTCACCCTGATATTTGTATATGATACAGTTGCATAGTTATGACCTAGTTGAAGTAACATATATCATATCTGCATGGTTGCATGCTAGTGAACATCGACTCCTTTATGGTTAAGCCCATCATCAGTCATATAGTTTTCTAGCCACTCAACCACTTAGGGGTAGTGGTAGTTGTTAGAGTGCAAGAGTTGTCCTGTTGTGCCATACTCGACCACTCATGGGTAGTGGATGTTGGAGTTGTAGGTAAACAGTTGCCACCCTCTTTGTTGTTTATGAGGGATAGTAGAGTTGTTGGTGACTCGTCTTTTTCTTGGGGGTTTTAAAGTAGTTGGCTCCCCAATATCCTATCCACTAAACCACTTATAGTAGTAGTAGTTGTTGGAGTGCGTACAGTTATCATAATCCTACCCACTCGGGCTCACAGATGTGATGTGATGGCGGCTTGACTAGCGTCAAGAGTGACACATGTCATTGCATCATATGCATTTATTGCATCTTGCATTTTCTTATGTTTATTGCATTTTGTTTGAGTTATGATTATTGTATTTGTTTGACATACATATATGAGTTATTATTTGTATTTTCATTCAGTTTTACATATTCATATATGTTGTTCTATTTTGGAGACTATATGTCGTTGCTTCCATCTACTTGTTGTATCTTTTTATATGTTATGCATTTATCTATCTGACTGCCGGCAGAGTCCGCCCAGACTCACCATCCCTTGCGTCTAATTCTGTTTTAGGTAATCAGTAGTTGCGTCCCTTGGAGTCAGGAGAGGATCCAGTTGTCAATCCCACGGTGTCGAGTATTTTGGTTATTTTCGTATTTTCTTTATTAGACTAATATATATATTATTTCAATAAATATATATTTAGTTTATTGAATGGAGTTATGATTATGCATTTATGGATTTGGTATGTATATCATTGGACTTGAGTTTTATTTGGGATATATGTGTTTTCTTTATTCGTTATATTGTGTGGTCGTGATATATTATTACTTTATTTTTGTTTGTTGCTAGTCGTGTTGGCTGACCTATATGTTTATGGTGTGAGATGTATGTATATAAGTTTTATATTGTCGTCGTATAGGGGAGATGTTATCCATTTTTCGAGCAAGCATGAGCCTTGGGAGCGTGACACAGGCAAGGTTATTTGGAAGATCAACATTGCAACTTTTGTAGGTAGGTGTTGAAGACGTAGGAACAACTATTATTCGGATGCTCCCTATCATGGATCTATGGAGAAGAATCAGAGAGTGACTATATATGAGACAAGAGATGTCTACCAACCAACAAATATACGCTGAGTTTTCGGGAGATACTATTGTGGGAGTCAGTTGTTAACCTAAGCTAGACATCTTATCTTGTCTTCTTTGATGCAATTTATATGGAGGGTTATAAATAGTAATTTCTTTGATGAGAGACATTTTCAAATGTATGCAAATTCATATGTATCCATCCTTGGGAGTATATTCTGATATGGCTCTATGTCATATATGAATCACTCCTTAAGTCCATCTATTGTACTCTTATTTCGTGTTATAAATTTTTATTTATAAAAAAAACCTTGACAATCAATTTCCATAACTTCGCATGGGATTAGAGGGGATAAAAATGTATAGAGATAATTAGACAGAATAACCAAATTGGGTTGTGGCTATCTTTTGGAATGCTTTAGGAGTCCAATTAGTAGGTGCTGCCAACCCACCTTAGTTCTACTTGAGCTCTTTACAAGGGCAGTAACCATAAGGCCCCTTGGGTCTCCTCATGGGTCAAGCCCATTTTTCAAATTAGATAAGGAGTTCAGCTCCAGCTTGTGTTTCTGCACAAAAAAAAAGGCTTGTTAATTAATGTGTATTTAAAGAGATATTTCTCTTGTACATCCTCTTATTTAAAATTTAGCCCCCACGGGCTGGATCAGCTGGTGAGGTACTCGCTGTTTGCATCGGAGGGCATGGGTTCGAGGGTCGACGGTATGCGCAAGGGTAAAACCTCGGCTGCTGTTTAAAAAAAATATCCCTCGCGCCTGGGTGCCTCACCTGCCCAGCATTCACCGTGATTTACCCACTCTGGATACTTGTGGGACAGAGACCAAGAGATCGTTAGGGTGGCGGATCCACCTTTTGCATCTTATTTAAAATTTAATTTAAATTTTAAGGATTGCCATGGTTGTTTGTTTCTGCTATGTGATCATGCCTCTCTATCCATATAAAATTCTTTTATATCATCATTCTCTTTCTCTAAAGAATTTAAAGTATTGAAAATTTATCTGATTTCAAAATTTAGAGTGCTTTTATTTTTAGACAAAGATAATTACATTATTGGAGATAATTTTCAGTAAAGCATGGACTTAATTAGTAGAGCAATATCATCATTTAAAGAGTGAGCACAACTCTCTCGTCTCAATAGCACGACTAACACAATGAGGTGTGCCGATTAATTAAAAGTATAATGACAATTATCACACGTCTAGTATAGATTGAAGATGGCTTATGTAAAGGAATGCATCAAATACCCAAAGGAATATGTTAACTAACATTATCAACTAATTGATAAGCCATGATCGACATCGCAATCTAGATGACTCAATGAGTTCAACGCCTACATGCGATAAAATTGTGCCAACAAAATATCTAATCTTATTCCTCAATACTAGCATAAAAAATTATCACTCACTATATTACTCTCTGCTGTGTTAGCTAACTTAAACAACTAATAAATGATGGGTTAACCTAGTTTAAGTTGACCAACTTTTCTCTACTCTCTATATTTATCAAATATCATGTGCATATCTAAATATTTTTAAAATAAATGTCATTTATAAATTGGTCCATTAGTCAACAAATAATCCAACCATAATTTCAAGGTTAATCATAGTTTTGTTGACCCATATATTGTAGAGACACCTGAATTATAAAAGATTAAGATACAAAACCGTTTTACTTAATCCCTTTTAATTAGGCTTTTGAGCCTTTTAAATCATTCTGGTAGTTCATCAAACTTTCTTAACTACTGAGAAATTCAATGAGAAGACAAGCGATACAAGGGTACTAATTATTTAATAAGAAGAAAAGAGGAAGTAATGTCATATTTGGAACACCACTATCTCATTCTGACTGCTTTAATTTGGTGTGGTTGTCTGCAAAGAATCTCAAGTTAATCCAAGTGCTCCAGACAAAAACCCCTGTTCAGAAGTGGCAAAAAGAAGAAATATTAAAAGGGAGGAAAGAAAGTATTTCCATATTATTAATTGTACCTAGAAAACATGCAGAGATATGCAGCAAGAGAGGTGAGTGAGGAAAGACAGCAAGCTTTACTTGTTTGTTCTCTCTGCAGGCCCTGCACCAAATTAAAGCAGCAGTGAATTATAATAGAATTATTGTTTCTGCCCACACCACTCTCCCATTCCATTCAACTAGGGTTTGCAAAGGTGCATGGTATGGTTTGTTTCATATGTAAGTTGTGATCGGCACCATTGAATTAAGGAGTGCTTCTTTTGTCAATATATATTTTTTTTCTCTACCTTCCTCTTTAATATATTCAGTAAAGAAATCCTTCCTTTCTCACCCTGCTCTTAGAGGCTATAAATCTTCTGCACCTCAACCTTCTCTCCTCATTCCTTCTTCTCCCTTCCTTTTCTCTTCCTTCTTTTTCCTCTTCACATGCTCTTTTGCAAGGTTGATACATAGATAGATATTCAGTGTTTTAGGGTGGTAAAACCCTCTTTGGATCCTTCTTCTTTTTACTTTTGTTTGTGAGGTGTATGGCGAGGAGAAGAGAGTGGTGCAAGGCGTGAAATGGCTTTGTGCCTGGCTCCCTGTATGCCACACAAGTAGACCAATCCATGGACAGATTGGCCGATATGGGTGGCGTGCAAGGAGTCAAGCATGCCTTCCTTTCTCTATCGACTCTCTATTCTCTCTTTATATATACACACGCATACATATCTCATGTATGGCATGAAGGGTGTCATTAATGCATCACAATGTATTCTTTGCAGGAGCCCAATGCCAGACCTAGCTCCAATCTCATTTCTGTAAGAGAAAGGTGATGTTCTTCTCCTTTTTTGAGTACACAAGTTACTAGAATTTTTTTTTTAAAAAAAATTGTTTTCCTGGCTTACACAAGGTCTTCAGGGTCTGTGAATAACTGTTGTGCCTTTTGAACACAATTTCAGTAGTTTGCATGTCGAGATGATCAGCATTTCATGCAGGTTTATGAGATTCAAGTCTGTGAATAATTCTTTTGTAAATTTGCTTAAAGTATTTAGCAAGTGCAAGTCACTCATTCTCTGCAGAGATTCTCTAGGGTTCAGATGTGTGTCAGATCCTTGGTAAGCTGACTATTATCAGAAGAATCAAACCTGAAGAAACATCCAATGCACAAGTTCACTAACTTGATGAGCATGACTTATGTTCTTTTTTAATATAATATTCATACAGTTTATAAGTTCATGTGTGATCTTACATTATATGGCAAAAATCAGTTTAAGGAATCACTTTTCGAAATGTATGCTCTTGATACCATGACCAACCAAAGCACTATGTGCATTGTGGGTCAACATAGCTAGAAGTGTGAACGATAAAACATTTGTAAGGCATCCGTGGTTGAATCAGTCATATGATCTATAGAACATCGCAACCAAGTGATGGATCGAAAACATGATATGAACAAGTAGGACGTTGTTTGTGTACTAGATTGAAATCTTGCGAACATATCCAATTCAATGTGAGTAACCAATATCGGAAAATAAAAAGTGGGTTTCAATAAGTGTTTTAAGCAAAAAAAAAAAAAGTTGGTTGAGGCACCATGTGTTTTCATATGTTTTATCACTGTTATATAATTTAGTGATGATTTCGTAAAATACATTATTAATTAATGACAAAATTTTATCAGTTATGTCATATTTAGTGACAAATCAATTTAATATTATTAATACTTTTAACAATGACAATGAGAGGCCAATGAATATGATAACAAAATTTTTATCATTAAAACATTGAGTGACAATTTCTTTAGTGTCATAACAAGCAATTAAGAAGTATACCTGTCTTTGATAATAATCTTCTTTCTCTCTTGAAAAAAATTTGTCCACTAGAACAGTTTATAACTTATGAATTCTGGCCGTGTTCTAAAGTATTGTACCATCGCTAGCACAACAATTATTCCAATGAATATCCATTCTTGAATTAAGTTTGACCATGATTGTACTCCTGAAACAACAGAATAATTGGCTCAAGTGGATTAGAAAAATATGAAAAACATGATGAGTGTGTCCACCATGTCTTATAAACTAGTCATTTCCTCACATAATAAATTAAATTAAAATTTATAATTTATATTTTCGAGCAAAAGTCTAAAGTAGCCAATATTTGAAGATCGACTTCCAAACAAAATAAATGTTCTATTTTGGTTTGATCTTTTATAGCAAGACAACTTTGGCAATAAGGAAAAATTGACTAAAATTCCTTCTTTTTTTTTGAAATCAAACAAACAAGCAAATAATTCTTACTTTTCAAAATCTTTCAAACAAACTATCAAAATTTTTATTTTACATATTTCAATTATTATGATAACATTTTGTGAAGATTTGATAAATCCAAAAAAATCCAATAAAATTTTATAAAATCATAGCTTTAATTTTGTATATGTTTTTAAAGATATTATAAGTAAAAAAGTTGTACAATAAATTTCCAAAACAAAAAAAAATCAAACTTAATTTTATAAAATATGAACCTTAAAATTAGGATCTATTTTTTTTAAAGAAAATGATATACATTTTAAAATTTCATGAAATTAGTTTTGTTAATATTAATTTCCACTGAAATATATAAATTTATTATAAAATGAGGATGGGGTAAAAGAGATATATCATATATAAAAGTAGGGGTACTCCACTGTTCTTTGTGACAAAGTATTCGCTTTTATATTTATACTAGCTAGTTCACAATCAAATTAAAATAACATTTTTTCTAGAATTTTTTTTTTCAATTAAAAGATAAGTGATAAATTAAAATTTGTGGTGAAGTTTTGATTATTGGTAGGTCAAAAATATATAGTCATTTTCCTTAAGGTTTAATTTGTCTTCGACTGTAATGATGTACAATCGAGATATATCTAATGAATTTTCTTTATGATATGATGAGATTGCCAGCTCTTCTGCTTCTTGACTATTAAAAAAGGGGGTTTACTTGACTCAAAGTGAAGAGCATTAGAATTTGACCACTCCATAGCACCTATTCGTTGGCTCAAACTTAGTGAAAGCAAGGTTTCTCAAAGAGAGGAGATTTACTTGTCATGTACAATATAAAAATACGAGTTCATTTGTAGAAGAATCTAAATTAAATTTCATCTCTAAATCTGTCTAAATTTAGACCTTGTTTCTTCGTCCTCCTTCCTTGTACCTTTAAAGGTCTCTTCTATTAAACTGTCTTAAAAACTTCAACTATTGTTTGCTTAGTTAATTTTTTTTAAAGAATTCAAGTGTCTAGATTTCACCCTATTAAGTATATCCGAAGGATAACTTATGCATACTCAAAAGTCAACCTCCATAATATTTGTCCCATTTGAAATTAAAATCCTAATTCTCTTATTATTTTTCTAATTAAATTTTTTACCACCATATAACACCACACCTGTGGAAGCTTGCTTAGTTTAGTTTTACTCCTTTAATTCCACTGTAGATAACTCATGTTCCATCTTTGTCCTAATTACTTGCAGAATGAAGTCAAGCTGGAATACAAAAACACCATAGGGAGAGAGAGAGAGAGAGAGTGTAGCCCTTGAGGATAGAATGGTGCGAAGCCTATCTAGGCATTTTGATCCCATTGGGTGTGTGTGTATATATATATATATATATTAATTGCATGCATGGTGTTATATATGATGCAGGTGATGGAAGGGTCCTTCCTTGTCTGCCACAGGCCGGGCTCTCCCCAGAATGACATTGTGATGTTGTGTCACTGGTGTGTATATAATGGGGATGGGGATCATCCAATGCACCATGGACTGCACCCACCCACATGCTCCAATTATAGGGTTCTATATATTGGTGATGCATGGCACCATGACTTTAAGCTTTGCTTTTGTTGGTGTTAGTGCAAGCAAGAAGAGACCAAGTGTTTTTGCTGCTCAGAAGATTGCCAGCTTTCTATCATTCCAAGGGCTGGTGATCAGCTTTGTGTGCCATCCAAAAGGATTGTTCAGTACCCCAACAAGAAGACAATTCAACACCAAATCCTCAAGGGAGACAGACAAAAACATTATATATATTTATTTTTGTAATTAAGTTGCCATTGAAATCAATTGTAGTATCATTATTTGAACTAGAACTAAATATTTGAGACCTAATTTTGTCAATTACTTCTTTGTGATTAGTGATAACCATTATGATTTAATACTTGGCCAACATTGTTTAAGAAAAAATTATGATATGATGAGTTTAACTATGAATGTGTAGGTAAGGAAATTCTTAGATGTTGTCATGCAGAGTAAGCTGTAGAATGTCTTGGTATGAACTCAAATATAAGTGGAGTTAAGCAAAGTTGTTCAAGGTATGAGTCTATCAAGAGTGAATATTCATCATTGTCCAAAAGACTATGTAAACCCTATTTGAAATCAAAAGTTATATTTTGATTTCTTTCAAGCATATGATGTTAGAACCACATGGCTAGCTAGAGGGGACTGGAGGTGTAAATAATGATATACAACTTGCAAATACAATTCTATCTACTTTTACTACGAATATATACCAAGGTCATATAAATAAGATTAACAGCGAAAATGAATCGAACACATAATCACACTTAACAATCATCAACACATGGCATTTAATGTAGTTTAATTGGTAGCCCTTAGGATCTTATTCCATGGCTTATAATTCGTTAATGGATCACTCTTTGTCATGCCCTAGAGGTCTATGCTTATTTGAAAATTGGGCAGTATCTCCCCTGTATGGCAGACAATCTGAAACTTAATACATACATATTTCAACACATATATAGCACAACCACACTCGACCGATATTCACACAATCACAACTATAAGAAATAAAGATAGACAACCACGTAGTTAAATAATGTCTAATAAATAATAAACATAATAAATAAATCTTCGTAAACTAAATGTAGCAAATCAAAAATCTAATGGAAATAAATAAATACACGCCCATAGAAAAATCAAATACCATCCGAAATGAAAACAAAACTAAAGTGACACCAATACAATAAGAATACTATGAAAGTACAAAAACGGTAAAATTACTCAAGCAAGGAACTGACAGATGGATCCTCTCCTGGCGGCATGAGATACAACTATCAACTATCAAAAATAAAAGGAAGAGACGAAGGCTGGTGAGTTCGGGTGAACTCCTACTCCAAGGCCCACAGTCCTTGACCGTTTACGATGGACAATTCTATATTTTCGTAAAAGTGATTACAAATTGAGTACAAATATAGAATTTAAAAAGAATTACAGCACTTAAAAAAATGAACTTTTACCGACGACAGGAGAAGTTGGAAGTTCGGAGCAGCGGGTCGTCGTTGGTGCTTAAGTCGCGAGTACGGAGCTTGTCGGAGCGTAGCGCTTGAACGAAAGTGTCGGAAGCAATTGATGTCGAAGCTTTGGGGGTGAACCCCTTTATATAGTGTTAACAAGGGCGCCTGTGATGAAGGGGGCGCCTGACACGTGGCCTCCTCTGCGCAAACCTCAATCCACAGACTTGGCCAACGCTTATCACCTTCTCTAGGGCGTTTGAGTTAACTGGGGCGCCTGTGTTAACACAGGCGCCTCAATGACTTGGTCCTGAGGCTTGCGTGACAGTTTGCTTCGAATGACTGGAATCCCTCTTTGGCTGGGGCGCCTGTCTCAACAGAGGCGCTTAGCCCAGTGAGGCACCTCACTCCATTGAGGCGCCAGAATGCAGAAACCTTCATTCCTTCGTTCCAGTAATCAGGGTTAGTTCCAAAACACAAGAAGCATATAAATGATAAGATTAAATCATGTTTTACAGCCTGAGCTGTCTTGGTTCTAACTTTAGGCTTCCCAAATGGAACCCTGGGTCGAACTGACGCCTAATGTTCCCTCCTACGGGGAACGCGTCCTCACCTACTCCTCTCGGGAGAATTTACCTGTTTGCCAACCGGCTCCATCGGTTGGACTTTTACCCAGCTTCACTCACCAGGTCTTAGTGCCCAGCTTCACTCACCAGGTCTTAGTGCCCAGCTTCACTCACCAGGTCTTAGTGTCCAACCTTACGCCAGAACTTAGTTGCCCAGCCCACGACTAGGATTTAGTGCCTAGTGCACCTAGGACTTTACCTGCACACATGATTAGCATTGTTAGATCATAACATAACCTTATATAACTTCTGAACCCTTTGTCATTGTCAAAACATAGGTTTGACTTTGGTGCTTCCGACACCAACAATCTCTCCCTTTTTGATTTATGACAATACGGTTCAAAAAGTTAAGTTAAAAAGCATTTTATAGTATATCTAACAACAAAAAGTATCTTATGAAATTTCAATTATCTCCCCCTGAAATAAACATTCTCCCCCTGAACCTTTCAATGATATGCGGGGTTTTTGTAACCCTTCTAAGTGCTTTAAGTTTGACTAAGTGTTTTTCAACATTGAGCAAAAGCATTTGCACTCAAACAACTTAGACACTTTTTGGAAAAGTTTTGTAAGCTTAAATTTTGTTTAAAAAAATTTTTACTTAGAAAACTTTGTAAAAAGAAATTTGAAACTAAATTTCTCCCCTTGATTTTTTTGAGAATTTTTACTTGGGAAAATTTTTTGCACACTTAAAAATTTGCTTGAAAACACTTTGTGCAAAAAAAATATTTATTTGAAAAATTCTTTAAGGAATTTTTTAAACTAGTTTTTGCCAAAATTTGTTCTCTAGTAAAACCTTACTTAGAAACATATGCCAAAAATTTCAAAAGGTTTTTTCTCAAACAAACTTTGTTTCCCAAGGAAAATTTTACTTAGAAAAAAAATACTCTTCGAAAGTTTTGAAACACTTAGAAATCACTTAAAAACTCAGAAGAAAATTTCGAAGTACGTAAAATTTTTGAAGCACTTAAAAAATTTGAGACACTTAGATATACTTAGATAACAATTTTGAAGCACTTAAACAAAATTTTGAAGCACTTAGACATTTTACTTTACTTTTTGAAGAAGAAAAAGGATTTTTTTAAAAAAAATTGGGAAAAAATATTTCTCTCTTTCTTTTCTCCTTTCTCTCCCCCTTTGCCATATATCAACAAAATTGATAACAATTATTGCATGTAAATTTTGAATTAGAGCTAGTCTCTTTCTTTTCTCCTTTCTCTCCCCCTTTGCCATATATCAACAAAATTGATAACAATTATTGCAAGTAAATTTTGAATTAGAGCAAGTTACAAAATATTGGAAGTTTGTATTGAACCAACTCTAATGAATAAAACAAAACCAAACCAAATTAAACCGATCTTGTGCGGGTCCTGTCTAACTCAGTTAGCTACTTACTAACTATTATGAAACAGTAGTTTTCACTAGGGTTAGTCAAATTAAGTGATCTGATCAAGTTAGATTTGCTAAGCTTGAACACTTAACTTGATTGCCGTTCAACTTATATTTATTGCCCTAATTATTGCAGATGCACTGACTTAATGCATCTTGAATCAAGGCATAGACCTAAGCATCTCAACCCAATCTAGGTTATCAATCAACAGTACCCTAAGGTGCTTGTGAGATGTTGGCTTCTAGATCTATAGGTGCATGCAGTTCTAGGGTTAGGGCCTAAGCTAAGTCCATTTTGCGCAAAATCCTAGTTTTGAAGGGGGTAGTTAAAAAAAAAAAGTCAGAAAATCATTTTAAATTTCAAAAACTTGATAAAAGAAATGATTTTTCAAATTGCTAATTTTTGAAACAAAATTAAGAAAAATATGAAAGCAAATTTTTGAAAAATATAGAACAGTCCTATTCTACTAAGCACAACCCTAACTGCCTTCTTAGTGAGCTAAATTCAGATTCAGGTAAGGGTTTGGTAAAAATGTCGGCTAAATTAGATTTTTGAGTCCACATGCTTAAGTACTATTTCGCCCCTGGCTACACGATCCTTTACAAAATGATGTTTAACTTCTATATGTTTTGTTCTGGAATGTTGAATTGGGCTTTTAGTCAAATTGATTGAACTAATGTTATCAATAAAAACTTGGATTTGGGTGTAGTGAAGCTGAAAATCCTTAAGAGTGTGCATCATCCATAAAAATTGTGTCACACACTCTCCTAGGGCAACATATTCTGCATCGGTTGTGGATAAGGCTACGTAGTGTTGCTTTCTACTACACCAACTGACTAGACTATGCCCTAATAATTGACAACTTCCACTTGTACTCTTTCTATCTAACTTAAATCCAGCATAATAAGAGTCAGAATATCCTAATAATTCAAAAGTGAAAGTCCTAGGATGCCAAATCCCTACATTTAGGGTACCCTTAATATACCTTAGAACTCTTTTTAGGGCTGCTAAGTGGGATTCCTTAGCACATGTTTAGTATCTACCACACATTCCTACAAAAAACAAGATATAACTTTAGCAGTTAAGTACAGTAAGCTACCAATCATGCTTTGATATAACTTTAGATCTATAGGTTTACCCTCAGGGTCATTATCAATTTTGACATTAGTAGTCATAGGGGTACTTAAGCTTTTAGAATTGTCCATTTTGAATTTCTTTATTAACTCTTTGACATATTTGGATTGGTGAACATAATTGTCATCTCTAGTTTGCTTAATTTGTAATCCTAAGAAAAAGTTGAGCTCACCCACTAGCTCATTTCGAATTCACTCTCCATTATTTTTACAAATTCTTTTAGAAAATTAGAGTTAGTAGATCCAAATATTATATCATCAACATATATTTGTGCAATAAAAATATCTTTTTCTAAGGGTTTAACAAATAATGTGGAGTCAATTTTGTTGGATCGAGAGAATACGATAGAGGGGGGGTGAATATCGTAAAACCTTTTCAGATAAAACTAAGAGAATAAGCAGCGAAAAATAAAAAACACAGCACAAGAACTCAAGCGATTTTACTTGGTTCGGAGTCACGGTCGACTCCTACTCCAAGGCCCACGGTTGTTGACCGTTTATTGCGGGCAATTCTATATGTGTGCAAATATTTACAGAAAAATATTACAGTTGTAGTACAGTAAACTAAAACATAAACTCTTCGTTACTGACGCCCGGTGTAGATCGTGCCAAGGAGCAGAGGGTCGTCGTCGGCGCTTGAATCTTGAGATGGAAGGTTTCTGGAGCAGAGTGCTAGAGTCGAAGAGCGTATTGGCGATGGAAAAATTGTTTTCGAAACCTTGGGGGTCGAGCCCCTTATATAGTGCACCTGGGGGCGCCTGGGACGCTGGGGGCGGCCTCCACGTGTCTCCCGATCCGCAAACCCTCATCCGCAACTCGGTCAGCCCTTATCCCTCCAGGATCGGGCTCGGGGTTTGACGGGGGCGCCCGGGAAGCAGGTGTTAGGATCGATGGCTCGGCTTTTCTCTACAAGACGGTTAGTACAATACAATATATATTATACAAACAATGCTAACTCACAGTGTTTTACTTGGTATCCACCCCTAAGGGTGACTAATCCAAGGATCCGCACGAGTTCACCACCTCCATTATGAAACCCTCCTTCAAGGTGGAGAAAACCTTTACAATCTTGTGCTCCTCCTCTTTACAAGATGCAAGTAATTACTAGAGGAAAGGCTAAGGACTCTTGGCACTAGCAGCACTTCGTTACACACAAGAACCGTAGTTTGCTTGAGCCAAACAGTCCTCCTTTTATAAGAGTAAAGGATAGCCTCGCATGTTGTCCAGCCCGCACCAGTCGACTGCCCCTAGGGCAGTCGACTGGCACAGCTATAAATGCTGGCCAACGACTAGCAAACAGCTAGCCAACGGCTAGTTTTGGGGTATACCAGTCGACTGCCCCAAGGCCAGTCGACTGGTCCGAAGCTGCGAACTCTCTGTAGGTTTTGGCAGTCGACTGCCTCTGGGCCAGTCGACTGCCCTACCTCCCAGCTCAGCTCCAGCCACTCCGAACCTTCTCCTTCGCGTGTGCCTTCAGGTCTGCTCCCTTGGCTCGCCTCTTGATGTCCTCTTCCTCTGGCTATCGCCCCTCGGATGCGCACGCAAGCCTTCCCTTGGCTTGCCTTCATGCCACCCTTCACGTGTGCCCTTTGAAGTCCACATCCCGGCTTGCCCTTGGAGCTCTCCTCCTTCGGCTCTCGTCCCTCGGATAGGTCCACCAAGTGTGATTCTCCAAGTCCTGGAAACTTGATCACACATATCAAATACAACCAACACCCTAACCTTAAACATATTAGCACACACATCAAAACCATGATCTTCCCGATCATTCTTGGGCCGATTGCCTCAACAATCTCTCCCTTTTTGATGTGTGTCAATATGTTTAAGTTAGGGAATAAATAATACCAGTCAACAGTAAATAACAGTAGGAAAAAGAACAAGACATAATAAAAGCAAGAGAAACCTCCCCCTTAACCCATGTCTTTTCCTATTTTCAATTCTTCCTCATAATCCAAACTTATGTCAAAAATTTAACTTAAACCACCCATTCTCCCCATTTGACACCATCAAAAGTGATTGCCTGCAGCAATACTATCCTAGGGCATCAAATGAAACCATTCTTGATTTTTGAAAAATGGCTCAGCAGGCTGAAACTAGACATGGCAGTCTGTCAGTCCAATATTTCAGCCTCTGTGCCGAATTTCAGAAACTCCTCAGAAATTTCAAAAAATTCCAAAAATTGTAAAAATTTGCAGACATGTTTGAGATAACATACTTTATCAAAGAAAAATATCAGTTTGTGAAAAATTTTAAATATGCTTGACTTTTGACAAAAATCTAAATTTCTTGAAAAACACTAACTTTATATCAAGTTTTCAATCTAATTATGAGCTCATACATGTTCCAAAGTCATGCCAACATAAATAAAACATGGAATGGTTTTCAAACATTTAAAGTGTTCAACCATGATCTTAAGTCAACCACATTTCAAAAATTTGAAATTCTTATAGCATGGTTGACTTATAGCAAATCCTCTAACCCTCGAGGATTGACTTTGGTACCCAATAGTAATGTTTCCTAATTGGGTTAACCAAGTATTCCTTAAGGATCCATTTCTTACTAAGGGTTTTGGTCTTTGATTGCCCTCTAGCAATTAGACAATGGTAGGTTTTCCCATTGCTAGACTTCTCAAACCCTAATCCTTCTTTCCTAAAGCTTGCTCTTTGGCTCCCAATTATCATATCTAATGTTTTTGAGCCAACCTCAAACTTTCTAAGTGCTTGGGTGAGACTATCTACCTTTTCCCTTAAAATCTTATTTTCTTCATCTAAACATGGGTCATTTGAAATAGAGGAAGAGGCATGCTCATTGTCCTTAGTTTTAATTGATGCTAATTTATCTTTTAAGATGCAATTTTCTCTTTTTAAACACTTAATTTTCTTCTTAGCATCTACCAAGTCATCACTAGTACTAGAAATTATTTTTGCAAGAATTGAAATGGGTAAGTTGTGTACCTCACTTACCGAGAAGTCCGATCCCGAAGTGGAGCCTCCCCCTTCATTTGAGCTCCCTTCATCTTCACTTGAGCTTTTCTCCCCTTCAAACTCGGATGACGTGGAGGCAAGGTCATCAATTTCCATTAGTGCAAAATGGGAAACACATAGCTCCTCCTCATCCGATGACGATGGATCATCCCATGTTGCCTTCAAGTTCTGAACCTTTTTCTCCTTCTCTTTGGATTTCTTCTTCCCTTCTTTCTTCTTTTCTTCCTTCTATTTCAAGAGAGGACACTCATCTCTCATGTGGCCTTCTCCTTGACAGTTGTAGCTAATAATCTTTCTGGATCTATTTTTGTTCCTTGATTCCTTCCTACCATGAGACTTGTTAGTTGAAAATTGTTTAAATGGTTTTCTTACCTTTCTTACCATGTAGGCCTCCGCATCACTACCCATGGACGCACTCGATTCCTCCGAATCAAATGATGAGACCTTCTTCTTCTTACCTTTTCGCTTGTTTGCCACAAGGGCTATGCTCTTTGGCTTGTAGTATGATTCTTCGATTGTCCCTCCAACTCGAGTCTCATGAAGTTCCATGGTTGAGAAGAACTCCTCTAGAGACGTTTTCTCTAGGTCCCTTGAGATGTAGTACGAATCCACCATTGAGCTCCAAGTTGATGTTCTTGGGAAAGCATTTAGGGCTTTCATTACAATGTCTCGGTTGGATAGTTGTTCCCCTACACTTGTTAGTCCATTAAGAATTTCTTTAAATCTAGCAAGTAAGCTTGTTATTTTCTCCCCTTTGTCGAGCTTGATATTATTCAGTTCAGATCGAAGAAGATCTCTTTTCGTCATTTTCGCCTCCGAGGTGCCTTCATGATGTTCCACCAACTTGTCCCATAAGTCCTTGGCACTAGAGTAGTTTCCAATCCTTGTCACTTCTTGTGAGGGAGTACACTTAGTAGTTGATGCAAAGCTTTGAAGTTTGCTAGATGGTCATCACTTTGCTTCCTACTCCATCTTACTTCATCAAGTATCTTGTTCTCTTGATCCCTAGGTACTTCAAAATCGTTTTTCATAATAAGTATTACATCAAAATCGGTATTGAAAAATACCTCCAATCTCTTCTTCCACCACAAAAATTCTCACTCAAACTTCGGCGGTTGGATGTGCGAGCCGACCATTTCAATGATTGCTCTTCTTGGCGGTTAGTCCGTTGAAGGCGTCCTTGCGCTCTGATACCAATTGTTAAGATCGATGGCTCGGCTTTTCTCGACAAGACGGTTAGTACAATACAATATATATTATACAAACAATGCTAACTCACAGTGTTTTACTTGGTATCCACCCCTAAGGGTGACTAATCCAAGGATCCGCACGAGTTCACCACCTCCACTATGAAACCCTCCTTCAAGGTGGAGAAAACCATTACAATCTTGTGCTCTTCCTCTTTACAAGATGCAAGTAATTACTAGAGGAAAGGCTAAGGACTCTTGGCACTAACAGCACTTCGTTACACACAAGAACCGTAGTTTGATTGAGCCAAACAATCCTCCTTTTATAAGAGTAAAGGACAGCCTCGCATGCTGTCCAGCCCGCACCAGTCGACTGCCCCTAGGGCAGTCGACTGGCCCAGCTATAAATGCTGGCCAACGGCTAGCCAACGGCTAGCAAACAACTAGCCAACGGCTAGTTTTGGGGTATACCAGTCGACTGCCCCAAGGCCAGTCGACTGGTCCGAAGCTGCGAACTCTCTGTGGGTTTTGGCAGTCGACTGCCTCTGGGCCAGTCGACTGCCCTGCCTCCCAGCTCAGCTCCAGCCACTCCGAACCTTCTCCTTCGCGTGTGCCTTCAGGTCTGCTCCCTTGGCTCGCCTCTTGAAGTCTTCTTCCTCTGGCTATCGTCCCTCGGATGCGCACGCAAGCCTTCCCTTGGCTTGCCTCCAAGCCACCCTTCACGTGTGCCCTTTGAAGTCCACTTCCCGGCTTGCCCTTGGAGCTCTCCTCCCTCGGCTCTCGTCCCTCGGATAGGTCCACCAAGTGTGATTCTCCAAGTCCTGCAAACTTGATCACACATATCAAATACAACCAACACCCTAACCTTAAACATATTTGCACACACATCAAAACCATGATCTTCCCGATCATTCTTGGGCCGATTGCCTCAACAATCTCCCCCTTTTTGATGTGTGGCAATATGTTTAAGTTAGGGAATAAATAATACCAGTCAACAGTAAATAACAGTAGGAAAAAGAACAAGACATAATAAAATCAAGAGAAACCTCCCCCTTAACCCATGTCTTTTCCTATTTCCAATTCTTCCTCATAATCCAAACTTAAGTAAAAAATTTAACTTAAACCACTCATTCTCCCCCTTTGACACCATCAAAAGTGACTGCCTGCAGCAATACTATCCTAGGGCATCAAATGAAACCATCCTTGATTTATGAAAAATGGCTCAGCAGGCTGAATCTAGACATGGCAGTGGGCAGTCGACGATACTCTGTCAGTCCAATATTTCAGCCTCTATGCCGAATTTCAGAAACTCCTCAGTAATTCCAGAAAATTCAAAAAATTGTAAAAATTTGCAGACATGTTTGAGATAACATACTTTATCAAAGAAAAATATCAGTTTGTGAAAAATTTTAAATATGCTTGACTTTTGACAAAAATCTAAATTTCTTGAAAAACACTAACTTTGTATTAAGTTTTCAATCTAATTATGAGCTCATACATGTTCCAAAGTCATGCCAACATAAATAAAACATGGAATGGTTTTCAAACATTTAAAGTGTTCAACCATGATCTTAAGTCAACCACATTTCAAAAATTTGAAATTCTTATAGCATGGTTGACTTATAGCAAATCCTCTAACCCTCGAGGATTGACTTTGGTACCCAATAGTAATGTTTCCTAATTGGGTTAACCAAGTATTCCTTAGGGATCCATTTCTTACTAAGGGTTTTGGTCTTTGATTGCCCTCTAGCAATTAGACAATGGTAGGTTTTCCCATTGCTAGACTTCTCAAACCCTAATCCTTCTTTCCTAAAACTTGCTCTTTGGTTCCCAATTATCATATCTAATGTTTTTGAGCCAACCTCAAACTTTCTAAGTGCTTGGGTGAGACTATCTACCTTTTCCCTTAAAATCTTATTTTCTTCTTCTAAACATGGGTCATTTGAAATAGAGGAAGAGGCATGCTCATTGTCCTTAGTTTTAATTGATGCTAATTTATCTTTTAACATGCAATTTTCTCTTTTTAAACACTTAATTTTCTTCTTAGCATCTACCAAGTCATCACTAGTACTAGAAATTATTTTTGCAAGAATTGAAGTGGGTAAGTTGTGTACCTCACTTACCGAGAAGTCCAATCCCGAAGTGGAGCCTCCCCCTTCACTTGAGCTCCCTTCATCTTCACTTGAGCTTTTCTCCCCTTCAAACTCGGATGCCGTGGAGGCAAGGTCATCAATTCCCATAAGTGCAAAATGGGAAACACATAGCTCCTCCTCATCCGATGACGATGGATCATCCCATGTTGCCTTCAAGTTCTGAACCTTTTTCTCCTTCTCTTTGGATTTCTTCTTCCCTTCTTTCTTCTTTTCTTCCTTCTTTTTCAAGAGAGGACACTCATCTCTCATGTGGCCTTCTCCTTGACAGTTGTAGCAAATAATCTTTCTGGATCTATTTTTGTTCCTTGATTCCTTCCTACCATGAGACTTGTTAGTTGAAAATTGTTTAAATGCTTTTCTTACCTTTCTTACCATGTAGGCCTCCGCATCACTACCCATGGACGCACTCGATTCCTCCGAATCGGATGATGAGACCTCCTTCTTCTTACCTTTTCCCTTGTTTGCCACAAGGGATATGCTCTTTGGCTTGTAGTATGATTCTTCGATTGTTCCTCCAACTCGAGTCTCATGAAGTTCCATGGTTGAGAAGAACTCCTCTAGAGACGTTTTCTCTAGGTCCTTTGAGATGTAGTACGAATCCACCATTGAGCTCCAAGTTGATGTTCTTGGGAAAGCATTTAGGGCTTTCATCACAATGTCTCGGTTGGATAGTTGTTCCCCTACACTTGTTAGTCCATTAAGAATTTCTTTAAATCTAGCATGTAAGCTTGTTACCTTCTCCCCTTTGTCGAGCTTGATATTATTTAGTTGAGATCGAAGAAGATCTCTTTTCGCCATTTTCGCCTCCGAGGTGCCTTCATGAAGTTCCACCAACTTGTCCCATAAGTCCTTGGCACTAGAGTAGTTTCCAATCCTTGTCACTTCTTGTTGAGGGAGTACACTTAGTAGATGATGCAAAGCTTTGAAGTTTGCTAGATGGTCATCTCTTTGCTTCCTACTCCATCTTACTTCATCAAGTATCTTGTTCTCTTGATCCCTAGGTACTTCAAAACCGTTTTTCATAATAAGCATTACATCAAAATCGGTAATGAAAAATACCTTCATTCTCTTCTTCCACCACGAAAATTCTCCCTCAAACATCGGCGGTTGGATGTGCGAGCCGACCATTTCAATGATTGCTATTCTTGGCGGTTAGTCCAATGAAGGCGTCCTTGCGCTCTGATACCAATTGTTAGGATCGATGGCTCGACTTTTCTCTACAAGACGGTTAGTACAATACAATATATATTATACAAACAATGCTAACTCACAGTGTTTTACTTGGTATCCACCCCTAAGGGTGACTAATCCAAGGATCCGCACGAGTTCACCACCTCCACTATGAAACCCTCCTTCAAGGTAGAGAAAACCTTAACAATCTTGTGTTCTTCCTCTTTACAAGATGCAAGTAATTACTAGAGGAAAGGCTAAGGACTCTTGGCACTAGGAGCACTTCGTTACACACTAGAACCGTAGTTTGCTTGAGCCAAACAGTCCTCCTTTTATAAGAGTAAAGGACAGCCTCGCATGCTGTCCAGCCCGCACCAGTCGACTGCCCCTAGGGCAGTCGACTGGCCCAGCTATAAATGCTGGCCAACGGCTAGCAAACAGCTAGCCAACGGCTAGTTTTGGGGTATACCAGTCGACTGCCCCAAGGCCAGTCGACTGGTCCGAAGCTGCGAACTCTCTGTGGGTTTTGGCAGTCGACTGCCTCTGGGCCAGTCGACTGCCCTGCCTCCCAGCTCAGCTCCAGCCACTCCGAACCTTCTCCTTCGCGTGTGCCTTCAGGTCTGCTCCCTTGGCTCACCTCTTGAAGTCCTCTTCCTCTGGCTATCATCCCTCGGATGCACACGCAAGCCTTCCCTTGGCTTGCCTCCTTGCCACCCTTCACGTGTGCCCTTTGAAGTCTACTTCCCGGCTTGCCCTTGGAGCTCTCCTCCCTCGGCTCTCGTCCCTCGGATAGGTCCACCAAGTGTGATTCTCCAAGTCCTGCAAACTTGATCACACATATCAAATACAACCAACACCCTAACCTTAAACATATTTGCACACACATCAAAACCATGATCTTCCCGATCATTCTTGGGCCGATTGCCTCAACAATCTCCCCCTTTTTGATGTGTGGCAATATGTTTATGTTAGGGAATAAATAATACCAGTCAACAGTAAATAACAGTAGGAAAAAGAACAAGACATAATAAAAGCAAGAGAAACCTCCCCCTTAACCCATGTCTTTTCCTATTTCCAATTCTTCCTCATAATCCAAACTTAAGTAAAAAATTTAACTTAAACCACTCATTCTCCCCCTTTGACACCATCAAAAGTGATTGCCTGCAGCAATACTATCCTAGGGCATCAAATGAAACCATCCTTGATTTTTGAAAAATGGCTCAGCAGGCTGAAACTAGACATGGCAGTCGACTGCCCCATGGGCAGTCGACTGATACTCTGTCAGTCCAATATTTCAGCCTCTGTGCCGAATTTCAGAAACTCCTCAGTAATTTCAAAAAATTTCAAAAATTGTAAAAATTTGCTGACATGTTTGAGATAACATACTTTATCAAAGAAAAATATCAGTTTGTGAAAAATTTTAAATATGCTTAACTTTTGATAAAAATCTAAATTTCTTGAAAAACACTAACTTTGTATCAAGTTTTCAATCTAATTATGAGCTCATACATGTTCCAAAGTCATGCCAACATAAATAAAACATGGAAAGGTTTTCAAACATTTAAAGTGTTCAACCATGATCTTAAGTCAACCACATTTCAAAAATTTGAAATTCTTATAGCATGGTTGACTTATAGCAAATCCTCTAACCCTCGAGGATTGACTTTGGTACCCAATAGTAATATTTCCTAATTGGGTTAACCAAGTATTCCTTAGGGATCCATTTCTTACTAAGGGTTTTGGTCTTTGATTGCCCTCTAGCAATTAGACAATGGTAGGTTTTCCCATTGCTAGACTTCTTAAACCCTAATCCTTCTTTCCTAAAGCTTGTTCTTTGGCTCCCAATTATCATATCTATTGTTTTTGAGCCAACCTCAAACTTTCTAAGTGCTTGGGTGAGACTATCTACCTTTTCCCTTAAAATCTTATTTTCTTCTTCTAAACATGGGTCATTTGAAATAGAGGAAGTGGCATGCTCATTGTCCTTAGTTTTAATTGATGCTAATTTATCTTTTAACATACAATTTTCTCTTTTTAAACACTTAATTTTCTTCTTAGCATCTACCAAGTCATCACTAGTACTAGAAATTATTTTTGCAAGAATTGAAGTGGGTAAGTTGTGTACCTCACTTATCGAGAAGTCCGATCCCGAAGTGGAGCCTCCCCCTTCACTTGAGCTCCCTTCATCTTCACTTGAGCTTTTCTCCCCTTCAAACTTGGATGCCGTGGAGGCAAGGTCATCAATTCCCATTAGTGCAAAATGGGAAACACATAGCTCCTCCTCATCCGATGACGATGGATCATCCCATGTTGCCTTCAAGTTCTGAACCTTTTTCTCCTTCTCTTTGGATTTCTTCTTCCCTTCTTTCTTCTTTTCTTCCTTCTATTTCAAGTGAGGACACTCATCTCTCATGTGGGCTTCTCCTTGACAGTTGTAGCAAATAATCTTTCTGGATCTATTTTTGTTCCTTGATTCCTTCCTACCATGAGACTTGTTAGTTGAAAATTGTTTAAATGCTTTTCTTACCTTTCTTACCATGTAGGCCTCCGCATCACTACCCATGGACGCACTCGATTCCTCCGAATCGGATGATGAGACCTCCTTCTTCTTACCTTTTCCCTTGTTTGCCACAAGGGCTATGCTCTTTGGCTTTTAGTATGATTCTTCGATTGTCCCTCCAACTCGAGTCTCATGAAGTTCCATGGTTGAGAAGAACTCCTCTTGAGACGTTTTCTCTAGGTCCTTTGAGATGTAGTACGAATCCACCATTGAGCTCCAAGTTGATGTTCTTGGGAAAGCATTTAGGGCTTTCATTACAATGTCTCGGTTGGATAGTTGTTCCCCTACACTTGTTAGTCCATTAAGAATTTCTTTAAATCTAGCATGTAAGCTTGTTACCTTCTCCCCTTTGTCGAGCTTGATATTATTTAGTTGAGATCGAAGAAAATCACTTTTCACCATTTTCGCTTCCGAGGTGCCTTCATGAAGTTCCACCAACTTGTCCCATAAGTCCTTGGCACTAGAGTAGTTTCCAATCCTTGTCACTTCTTGTTGAGGGAGTACACTTAGTAGATGATGCAAAGCTTTGAAGTTTGCTAGATGGTCATCTCTTTGCTTCCTACTCCATCTTACTTCATCAAGTATCTTGTTCTCTTGATCCCTAGGTACTTCAAAACCGTTTTTCATAATAAGCATTACATCAAAATCGGTATTGAAAAATACCTCCATTCTCTTCTTCCACCACTAAAATTCTCCCTCAAACTTCGGCGGTTGGATGTGCGAGCCGGCCATTTCAATGATTGCTCTTCTTGGCGGTTAGTCCGTTGAAGGCGTCCTTGCGCTCTGATACCAATTGTTAGGATCGATGGCTCGGCTTTTCTCTACAAGACGGATAGTACAATACAATATATATTATACAAACAATGCTAACTCACAGTGTTTTACTTGGTATCCACCCCTAAGGGTGACTAATCCAAGGATCCGCACGAGTTCACCACCTCCACTATGAAAGTCTCCTTCAAGGTGGAGAAAACCTTTACAATCTTGTGCTCTTCCTCTTTACAAGATGCAAGTAATTACTAGAGGAAAGGCTAAGGACTCTTGGCACTAGCAGCACTTCATTACACACAAGAATCGTAGTTTGCTTGAGCCAAACAGTCCTCCTTTTATAAGAGTAAAGGACAGCCTCGCATGCTGTCCAGCCCGCACCAGTCGACTGCCCCTAGGGCAGTCGACTGGCCCAGCTATAAATGCTGGCCAACGGCTAGCAAATAGCTAGTCAACGGCTAGTTTTGGGGTATACCAGTCGACTGCCCCAAGGCCAGTCGACTGGTCCGAAGCTGCGAACTCTCTGTGGGTTTTGGCAGTCGACTGCCTCTGGGCCAGTCGACTGCCCTGCCTCCCAGCTCAGCTCCAGCCACTCCGAACCTTCTCCTTCGCGTGTGCCTTCAGGCCTGCTATCTTGGCTGGCCTCTTGAAGTCCTCTTCCTCTGGCTATCGTCCCTCGGATGCGCACGCAAGCCTTCCCTTGGCTTGCCTCCATGCCACCCTTCACGTGTGCCCTTTGAAGTCCACTTCCCGGCTTGCCCTTGGAGCTCTCCTCCCTCGGCTCTCGTCCCTAGGATAGGTCCACCAAGTGTGATTCTCCAAGTCCTGCAAGCTTGATCACACATATCAAATACAACCAACACCCTAACCTTAAATATATTTGCACACACATCAAAACCATGATCTTCCCGATCATTCTTTGGCCGATTGCATCAACAGCAGGGGGCGCCCGGGTTGACTTGGTCTGCAGGCTTCTCGCTGACTTGAACTCTATCTGCTTTGTTGGCTTGGACCCAGGGCGCCCGAGGCATCCGGGGTGCTCGGGACACTGGGGGCGCCCGGGAGCTTGGGGGTGCCTGCCCCAGTGAGCTTCCGAAGCGTTACTTGCTTAGCTTGTCTTGCCTTCACCTTGGGGGCGCCCGGGACCTCCGGGGCACCCTGCCCAGTTGTTGCCCCTCTCCTTTGGGGCATTCTGAGCTGCAAAAACTTGTTCCTTCGGTCCTGCATCCAGGGTTATTACCACACAACAAAGCAAGAATGCTAGTGAATTTTACAACCGTAGCTGTCTTAGTTCTGACTTTGGGCCTCCCAAATGGAGCCCTAGGTCGAGCCGACGCCTACTGTTCCCTCGACGGGGAACGCGTCCTCACCTACTCCTCTCAGGAGAGTTTACCTTTTTCCAACCAGCTCCTCCGGTTGGACTTTTGCCCGATGCGCCTGACCAAGTCTTCGTGTCCACCTTCCGAGCAGGTCTTCGGTGCCCAGCTCCTTGCCAGGACTTCATGCCCAACTCCTTGCTATGGCTTCGTGCCCAGTCCTCGACCAGGACTTCGTGCCCACCTTCCGAGTAGGTCTTCGGTGCCTAGCTCCTTGCCAGGGCTTTGTGCCCAGTCCTCGACCAGGACTTCGTGCCTAGTGTACCTAGGGCTTCTTTTCTTGTACACTTGGTGAACATGTTAGATCAACATACTATCTTAACTTTTTGAAACCTTTGCCATTATCAAAACCCAGGTTTGACTTAGGTGCTGTATGCACCAACAATCTCCCCCTTTTTGATTTATGGCAACCCGATTCAAAAAGTTAAGTTAATCGAAAACAGGTAAAATACTAGTTAGTTTCCTCCCCCTGGAAGGAATCTCCCCCTAGGTTTTTCAAAGATTCGTGGAGTTTGAAAAATTTTTAAGTCTAAAGATGGAATTAATTTTTCAACACTTAGAACATTTTTCAAAAGAGGTTTTTAGAAAACAATTAATGAAAAAATTTGGTTGGGCACTTGGAAAATTGATACTTAGACATTTTACATTTAAAAAAAAATTTCAAGTTGATAACTTAGACAATTTTCTAACCATTTTCTGAAAAAGTTTTAATCTCTTTAGTACTTTTAGAAAGTTTATACTTAGAAGCTTTTCTCATTTGAGAAGTTTGAACATAAGTACTTAGAGATAACAAACACATTAAGTCAAGTACTTAGAAATTTTTGAAGACAATTTAAGTCTTGAAAACAATTTAATTCAAGTACTTAGAAATTTTTGAAAACAATTTATGTTAAGTACTTAGAAATTTTTGAAAACAATTTAAGTCAAGTACTTGGAAATTTTTGAAAAAGACGGTTTTGAAGACAACTTTAAATTAAGTTCTTTTTGAAGAAAGGATAATGAAATTTTTGCAATTTTGAATTTGTACTTTAAATTAAGTACTTTTTCAAGAAAGGATAAAGAAAATTTTGAAAATTTGAATTTCGTAAAAAACTTTTAATTTTCAAATCTTCTCTCCTTTTCACTCTCTCCCCCTTTGCCATATATATATAAAAAAACAAAGCAAATATAGAAAAACTAAACTGCACAAGGATATAGTAAACGAATAATATGCTGTACTGAACCAATTAAAGATATAGACTAGACCAAATCAATTTGATATATCTCTGTCGAGTCCTGTCTAACCCAATTAGCTACTTACTAACTGTTATAAATAGTTATTTTCGCTAGGGTTAGTCAAGTTAAGTGTTCTGTTCAAGTTAGATTTTCTAAACTTGATACTTAACCTGATTACTGTTCAATTTGTATTTAGTGCCTCAATTACTGCAGATGCAAAGACTTAAAGCATCTTGAATTAAGGCAAAGATCTAAGCATCTCAACCCATTCTAGGTTATCAATCAAAAGTACCCTAAGGTGCTTGTGAGATGCTGGCTTCTAGATCTATAGGTGCATGCAGTTCTAGGGTTAGGGCCTAAGCTAAGTCCATTTTCGAAAAAGCCCTAGTTTTGAAGGGGGTAGTTTTTCCAAAAAAAACTAAGTCGAAAAATTGCAAAAAGATTTTGAAAATCTAGTAAGGCAGTTTTAAAATTATTTTAGAAGCTGATTTTAAATCGAGTAAAGCAGTAAAAAAACAGAGGTAAAGTAAACCTATTCTACCAAGCATAATCCTAACTGCCTTCTTAGTGAGCTGAACTCAAACTCAGGTAGGGGTTTGGTGAATATGTCAGCTAAGTTAGATTTAGAGTCCACATGCTTAAGGACTATCTCACCCCTGGCTACATGATCTCTTACAAAGTGGTGTTTAATTTCTATGTGTTTAATTATGGAATGTTGGATTGGGTTCTTAGTTGGATTAATTGAGCTTATATTATCAATGTAGACTTGAGTTTGGGTGTAGTTAAGCTGGAAGTCCTTAAGAGTGTGCATCATCCATAAGAGTTGTGCTACACACTCTCCCAAGGCTACATACTCAGCTTCAGTTGTGGATAGAGCTACACAATGTTGTTTTCTGCTGCACCAACTTACTAGACTATTTCCTAATAGTTGACAGCTTCTACTTGTGCTCTTTCTATCTAATTTACAACCAGCGTAGTCAGAATCAGAGTATCCTGACAAGTCATAGGTTGAGGTCCTAAGATACCAAATCCCTACATTTAGGGTGCCCTTAACATATCTTAGTATTCTTTTTAGGGTTGCTAAGTGCATTTCCTTAGCACAGGTTTGGTATCTAGCACACATTCCTACGGCAAAGAGGATATCAGGTCTGCTGGCTGTAAGATACAGTAGACTTCCAATCATACTCCTATAAAGTTTAAGGTCTACTGGTTTACCATCACGGTCACTATCTATTTTTACATTTGTGGCCATGGGGGTACTTATGCTTTTAGAGTTATCCATTTTAAATTTCTTTATTAACTCCTTAGCATATTTAGATTGATGGACATAGTTTCCATCCTTAGTTTGTTTAATTTGTAACCCTAGAAAGAAATTGAGCTCACCAACTAAGCTCATTTCAAATTCATTTTCCATTATTTTAACAAATTCTTTTAGGAAGTTCGAGTTGGTTGACCCAAAGATTATGTCATCGACGTAGATTTGGGCAATAAAGATTTCTTTTCCTAAGGTTTTAATAAATAGGGCTGAGTCAATTTGTCCTTGTTTAAATTCTTTAGAAATTAGGTAGGTTGATAAGCGTTCATACCAGGCCCTAGGTACTTGTTTTAGTCCATAAAGTGCTTTAGTAAGTTTGTATACATGGTCAGGTCTTTCTAAGTCCTCAAAACCAGGGGGTTGTCCTACATAAACTTCTTCCTTAATAAATCCATTTAGAAAAGCTGACTTTACATCCATTTGGTATAATTCAAATCCTTTATGGGATGCAAAGGCTAATAACATCCTAATAGACTCAAGTCTAGCTACTGGGGCATATGTTTCATCATAATCTAACCCTTCTACTTGACTGAACCCTTTTGCTACTAAGCGGGCTTTATTTCTAACTATTTCTCCTTGATCATTTAGCTTATTCCGAAAAACCCACTTAGTGTCTATGATGGATTTGCCCTCAGGTTTAGATACTAGTTCCCAGACTTGGTTCCTCTCAAATTGGGCTAACTCTTCTTGCATAGATATGATCCAATCAGGATCAGGTAGGGCTTCCTCTATAGTCTTAGGTTCAATTTTTGAAATCATTGCTATCTGACTAAGGTTTCTATAGGAGGACCTAGTTCTGACTCCTAAAGTTGGATCACCCACAATTTGATCAGTTGGGTGACTGAGTCTGGGTTTCCTGGTTTTTCTAGAACTTGGTTCAGCCTCAGGTCCAGCTGGTCGGTTTGGTTCAATATTTGGTTCAACTACTCGAGTTGGTTAAATAGTTGGTTCAATTGACTCACCAGTTGGTTCAATAGTTAGTTCATTTATGGGTTCAATTAAAGGTTCAACAGCTTGCTCATTATCTTCTTGATCAATATTTGATGAATTTAGATCTGGATTATCAAATTTTGAGTTGATTTCTTCATCAAATATTAGATTTGTTATTTCCTCAATTTTCTTAGTTTGTTTGTTGCAAACCCTGTAGGCTCTACTTGTTGTTGAAAATCCTAAGAAGATGCCTGGGGTTGACTTAGACTGAAATTTACCTAGATAGTCCTTGATGTTTAGGATATGGACTTTGCACCCAAAGACCCTTAGGTAATGTAGGTTTGGAAGTCTATGGTAGTATAATTCATAGGGTATTTTATTGTGTCGTTTGTTAATTAGTACCCTATTTTGGATGTAGCAAGCCGTACTAATTGCTTCTACCCAATATTGGTTAGCTAGGTTAAATTCATTGAGCATAGCCCTAGCGGCTTCCTGTAGGGTTCTATTTTTTCGTTCAACTATCCCATTTTGCTGGGGGATTCTAGGACACGAAAATTCGTGTATATACTCATTTACCTTATAAAATTTCTCGAATCGTTGATTTTCAAACTCTCCCCCATGGTCACTCCTAAGTCTTTTGATTTTGGTATCGTTTTGATTTTCAATTAACTTACAAAAATCATTGAATAGGTTTAGGGTTTCATCTTTGGTTTTTAGAAACCTAACCCAGGTAAACCTAGAGTAATCATCAACTATTACTAAACAGTACCGGTTTCCGCTTAGTGACTTGGCTCCATGTGAGTCAAATAGGTCAAGATGCAGGAGCTCAAGTGTGGTTTGAGTTAGATCAGACTGAATAAGTTTGTGATTAGACCTAGTTTGTTTACCTTGATTACATGATTTACATATTAAGTTTTCATGGTTCTTAATTTTAGGGATACCTTTAATTAGGCCAAGTTGAGTGGTTTTCGAAATTATTCTCAAATTTGTGTGACCTAATCTCCTATGCCAGAGGTTTGATTGTTCTAACTGAGTTAACATGCATTTAGGTACTAGTGGTAGGTTTATAGTGTAAACATTATTTTTCCTAGTGCCCTTAAGCATGATTTTTGAGTCTTGCAAGTTTCTAATCAGGCAGTTAGAGTTGGTAAAGGTAACTACATAACCAGTATCGCACAATTGACTTATGCTAAGCAAGTTAAATTTAAAATTTTCAACCAAAAGAACCTTCTTAATAACAAAGTTAGATTTAAGTTCAATGTTACCTGACCCAATCACCTTGAGTGTAGCATTGTTGCCAAATGCTACTGAGCCTAGGTTTTTGAGCTTGAGTTTGGTGAATTTCAATTTATCCCCAGTCATGTGTCTGGAGCACCCGCTATCTAACATCCATTGGTCCAAATCATTATATTCCTACACATAAAGAGTTTTGTTGATTTGGATCCAATTAGAATCAGGAATAACCTAAATTGATTTTCACAACCTAGTCTGTCTCACCCAATCTAGGGTTGTCAATCACGTTAGCCTTATAGGTTTTGTGAGACAGGTTTTAGTAGATAGAATTATTTTGAAAATTATGATTTATTTTGAAAAACTTAAATTAATTTTGAAAATAGTTGATTTTGAGTTTATTTTAAAAAGATGTTTTGAATCTACAATTAACTAAAAATTTGAGTTAGATTTGAATTTGACAAAGAATAATTTGAATTTAAATTTCAAAAATTGGCTTCCAGGTCTTGGCGAGGCACTAAGCCTTCTTTGGTCGTAGCCTTATTGGATCATCAACCCTTTCCTTGACAAAACCTTTTAAAGAAATTTCATTTTCAAAATTATTTCTTGAAAAATTCTGGTCTAACTAGTTTGGGTCTTGGATCGGTAGCTTCGGCTAGTTTCACCATCTTCTGTGGGGAATTTAAACCCCGTTTGGATTATCAACCAAAGATCCAGATTGGCCTTCAAGTGGGATTCCATTAGATTTCTCCAGGAGTTGAAATTTTCGCCAGAGAAGAGTGGTGGACGGGCACTATTCCATTCTCAGTTGGCCATTTAAAATGATCTCTTGGACACAAAAGAAACAACAGAAATGTACCAAGACTTGGTCTTGGATTTGTCGTGCGGGAGAAGAAAAAAAATAGCCCCAAAAAAATTACATGAATTTCGAGGCAAAATAATAATAAAATAATATAAACAATTTATGATAAATTTTTGAAAATGATAATTTTGTCAATTCTGTTTAATAATGAAAAAGTAAGATTTTAATGTTTGGAAAAAATTTTGATCAAATTAAAGTAGCACAAATTTCGAGGAAAATATTAAAATAATAATGAAAAAAATTTATGACAAATTTTCAAAAATTGTTTGTTTTATCAATTCAGACTTATGGTGAAAATATAAAAATTCAAAATTAAAACCACCTACAGATATTTTTTATTTTAAAATAAAAGGAGGAAAAATATCGAGTTGTGTTAATTAACTAGAAAGAAAGGAAATGAGATTAAAAATTTTGTAAATCTGAAAAACTTTCAAACTGGTGGTTGCACCAAGTTTGAACTACCCCGCTCTAATACCACTTGTTGGATCGAGAGAACCGATAGAGGGGGGGTGAATATCAGAAATCGTTCGGATTTAAAAAGAGAATGCGTAGCGGAAGATTAAAATTAAAAACACATAGACACAGTCGATTTTACTTGGTTCGGAGCCTGTGTCGACTCCTACTCCAAGGCCCATGATCGTTGACCGTTTACTTTGGGCAATTCTATATACGGTGCAAACAGTTTACAAAATTTGATTACAAAAAATAAGTGCAGTAAACTTTTAACTAGCTCTTTTACCGACGTCCGAGGTAGATCGACTTTTTCGGAGTAGCGGGACGTCGTCGGCTCGAGTTGGAAGGATTCCAAGGTGAAGCGCGAGTGCAGAAGAGCGTAGAAGAGTTGATCCGGAGTTCTTTCTTGAAGCCTTGGTCGAGGGCCCTTTATATAGGGCCTGGGGGCGCCCGGGATGTCGGGGGCGCCCCCCGGGTGTCCTTCGATCCGGTTCAATCTCGGTCAGCGTCTAATCCCCTTATCTTCGGGATCCGTTTTGATCGGGGCGCCCGGATTGACCGGGTAAAAGTGTTATCTGCTTGGCTTCGAAGGCTTCTGGATCGAGGCTTGCGCATTGGGGCGCCCGGGACGCTGGGGGCGCCCGGGAGCAGCGGGGGCGCCCGGGATTTGTACTGTCGAAGCCACTTTGCATTTGTTATGTTTGGTGTTCACCTTGGGGGCGCCCGGGACACTCCGGGCGCCCTGGTCAGCTATTGCCTCATTCCTTTGAGGCTCTCTGAGCTGCAGACACACGTTCCTTCGGTCCTGCATCCAGGGTTAGTCCAAAACACAATAAAGCAATAAAATATTTATTTATACAGCCTTAGCTGTCTTGGTTCTGACTTTGGACTTCCAAAATGGAGCCCTAGGTCGAACCGACGCCTACTGTTCCCTCGACGGGGAACGCGTCCTCACCTACTCCTCTCGGGAGAATGTACTTGATGCCAACCGCTCCTTTGGTTGGACTTTTGCCCGACGGTCCTTTGCCAGGTCTTGGATACTGAGCTGTCCTTCGCTTAGTGCCTAGTATTCCTTCGCTAGGGTTTGGATACTGGCAGTCCTTTGCCAGTTGCCTAGCAATCCTTCACTAGGGCTTGGATACTGGCAGTCCTTCGCCAGTTGCCTAGCAGTCCTTCGCTAGGGCTTTGTATCCTGGCAGTCCTTCGCCAGGTGCCTAGCAGTCCTTCGCTAGGGCTTTTTACCTTGGCATTCCTTCGCCAGTGCCTAGCAGTCCTTCGCTAGGGCTTTGTCTCTACACACTTGAGTAACAACATTAGATCACACACAATACTTAACTTTGAATCCTTTGCCAATATCAAAACAAGGTTCGATATGGTGCTTCCTGCACCAACAGATACAGTATATGCCTCATTTGTAAAATACCTAAACTTAGAAGGGTGTTACAACAAAATTCCTAAGAATAGGACTTGATTGGAAATTTTGCTAGAGGAGGGGCCAATGTGTAAAAGGTTGAATCACTTAAGTTTCGGGATTCTTCATTTCTTCTGGGTGATTTCCATCGGGTGACCTCGCGACATCTCCCCTTTTTGATTCCTCTTCTTTCGTCTCTTCCTCCTCCGATCGCCTGCTTCCGTGCCTTCAGTCAGTGCCGGCGGTGATTACTGGAGGGGTCGCCTCGCCTCGCAAGCTAGACAACCTGGGTGGAAGACTGTGGCGGACGCAACCCAATAGGCGATGATCGAGCGCCTTACTGCTAGGGTTTGCATTGGGGTATCTGCGGGTAGGTTTTCTTCTAGTTTTCCTTCGATTTTGATTGAGTAGATCCTAATGGATTGAGGCTTATCTCTGATCATGTGTTCTATTTGGCTCAAGGTTGGGCGATCGTGGGTTGTGGCTTCCATTGATCGGTTTTGGTTCAATTGGTGTGGAGTTAGGGTTTGCGACCAGTGCAACACTACAGGTAAGGAGATGCTTGTTGTGATGTGGGATGAGAACTCTATTTTTGAATACGTTCTTCGATCTGTTAAGATTGATCCGTGAGTTGAGAAGTTGGTTTCGATCGTTCTTCTGATTAAATTGTTCTTGGTCGTGTGCTCTGTGATTGTTTAGGTTTTTAATTTTTCATGTGTTATTCAATGAGTTCATCTTCGATTTATGAGTTTCTGATTTGTGAGTTCATCTTCTATGTTGTTCAGTGAGTTCAGGCATATTATTTCGATTTTGTGTTCTGCCGTGGGGATGATACTGAGAGTGGCAATTGGTGGATTATTTTAGATTTAATTGTGGAGGTCATTGTACTGGATCAATTGATGCTCGTGTTTGGGTTAAATGATGGCTTGCGATTGGAATTGAGTGTTTGAAATGGAATGTTGAGTTGGAGATGATCTTGGTTAGGGTTGGACTAAACCTAAGATTGAATCCAATCGTGAAAACCTGTGCCTATCATCTAACTAGATATAATTAGATGAAAAAGGTGATTAGGTTAACCCTGATATGATTTAGGGATTTGTTTAACTACTCAATAGTTGTTATGATAACTAAATTATATCATTTGATACAGGTCATTGACTTGGCTGTTTGGACTTCACTTGCGACTGATATTATTTCAGACGGGGGTTTCTCGTCACTTTTGGATTCCTATATCGAAGGCTGGTATCTCTGACCCTTCATTTAGATTAGTCACAGATATATGCTTGATATGCTTTGTTTAGCAATAGAGTATTAGATTAGGGTATAACCCTTCTATTTGTCTTGCTGATACTGTTTGTGCTATATCTGGTATGTGATACCTATACCTTTAGGACTTAGGTTATGGTGCATTGTATACGATCCTTGCATATCATGTTGATATAGGTGGACAAGATCGTGGATGCTGTTTGACCAGTGTCATGTATCATCGTGCACTGTGCATCACTATCGATCAGGGGCCCCCTTTGTGGGTGAGTCAGGTCGACAGTCATACTGACCTACCTATACGACCACTCATGGGTTAGTGGTTGACGGAGTATTGGGTAGTGTGCTCTGTGCTGCTCCGCTCATGCACTCAGGGGTTAGTGAATCGGAGCGTGGTAATAGGCAGAGATCCCTCCTTGAGTAGACCATATACCAGGAGATGAGAGGGAGAGGTCTCTCCCTCATTTATATAGATGGGGTAGGGGTAACACTCAGACAGAGATGTCCTCCAGAGATGGCCTGGGATAGACAGAGATGTCCCCCGGATAGGGCATGGAGTAGGGGTGTTACACCAGCAGCATTCCGTCTACTTGATTGCTCAGGAGTAGTGATGGCAGAGTATGGACGGCAGTCACAGCCCTATGTCGGAGGGTGGCCTCCGTTCAGCTTCCTCCCGTACATAGGTGACGATGTCTGACCGACGGCAAGGGTGACCATGTCATTGCACCTTGTGTGCACATATATTTTGCACTTGCTTGTGCTTGCTATACTTGGATGTTGTATATGATTGACACATACTTACAGGAGACCCTTATGTCTGGTTTTGGTGACTCTGCTACATTGGTATGGTATTTCCTATTTCCTCTTTCAGTTGTACTTACCACTGCCTGTACACGTTTATTTCGATAGTCTATTACACTATTGCTAGCTTAGACTATCCTGCATATATGATGAGATATCCGCTGAGTTTTATGACTCATTCTATTAGCTTCTTAATTTTATTTCAGGATGATCGACTGGAGTGCCCTGCAGCCTGTCCCTCTACGTGTGTCGAGATGATTTCTTGTTGTCCTGTATATGTCGGTGGTACTTGTTAGTACCCTTTTTATTTGTCATTCAGTTGTACTTTCAGTTGCTGTTCCACTGCAGTATTTTCGATATGGTTGTACTTTTGCGAACCATGGTGACCTTTTGTGCATTGTGCTTTGTCGTAAGTCGTACTGGTACACAGTTTTTGTCTTTGTTGGCATTTTTGTTTACAACAGACGGTTGTTCCAGCCCTATAGGCTGTGGTACAATCGGACGAGGTGATTGTAGAGGTTAGGGTTTTGAGTTGTCCGCCGGTTCGAGGGAGTGGTAGTCCGGTTGGTATCGGACGGGCGGCTCCTCGGGGCGTGACATCATTGGTTAATTGAGATATTGAGGATAGAATGACAAGGTCATACATTATCATAGTCACGGATATTATGTCGGATCTCGACTTTTCTTGTTACTTGGGTAGCAATGATGCATTGCTAGATGCTGCTCATTGCTTATGTGTCTAAAGCGTTTTAGGCACATTGCCAACGTTACGAGAACCTATTGGGTCACACACTAAGGACACGATGCTTCGAAGATTGATTGATCTTAGTTTGACTAAGATTTGATTCGAATTGGATTGATTGAGTTAGACTCAAGTGGATCTAATTGGTTTATGGGATTGAGATCGAATTTGAGTTAGACTCATTTAGATTAGACTCAACCACATTTGGATGAGATATTAATTCATTAAAATATTTAATGAATTAATAATAAAGGAAGAGAAAAAGAATCTCTTCATTGAATGGAGAGAAGTTAAAGAGTCACATGAGAAGATGTGCTCTTTATTGGCTTTAATGAAGGGAAGCTAAAGGGACAAAAACTCTTCATATTCATGGGATGAGTATAAAAGAGTTTTCTTGTCATTTTGGATGAAGTCAAGTCATTTTTCTTCCTCTCTTCCTCCTCCTCCCCTCTTTGGCCGAAACCCACATTTGGGTTCTTGGTGCTTTTGTGAGCTATCTCAAGTTGCTAGCACAACTAAGGTAGCTCTTCTCCGAAGTTGAGATATCGTGTTTGTGTGGATACGCATAGAGGCACGAACACTTAAACGTGCAAGAGATCCGGCGACACTTGGACGAGCGGGATAAACTCAAGGGCACGCTCCAAAGGTATACACTTTAGATAGATCTATTAGATAGATGAATTTCGTACGAGTTTTCTTTTACATGAATCGCTTGAGGGATCTTGTTTTGCTGTGTTTTTTTTGTTTATGTCGCCGGGAGATCCCTACAGACTCTATGTGATAGCGTATACACCACACAATATCTTAGTTGAGCTCAACCTACTATAACTTTATGGGCTAATATTCTTTTAAATAATTTGGTCCATTAAATCAATTAGTACAGGATTAAAAATGTCATAGTTGCTATAACAATAATCATAGTACCAATATCACTAACAACATAAATCAAATGTGGATGTGTAGTATGTAAATGGCATGAAATGTGATCTTTACATGCTCATTTTCAAGAATCCTCCTTATGACCTAAATCGGGTTCGAATCATTTGCATATTTACTGAATCTTATGCAAAACCATAGTAGTAAATCATGATTCAACCTTATGACTCAAAACGAGTCCAAATCATATTTACTAAAACCTTATGTTAAACCGCAGTGGTAAATAATGATTTAACTAGATGTTGAATGTGTCTATGTGTGTTTTAAAATTTATTTTCATAAAACATGCAATGGAAGCATAATAATTACCTAAATTATTACAAAACACACATCACACACATATATATGACACACACATGTGCAGACATAATTGTAGAATAGGCTTCGTTTAGTAATATACCTGTTGGATGACATTAAGTGGGAATGCCATTAACTAGCAATCTTGATGAGGATTGCCTCTAGTCGTATCTATGCCATGATACCTTCACGACAACTTCTCTAAGTCACAAGCTTCATCTGTAATTTGGTACTAGCCAAAGAAAGAGATGACACGATCCGAGAGAGGAACCTCATCTTGACATTTGATGCAGGACCATTTACAGATTATTATTATTATTTTTGATAATTTTTAATTTTTAGTTTTTAAGGTATTTTTGGTGTTTTAGGTTTTTTGGTAATTTCTATCTTTTATATTTTTATATGTTAAGTCTGTTTGATATATTAGGATTGTAAGTCTGTTAATAATTTTTCTTTTCTTTTAGAATTTATTTCCTTTCTTTACGAGATTGGAATTATATTCAATATATAAGGATCTCTTTTCTTTCTTTAAGTCCTAGGGAGTCTATATAAGAGTTGTGTTTAGTTGTTTAAAATAAATCCTCTATTATAATATAAAATTCTCCTATTTTCGGAGAAACTCAGAGGACGGTGGTTATCTCTCCTTGTTTTTTTCTCAAACCCCCCTTCACCTCAAGCCCGCAAGATAATCGCTATCCTACCTGATGTCAGTGTCGTTCTTCTTTTTCCCAAAGCTCCGTATAGTTTTTGGATGCCTATTTCGAGGTATTCATGCACGAATCAATAAGTTCTAGAAGATTATTTTCGATATTCGTACATAGAACAACAGATTCAATAGCCCGCAGGATAATTGTCATTCCGTCCGGTGTCAGTTGGTATCAGAGCTCTTGAGATCCCATAGATGGTCGTCATAGTGGTGCTCGTGGTCGTGCCAAGAAGGTCCCGGCTGGGGAAGCCCCATATCATGATCGTAGCACCGAAGACGTGATTGAGGATTTACAGACATAAATTGCAGATTTAATCATGCATGTGACGATTAAGAAATTACGGATTCAAGTCGTTGATTTAACGTATCGTGTAGCAACGGTGAAGTGAAATCTTGAAGATAATGAGGTACGCGATCGAGGGGAGCAACATAGAGACTGAAGCGGCTAATGATCTAGTCATTGATGATTATTGAGTGGATGAAGTGCTTGATGATGATCCTTTATTCATTTTGGATTCCTGTTATTTCCAGCAAGGTAATTTTGAACCTTTTATCAAATTATATCAAGCTACTGATTGTAAACTAGCCGAGGAAGACCTAGAAGATAAGTCCAAAGAGATTGAAGACTAAATTGCTGATTTGAGGTCTGCTTTTGGTGGAGATGATGAAAAGATCTAAATATTTGGTGCCCCAATTTATGACGATGATAAGGTGGAAGCGAAGAGAAAGGATTTGCTATTTTTGAGCTTTTTTCCAACTTCCAATTAGATGGAATTGACATAGTTAGTGGTGTTAGGATGTATACTAAAAGCCTAGCTTTTGTATGAACATCTATTTTGGAATAAGAATCACATGGTCATTTTTTGCATTTTATATTTATTATATATGATATTGTCCATTACATTACATTATAGATAACATGGTGTGTGGTTCCATACAGAAGATCATGTTATCAGTTCCATGTAAAGTATAAGTAGTGGCTCGCAACCGAGATGGATTTGGACAAACCATTGGAATGGTTGTAGTGTAATTTGGTGTTAGTCTATCTTGACTATAGAATTACACTAGTGCACTTTGTGTGTATTAAGTAGGACTGATTAGAGGTGATTCGATTTATATTGACTATATAATTGAATCAGACCTCAGTTATTATGATGTACATGCTCTTAATCTTGATATAATAACGGGCACATGTACTTAATATTTATTTCTCTAATTTACCAATGGGCAAGATTTATTCGTTAAATCAATAGGTCTGGTAAATTGGGAAATAATATTATTTATATGGTGTGTCGTTGATTATAGAAGGAATCTGTGTTCTAATTTTTAGGATGATGATGTCCCCTTGAGGAGCTCATAAAGTTTATCATATAAATCCTGTAGGTAGACTTGGTCTGACATGATAATAAGGTTGAGTGGTACTACTCTTGGAGTTAGATATTAATTAATTAAATTGTCAGTAATTTAATTAATTAATGGACATGCGATATTTTAAACATGGAGAGATTATGTACACATAATATGGTGGAGCCCATATTTAATTATGGGGTTGGTATGGTAGTTCAATGATAACCCATTAGTGGAGCGGGTTATCATTAATGGGCGGGTTTAGGATCTGTTAGGAGACCAAAACCAACTCCTTCTCATGGTCCCTATTGTAGCCTATATATACCTCATGAGTCATGAAACCAAAGTCATAACAAATAACCCTAAGCCTCTCTTTTCTCTCCCTCTCTCCCCTCTCTCTCCAAGGGTTTGCGTCGGCACCTAGCAAGGGATGAAAAGAGGGCTCGGTAGGAGGAAGGAGGAAGGAGGAGAAGAACTTTCTTCTCTTCATCTATTCTTCTCTTCTCCTCTCCCTTAGGGTGCGCGACATCTGTTAGTGAGAGCCCTAGAGCCAATCATATGATGATTACTTTTTGGACTCATTGTATCATATTCTTGTATATATATTTCTTATATATAAAGGCATTTCTTATGGTTATTGTACTTATGTGTATTGGTGCCAAATAACTTAGTAGAATAACGTCCTTGAGTAGAAGGTTCTTATCTATATCAATCGATTACTTGAATCGATAGTGAGATGATATAGAGAACGCTACTTTTAATTATTCCTAGTCAAGTGTTAACATTCAGGGACAATGTTAATGCATAGATACTAGCATGTAGGTCAACACGATGACTTGATCTCACAAGTCATGGATATGAGATATCAAGTTGACACATGGGTATGCATTGGAGAATGTATACTGAATGACCCACCATGAGAAAGTATCATGGATCGTTATATGAGTGTCATATACTTTCTCATGTGATATTAGTATGACTATTAGTCCTTAGACCTGAAGTCACCATAGTTCCCTACATAAGGAGTTATGTACTTTGCTTTCGTCAAACGTCACCCGTAACTGGGTGGACTATAAAGGTGATTATTGGGTATGTAACAAATTATGCGGAGGGATGTGAGTGATGTAGATGGGATCTATCCCTCCTATATGACGGGAGAGATATCATAGTCTTGATAGAGTGAGATCACTAAGTGCATGGTCATGCCCAAATAAGGCAATATGAGATATTGAGCTTATTTGATTATAGTGAGTCTACTTGGAGTTCAAGACACCTAGATTGATTGGAGGATGACGCGGTCTATGCCTCATGAAAGATCGATCTAGATATCGAGGATAGAAGGACGTTGTCACATATTGTGATGGTCACAATTATTAGTCACATTGGTGATGTTGGATCTCAACATTCTTGTAACTTGGGTAGCAATGATGTGTTGCTAGATACCGCTCATTACCTATGTTTCTAAGAGGTTAGAAGCATTGCCAACGTTACAAGAACCTATAGGGTCACACGCAAAGAACAAATAGATGGAGAAAAATGAAGTCAAGTTTGACTTGGCTAAATATGGAAAGTCCATAAAAGGCAAGTTTGACTTGACCCAAACCCAAATAAAGTTTGACTTGACTTGGTTCCACTTCAAGTTAGACTTGACATGGGAGAAGAAATGGAGTCAAGTTTGACTTGACTAAATATGGAAAGTCCATAAAAGGCAAGTTTGACTTGACCCAAATCCACCTCAAGTTAGACTTGACTTAATGCCACATCATTGTGATGAATTGGCATGGTGCCAACCATTGATGATGCTCCACATCATCAAGAGCATTAAGTGTGGATGCCACCTCATCAAGGAAGATTAATGGTCAAGTTTGACTTGACCAAAAGACCACCTCACCTTGAATTGACCAAGTGATGACTTGGCTTAGTTTTTGACTAAGTGTGGATGCCACATCATTTCCAAGGTTGTAACCCCCCCCCCCCCATTTGAATTTGAATTCAAATGAAGGGAGGTTATGGCCGGCCACTTAATGGCCATTAATGGCCATTAAGTGGCCGGCCACAAGGGGAGAACAAAATGGGTTTTTGTTCCATTTTTCCTTAAGGTTGTGTCTTCTCTTCTTCCTCTCCAATTGTTGGAGTTCTTCTTCTCTTTCTCCTCTTGGCCGAATCCTATAAGGTGCTAGCACACCTAAAGGATTTCATCCATCTACTTTTGTTCGCGTGGATACTTCTAGAGGGTTGCTACTTTGCAACCTTGAGATCCGACACCAACCGAGGAGCAAGCGGGATTAAGCGGGGCACGCACCAAAGGTAAAATGGTTATCTTTCTTTAGATCTAGGAGTAGATCGGGTTTTGAAGCATGTAAACGAGCACTCGTATATTTTTGAAATGACTTTCTTCGCTCGGATCCTTACTTTTGGGGCTTTCGGGATTTCCGCGACGTGAAAAAGCGGTTTTCACGACCCGAAAAACCCTACAGTGGTATCAGAGCCACGAGCGAAGCTTGTGCTCGTTTTGTTTTTATTTTTTTGTATTAGATACAAAATTTAGATAAATATATGCTTCTGTGATTTTTCTAAATTTTAGGATTTTTGAGTAATTTTTCTCGTAGAGGCAAAGCGACGAGTGCGAAGCACTTGTAGACTTGGCCACCGAGAAAAACTTCTCCGAAACGGCAAGTTTCGCCCAAATAGTTTTTGGGACAGCGGGTTAAGGCACTGTATAATCGCAAGAAGACACTCGTGAAGGTTATTTCACGAGTAGGGGCGCTGCCCCTAACCCCGCTAGGGGCCTTGTCTCGCGATTACTCCCGAAACCCGCTTACCGGGACCGTCGCGGAGTTGTGACTCGGAAAAATTATAAAAATCTGTAGAAAAATTATATAAAATCTGTAAAATTACATAATTTTGAATTATGCACAGTAGTGTGATGATCATGGCCCAAAACCCTATTTTAATTAGATTAAAATATGTGTGTAATTCATATTACGGCCTGCGTGCCGTTATTTGTGCTGTGAGTGTTGTATTGTGATTGCGACCTGCGTGTCGGCCTTCTATTTAATTATTTCTGTTAAAATTAGTTTAAGACTCGAATGTAACTCGAGTATAAATTTTGTAATGTACAAAATTAAAGATGAAGGAAATTCTGGAGAAGACGGACTAGTGGAAAGCAAGCCGACAACACATAGGGTTCTGGAAGGAGGAGCTTGGAGAAGCTGCTGCCTAGACCCTAGGTTGACCAAAAATCTTCTCATTGGCTTGAGAAGATCTTAGTAGGGCCATGACTAATCACACTTAATTTTCTTGTATATTTTATTTTGCTCATATGTATGTGATGCATGTTAGTATAGAATAGAATATACATGAGTGTATGTGATACACATGTAATGTGGGAACCACATTTTAATGTGCACCTAGTACACATTTAGGTTAAATTAGATTTAATAAATGCCTACATACGATGCACATCATCGATTAGATTAGATCTAAATCGAAATCAACTCGTATATGCCTAACGAGCCTTGATACCCATCACTACCATGATCATATGCAATTGTTGAATCTGCCAAAGCAGAGCAATGCATTTAATCTTGGTGGGATGCGGAGGGACAGCCTTGGTCCCGCCTATCACGCTTGGGTTAGATTGTGCTCAATTAGATTGAGTAACTAGTTAGCTCAATTGGATCGAGCCTAACTATAGGCATATTCCAATAGTTGGAAAGGTAGGACAAGATCGCATTTATCAATAGTCTTGGGCGATTTAGCCAAAGCTAACTCAAGATTATTCATAAATGTTAATTCTTGATCCTATAAACAAGAGTTGCATAGAGATGTAATTGGTAATTGGTACCTACCGATCATACTAAGTCTTGGGCGATTTAGCCAAAGCTAACTCGAGGCATAGTATGATGTGGATCTTGACCTACGAGAATTATAGTTAGTTGGTGTGGATCTAGTAGTGTGGTTTTACCACATCTATGACTCGATTCTACCAAAGTCCTATAATTCAGTGGGAGCATCATTTAATTAAAGGCCTAGTTAAATGAAATATGATACAATGGTGGATATTTATTTTCTGCATTTTTATGTTGTAGATTACCATGACAAACACGAACACTCTCTCTCTGCGATCTGTCCTTGAGAAGGACAAGCTCACTGGAGCTAATTTCCTGGACTGGTACAGGAACTTGAGGATAGTCCTCAAACAGGAACGTAAGCTGTACGTTCTAGAGCAAGCAGTTCCTGAAGCACCACCATCCTCAGCCATCCGTAGCGTTAGAGATGCTCATCAGAAGCATCAAGACGACGCGTTAGACGTATCGTGCCTAATGCTATGCTGCATGTCCTCTGAGCTTCAGAAGCAACACGAGAACATGAATGCCTACGATATGATTGGCCACCTCAAGCAATTATATCAAGGGCAGGCAAGGCATGAGAGGTTTGAAGTGACTCAGGCCCTCTTTTCATACAAGATGAAAGAGGGAACCTCTGTAGGAACTCACGCACTCAAATGATTGGGTACGTCGAGAATCGAGAGGTTGGGGTTCCCTTTGGGCCAAGAGCTAGCTACCGATCTATCCTGCATCGTTGCCGGAGAGTTGTCAATTCGTCATGAAACAACATGAACGAATTAGACAAACCACTGCCCGAGATACT